>CM067355.1:30676457-30706457 GCA_034190875.2 Urechis unicinctus
GAGTTGTCTTCAATTAAACATTCACCTTCGAACCCTCAGACATCAGAAGACCCTGTACCAGCGTTCCAATATCAATCGTGCAATTAAAAACACATATCAATGAGCTGTTGCAACCTCTACCAAAAGACGAGGTTCGAAAAACCAAAGACGGTAAGCAAGATATCACAGATGGATTCGGCAGAGAATTTGATGTGAGTACGTTGATATGTAGTGTATTATGGTGTAATATTGGTTGCTCTGGAAAATTTACGCGAACTCACAAGATAATGTATAATTGCTCAATCACAATCACGGGTATCTGCTGGATGATTGTGTGCTGGCTGAAATTTAAACACATGTTATGCATGTTGTTGTGCATCAATCAGATATTGTACATTCTCAATTGAATTAAACTACGCTGGTCATATTACAAATGTTATTATCATTGCAGGATTTACCAGGGGCGGATTTCAAAACTCGAACAATTGGCCGTTCCCATGCAAACCAGGCCAAGAATAGATTTAAAAACATACAACCATGTGAGTATTGGCTTTTTTGTTCTGCAATTACAAGCGTTGTAAACTAAATTGGAGCTGGGACCCACAATAAAACGTCACATCTGCTCTTATAGTTGATGACTCTCGTGTTAAGATAGAAGCAACGGACGAACTCAGCAGATCGGACTACATCAACGCCAGCTATATCAAGGTTGCAATTCCGTAAATCAAAGGCGTACTTACCAATGTAATAATCACCCGCTCATTACAAACTACGTTATGTTTGTTTGCTCCTACTAGGGATATCCTAAGATGGACAAGCACTACATAGCTGCTCAGGGTGAGTCCACGCTGCAGCACTTAAGGATGTATAATATGAATGTTTTCACTGCTCTGTAATATATTCGGCGAGCTACGTCTGACATTATGTTATCCGAATAACGCATTAATTTGTGGTATCAAGGACCAACGGAAGACACGGTGCTGGCGTTTTGGTTCATGATATGGCAACAGCACTCTAACCGGATAGTGATGCTGACCAGAATTAACGAAGGAGGCAAGGTATTGTGCTTTCTGCCAGTTAGTCACTACTGTGGGTGGTTTGGTGAAGAAGGCTGCTCTGGAGGCTAGTTATAATATGTCAAAGTAAATTTATTATAATTTGAATATACGTGATTATTTGTGTGTGCCTGTAGAAAAAATGTGCAACGTACTGGCCCGATGATAGTGACAACGAAACCGTGAAAATATATGGACCTTTCGAGGTCTCGCTAATAATGTCGGAAGTCCATTCAGACTATGCATACAGGAGGCTACATCTATCTTACAAGGTAGTACTGCAAGGTTTACCCCCTCCAAGCTGTTGTTTTATTGCGTATGCATATTGTATTTCGCCTAATGTGTTAATCAGAATGAAGTAAGAGAGGTTCATCAGCTTCATTTTCTGGCCTGGGAGGACAAGAAATGTCCGGAGAATAACTTCCCCCTTCTTGCATTCAGAGGGCGAGTGCGAAAGTTAACTTGTGATCCCAATGGGCCTCTTGTTGTTCATTGCAGGTCAGTTAACATATTCAGCTCAGTCATCTCTTAACCACTATCAGATGAGTACAGCTTCTATTGCATGCATCATTTACTAGGTACTAAACAATTAATACTTTAGTGCTGTGTGCGATGGATTTTGAGGTAAGGCTTGAGAGTATCAATATCCTACAATATTATAGAGTTGATCTATACACATCGTTACATATTAAATCATACAGCATTCGTATGATCCCAGATGGTGAAAAGCCCCATAGTTGTCGATGATATGTATGATAACATTCCCCAACCAATGCTCCATGCGAGAGATATGGTCCTCTTCATAGAGGTTGCAACAAAATCATATACTATGCGCTTAGTAACCCTCCTTCATCGTGGATAAGCCAAAACGCATGATCATGTATTTTATCATCTCCCCGGTCGAATGAAATGTTATTTATGCTGAACTAGCAGACAATAAGTAGGAACTATAACAGCTATTTTACTGAGTGCTCCTATGATGAGGCGCAGACTGTGGTAACGTTAAATGAAATTCCGATATTTCAAAGCCGAATATATGGGTGTATTTTCTCCTTCATTGAATTGTTCTCCTTCAAAGACAGTGATTGTATTTTCATCCCTCTGAGGAGCCGGAAGACATCACAGGGTAGACCCAACTGTATTTCTAGCTGCCAAAGTAGTTTATTACCAGCGCACATTTAAACCTGACAGTCAGACATAGACCACTGGCAGTCTTTAGAATTTGATTCAGCAGAGACGGAGCTTATTTGTTCTGATCGTTAATCAAATTATATAATATAATAGATTCTATCAGCGTGAACCACTGGAACTCTGCATTGGCATAATTTAGACCTTTAATCAGCTATACAGCCGCTTTGAGGCTTGATAAGTAGAATGGTATTGCATATGTGGTTATGGATATCAAGCCAGCTATTAAGGATAACAGTTGCATTAATGGATAACATGGACATGTCTTCATACATGTTTATCAATAATCTGAAAATATACGGTTTTGATCTGTCGCCTCAGGGGAATGTGTTAGCCTATTGTGATGCTCTGCCCAACAGGATTATAGGATAACCTTGATTTACAGTGTTGTTTCGTAGCGATTTGGAGCAGCTTCATGATAGGCTGTGTGTTTTATGCTGTTTCCACTAAATTCATTAAGTAGATTATTTTAGGGTCACCGCATGTTTTTTCAAATAAATCCTAAATGTCCCAGCCATCAGCTATGCAATGCTTTATACAAGGATGCTAGATATGATTTCGCCCTAAGAGATACCTCTTGGTTGCTCTTAATGTGAACCGGTCGATGACACTTGTATAATTATCACAAAATTGAACAACTCAAAATTAGTTGGATGCTGTTAAAAACAGCTTTGAATTTGTCTGATGACTGCTGCAAAGACAAACGCGTGACGAAAGGGACACCAGCATAATATATATACGGAACCCACACAGACCATGCTCCTGGGTTGCCAATTCCTGTCCCATGGATGGTTTTCGCTTTAGTGCTAATGGGATTTGAACCTTAGCACCCTGTGATAGACATCAAATAGCCGTAACTTTTTGTCATGCTTTCATTCATTCCCAAAGCCGTAATATTCAGTCAGTGAGAAACCTTATCGCATATACCATTGTTCTTTTTGTACTTCTCAGTGCTGGTGTTGGTCGGACGGGGACCTACATTGCCTTAGACTATCTGTTGAAACAAGCCAAGCATGAATGCCAGGTGGACGTGTTCGTCTGTGTGTATCGCCTGAGAACCCAGAGGATGCATATGGTACAAACAGAGGTTTGTACTCTTATACTTGTATTGTACTAGATTGCTGATATGATCGTGACGTAATTGTTAAAAAGTTATTCATTACCCATCCGCACTAACTTGGTGATGTTTGACAGGCCCAATACGCCTATCTCTACAATGCAGTTTTAGAAGGAATTGAAACTCGTATCGGTGACATAGAAATTCCTGGTACTCAGCTTATTGCTCAGTATGAACACATGTCCCGTGAAACAGCATACGCGAACCATAATGCACTGCGAGACGAATATGAGGTAGTTGATGATCCGTTATAATTCGATACAGAAAATATTCGAAAAATATAGTAGTCACAACCATGGGTGCATCCAGATGATGTGCAGATATAAGCCACAGACAACGCAAGGAGCTGCGAGTTACTTTGAAAACATCGCGAAGAACAGATGTCAAGACATAGTACCAGGTTATTCTTCGGCATTGGCAATTTACATTGACCACTATATTTCTCAATAATGTGAATTTATAGTGGAGACATAACTGAACGATACAAATTCAGCAAATTTATTTCAACGCTTAATGAAGCGGTGATATTGGTTCGCAGATGACCGACATCGACCTCGCTTGTCAACAGCTTACTCAGAGGGCAACGACTACATTAACGCTGTCTTTGTTGATGTGAGTCGGGAAAGACCACGATGATTGTCTGATGTATTTGGACAAACTCGAAGAACTCGTGTTTCTTGAATGCTAGCAATTTTATGTTGTTTTGTAACATAATTCGAAATTTATGAAAGGAAATTTCCACCTGCAGAGCTATCAATCGCGGAACGAGACGATTCTGACACAAGCGCCAATGCCCAATACTATTGTTGATTTCTGGAGACTTGTTTCTGATTACGACTGCAACACCATCGTAATGCTAAATGGCATGGACAGTTCGGAGGTTGAAACATTGCTTTTATTGTAACAAGAATGTGCTTATTTCTATTTCTTAATCGATATCGAAGCTTTTACTGCTTATACTAAATTATTATTATGAGATTGCTTTGCTGTTGGTGTGTAATAGTATGCCTGTTGTCTATTACTTTCACGTTATGCGTTTTTATAGATTATGTAATGTTTACAGACTTGCGGGGATTATTACCTAGACGCTGTTGGTAGCAAGTTAAAATTTGGCCCTATCGTGGTGCAAAATCTTAGTTCAGAGCAGATGTACCAACCAAATATGGTCGTGCGCACGTTTCAAGTGTCTAAAGATCGTAAATTGGTAACTTTTCCTCGATAAAAAATAATATTTTACTGTAAAACCATATTGTTCTTAAGCGGAAGACAGGTTTGCCTTCATGTGACGTTCTTTCCCTAGATTGGCGATGCACCACGAACTGTTCGGCAGTTTCAGTTATTGGGCTGGGAAAATAAGAACAAAATCCCGACTCAACCAAATGACCTAATTGCTTTGGCTGAGAAAGTGAGAGAATGGCGGCTTCATCAGACTAGAGGGACCGCGGTGGTTCATTGCATGTGGGTAACACATAAAATAAATTATAAGCACTTTGCACATCAATGCTGAAAATCTGCAATCAGCAGTAAGCATGAATGCATGACATCCCATATCTATTGCTACAGTGACGGCGCTGAGCGAAGTGGACTCTTTGCAGCAGGATGTTACATGCTAGATGTGCTGAAAGAGGAACAGAAGTGGCTGTACTGCAAGCAGCGCGCTACATCACGTCCCGACGACCGCAGGCTATTCGGTCTATGGTAATAACGCATACGATAACTGAATCTCAATTTGTCAATGTAAGTATGATGTCGCTGCATGCAAATAAATACTTAACATTGTTTTAGGAGCACTACCAATTCCTGTTTGATTTGGCAAGGTGCTACTTATCTGGATTCCATACATATGGCAACGTCTAACAAATTAGATCTGCTGTCAAGGCTTTGACTACTTGAAGTTGGCGTTATATCTTAATCATGTTTATTTTTGTTATTGCTATCATTATATATCTGTATATATGTATATATATAAATATATATGTATATATATATATATATATATATATATATATATATATATATATATATATATATATATATAATGTTATAATTATGAACATATAACAAATATTCCCTGCAAGAAATATTTTGTGCGTGAAATAGCGATCGTTTGATTCCTCTGATTCCTTAAGTTAACCGACATTACTGAAAAGTATTTTAATAACCGCTGATACGTTAAGTGAGCCAAATGTAACTGGCGGTCTTAGATCAGCTTGAGTATGCATGCTGTATATATGTTCTTTTAAAGTTGTCTCTGATCATGCGGAATTGAGATGTCAATTGTGAGGCCGATTATCAGTAAAACTGAGAGGTTAAATTTGTTCAGCGTATGCTTAAGCTGAATTAAAACCTTTTTTTACATTTAGCTTTCACTGCCATATCAATAGCTTATCTTTAATACGCTACTACACTATCCACCATTACTTATTGCAAACACAATAGAGCAGCTACATTAACCTATTATTTGTATGTTAAAATTTGACAAGATGATTTCGCACTGTCTATAACTAAGTAGAATAAAAACAATGGGTTACAGTTCGTCTATCTGTCCTGTCCTTCATTCATCTGAAGGAAGCCTTTCATCTTCACAATGTTATTGTGGTGAACATTGCATATATTCTATCATTGCGAAGCTCACAATACAAGGGTTATCATCCAACGAGTACTTTTCCACAATATATTTACCTATTGTTACGATATTAAAATGTTGTTTTATCAACCTGCACCCGGATTGAAAGGTGTATCATCCATATTCAATTTTTACATACATATATTAAAGCACCGCAGTCTCGCAGTTACAAAAGATGAGTCTCGATGTTATGTACATTTACACATAACGCTTGTTTTTGACATATACTATATCACTTCCTTAAAACCTATCCGAAGTGAATGCGGCGCAATTAAGTGGTCGCCAAACCCTGATAAAAATTATCAAGGCTAGTTGAGATACAAGTGCGCAATAACCTTGTTTAGAATGAAATCTACAGAGATGTTCATCATTAAATTCATCTGCAGTGAGATCTAACTTGAGTTAAGATATATCACCATCTCCCAGTGCAGTACTTTGTTTAGAAAGCATGGATATGACAGATTCTAGATTGTGTTGCCTAATGCCAACTGATAAGGGTGCAGTAATCAATGTCCCATTGGACACACTGAGAGACATTGACTACCGCATCGGTTGATTCTCTATTTCTTATAGCCAACGTTAATTGATGCTTGCAAAATGCATGTCGAAATTCAAGCATATCCACAGCGTGTTCACTATAATTTATCAGAAAAGGTAGTAAAGAAAGGGGCTAAGACAGGAGCAGGAAATGTGTTGCGAATTTATGCTTACAGAACGCCCGATCAGTTTGACATAAAGCCGACATTCTTTAAGATTATATTGTGGATCTCAATTTAGACATCTTAGCCTTAACAGAGACGTGGTTACGACCAAGAGAAACTGAGTCAAAGCGGATGATCGTTGTCCGAATGGCTTTGCTTGGCCGCACAATCCACGACAAGCATGAAAAAGAGGAAAAGACAAACATTCGACCAGATAGCATACGAACACGTCAGATTTATTGTTGTGTACCGAGTCCACCAAAAACAAAGAACAAGCTCTCTTATTCTCTGTTCATGGGTGAGTTTGCAGTGTTCCTAGAAAAACAAATTTTGGCCCAAGGCAATCTGCTTATTATTGGAGATTTCAATTACAATGTCGATGTTGCTAATAACACCGAGGCAACCCAGTTTAAAGAGTTTTTTTGTCGTTTGATCTTGAGCAACATGATCAAGGACAAACACATAGTTATGGACGTACTTTGGACTTCGTTATCACTCAAGCAGGGGAAGACACTGTAAGTGACATTTCCTCACGGTGTTATTTCTGACCATGCAGCTATACACGTGAAACGTAGTGTGAGACAAACGAGCGCCACCCATAAGAAAATGACATACAAGAGGATCAATAATATTGACTCGATTTCATTCAAACACGAGCTTAAGCAGCGGTCAATTTAATCACAGCCATCTTGGCGGCAAGCTTCGATGATCTTGCATACAAGTATACCGCTATGCTCAGATGCTTTTTGGATAAGCACACTCCACTAGAGCACAGGGTTTATCACTATCCGCCCAAGCACTGCTTCAAAAAAGCAATCTGTATCCTGAAATAATGAAAAACTATTGACCAATTTCAAATTTAATCTTCACGTCCAAATTAATAGAGAAGGCTGTAGCAAATCGATTTCAGAACTATAAATTAGCCCACCGACTTGACGACAAATATTGGTCGGCCTACAAACCTGCCCATTGTATTGAGACTGCATTTCTCCGAGTACACAATGACATTGCTTGTGCCGTTGACCAGCACCATGCTGTTGCTCTCGTGCTTCTTGACCTCTGCGCAGTCGATCATGAAATCATGTTACGCCGCCTGTCCGGCAGTTTCGGCCTAAATGGAAAATGCCTCGCATGGCTCAAGGCGTACCTCTCAAACCGCTTACAACAAGTCCATGTTGTAGGCAGGTATTCTGAAACACCCCTGCTAACATGTGTTATGTCACAGGGATCATCCCACGGGCCTTTATTATTAACTGACTACATATCACCACTAGGGAATCTTTTAAATGAACAAGGTCTACAATACCACCAATGTGCTGATGAAACCCAAATATATTTTACATTTACTCCTACACTACACAAAATATGCGAAGAATACACATACCAAATAAGAAGAATGCATCCGACAGATAAGATCATGGATAGCAAACAATCGAATGAGGATAAATCCTTAATTTCTATTTTGCCCATCTCGGTACAAATGCCAGCCGTCGTTTGGCCCAGTTGATATTGGCGATATGACTGTATCTGCATCAGAACCAGCCTGAAACCTCGGTTTCTGATGGACTCAGGTTACTGGAAAACCACATGTTATTAGTCAACTCAACTTTTCATCAGATTAGAAGATTTGGCAGCATAAGAAAGCACCGGAAAGAATCCACAACTGAAATTCGTGCCTATGCATTTATATAATCTTGGCTTGATTACTGCAATTCGCTGCTGTATGGAGCCCATTCGTACCATATCACAATACTGCAGCACGCCGAAAATACTGTCCCCCATCTTGTTGCAAAAGGAAAGCACGGGAATACCTTTCACTAGGTTCCTGTGGAAAAACGAGTTATATAGAGAATTCTTCAGCTCATCTTTAAGGCTGATATTAGAACCACGCCAAGCTACCTACAGGAAGTTACTGCTAAATACCAACCTGCTACAAGTCCCAAAACATGCCTTCATACGGTGCCAGAGCGTTCAGTAATGCCGCACCAAATTTGTGGAACTGACTTCCTATCGCCGCCAATCGAAACCCTTGATGTATTTAAATCCAAACTCAAGAAAATTCATTTAAGTTAGTGCTTTTAACTGACTGCGTAAGCGCCTTTGAGCAGAGTTATTTTCATAATACAGTCGCTATAAAAATGCCTAATATGTTATGTTGATAATATCGGTAATTCAAGAAGCAAAGCGAATCTAAAGGAGGCTCATTGAATTCACTTAATGGGCATAAGAGTAAGTTACGACTTCGACCAGTACTTTGCATTGCTGGGAAAATTTGATCATTTATGCTGTCTCCTCTTGCGAGATACGCGTAGTTAACTAAGTTCTTGGAAGCGAATACAGCAATACGTATAAGTGATCCTTATCGGAGCTTTCTTATAAGGACCAATCTCATGGAATAAGGACAACGAATGTATAGAAACAATGATTTCTCTTAAAGTCTACATAGGAAAAGGAAAATACTGGCCGGTAATTAAGATAACGGGTATTTCATCCATATCAACATCATATCCCATGTATGTATGTATGTATGTATGTATGTATGTATGTATGTATGTATGTATGTATGTATGTATGTATGTATGTATGTATGTATGTATGTATGTATGTATGTATGTATGTATGTATGTATGTATGTATGTATGTATGTATGTATGTATGTATGTATGTATGTATGTATGTATGTATGTATGTATGTATGTATGTCTGTATGTATGTATGTATGTATGTATGTATGTATGTATGTATGTATGTATGTATGTATGTATGTATGTATGTATGCATGTATGTATGCATGTATGTATGTATGTATGTATGTATGTATGTATGCATGTATGTATGTATGTATGTATGTATGTATGTATGTATGTATGTATGTATGTATGTATGTATGTATGTATGTATGTATGTATGTATGTATGTATGTATGTATGTATGTATGTATGTATGTATGTATGTGTGTTAAGTTGTGTATGTAAATATGTGGGTATGTACTTACGTATACAGAAACCTCTGTATTGATGTATGTTGCAGACGGGGATCGTACCGTCATTTGAATGTCATGTCAGTGTATGTAGTGCCTTTATGTATGCTGCCTTATCTGTTAAGTGCGTTCTAAATTCATGCCGTATGGCAAATGTAGGTAACGTGAATTTGACTGTATGTCGGGCGCTATGTCTGGTTGTTTGGGCTGGTGTAATATATGTATGTCAACGTATTTAAGGTGGTGGTTATGTTGAGGTTAAGTAAAGGGACAATAAAGGACCACTGTACCACCACTACCTCCCTGTTAGCCTTTTTCTTTGTTTAACAAGATGTCAATAAAAGCGAGCATCAATGGACCTAGACCAAAATTTGAGAGCACTCAATCACACAGAATGGCTAAAGCTGTTTACCTTGACAAGCGAGGTAATAAGGTCCTTGGGCTGGGAATCACTAAAATATGCTACTAATTAAAAGTATTTTGATACGCGAATCAATGAGCAACATAAGGACTCGAGATAATATATAGACACACAGAAACATCTGATCAATACTATATGTGCAGAAACAATCCTCATGACATGAACGCTGTGGATACACTATGTTACCAAGTGGTCAGATCATTCGCATGGGGTTGTACCATAGTTTGTGCGCTGATGCTGATCCTTTACAGGACGTTTCTGTTATGAATGGAACAAATCATTTATTTAGGATCAGTAAGCCAACCTTAACAGCTGAAACAGGGCAATGCTTTTATCTTTTTCCCAGGCTAGATCACATAATGCCCACGACGCATTAACCACTAATAATTTGCTAATACAGCGTAGAAATGAAAAATACCGTGCCGACTGAATGCACAAATTTGCTGTATTGTAATATATAGCAAAAAGAGCCGCTGATAGGGACACATATAAATCGCTAATACAGCGTAGACATGGAAAAGACCATGCCGATTTAATGCAAAAATTGGTTGTATAGTAATATATATAAAAAATGAGCCATAGAATACAGCCCTTAGAGTGTCTAGAAAAGCACAAAAGCCCCCTGGTATGTCGGCTGCTCATCAGTTTATGGGGGAAAGGTCCTTGGGAATTCGTCGTACCTCACCTCCAGTGGTGATTGGACTTCCAGCTACCAACCACACATACCTCAGACATACCCTCTTCCCTATAGGAGGAGGAGGAGGAGGTGATGTAACTTGGAATGAGGACTGATAGCATACGTCCATGTTTATTATCAAATAGGACCCAGGATAACTCTGCACAATACACCCATACGGTGGTAATGGACAACTCAAGCCACTCCACGCCAAACCTAGGTATACTATGATGTGACAGCTATAAAGGTAAAGAGTATGAAGCAAAATATGGATGCTCACCAAAAATACTGACAACGTAAAGGCCACATCGTTATAATTTTCACGTTATGATAGGCACACAACGAAGGTATGCGATGCGTTGTTGTTACTACGACGTTATGATTGACATACAACCAGAGGCGTACTAAACTAGTCTGTCTGGCCTGCGTGTTCCAAATCCGTGAGACTACCAGCATTGTATCATGCATGCATATATATATATATATATTATATATATATATATATATATATATATAGAGAGAGAGATAGAGAGAGATAGAGATATATAGAGAGATAGATATAGAGATATAGAGAGAGATATAGATATAGAGATATATATATATATATATATATATATATATATATATATATTATATATATATATATATATAGATATATATATATATATGGATATATTATATATAACATAAATGTATATATATATTAACATATTTATATATGTATATATATATTAAGGTATAAATATATATATATATGTATATATTTTTTTTATATATTAGTCTAAATATATATATATATATATATATATAAATATAATATATATATATCTATATATATATATATATATATATATATATATCTATATATATATATATAGCGTAAGAGTTCAATGCAAATAAGAATCTGTTTGCCACTTTAAAATCTTATCGTCCAGAATGTCTTTTAGTATATTTCTACCCCACGTTGTAATATCTCACCTCGCACCACATTCAAGTGTATTCGAGTCACGTCCTCTTCAGTGATCACCCTAAACTGAAGAGTTCCGTTTCTTAGTCGATCAGTTTTATGTCAGGATTGTTAACCACACATATCGTTGAAGAAGAACATTCACAGTAAGTATTGCACTAAACCGCTTTACTGCGTTCCTTATGGCCGACGCTTGACATCAGCCCGCGTTATACGATGTGTGCTAGTTTTGTCAACATAAAACATTCCTGAATATCTCCACTGAGATCAAACGATTTCGTGCAGCCATAGACCGATTGATTATTATGGGGATCACTGTTCAATTGCATTTGAAGTTAAGAATCTACATTTTAGTATGTGTTGTTGAGTAAGTTATGTATGTCAGCACGTTAGAGCAGTTGAAAGGTCTGGTCCACAATACAGCGAACAAATATATTGTTTGTGCAGGCTGCCATAAACGCTCTGGTCATATATATATAATAGATATAAGTTGCAGCTAAAACAGTCATTCATTCCCACCTGGTATTAATTATTCAAAACGGTTCATGTTTGGCAAATGTTTTAAATTGTAACTGTACCCAATGTACCGACTTTATTGGATGGAACGAGTGTGCCAAGGGTATCAACAGCCCAACAACAAACTTCAATATAATACCTTTACCATGGTTAACAACTTTACACGATCAGATAACTGTGCCGAGTCACCTTGCAATGTCTGCCTGATGTTATTAGGATAGCAAACATCGCAGAGTCACCTGGAGTGAATCCTTTTAGCAAAAATATCAACTCTTTGATAAAGTTCCTTGAATAAAGGGCCACATGAGAGTACAAGTATTCAGTGCACTGCTTATCCGACGTTGAGTGGATTTTAGCAAACATTGATTGAGTTAGAAGAGTTGCTGACACCTTAAAATGTCTTTGTTTTTATTTATTCGAAAAAACATTACTGGCGACAATCTCGAGTGCTATAAGCCATGCATCTACGGTAGAAAACTCTTTATTGAGCCGTTATAACAAGTGTATTAGTTTAAAGAAAGTTTAGAATATCTAATGAAGAAACCAAATACATTTTTGTAAACTTTATTTGGTCTCGCGATACAGATCGCCATTTTCAAGATATTTTCAATTAAAAGATTTTGTCCTACGACACAGATTGCAATCAGAACATGCAATCAGCTGCAATTCATTTCCTAAACAACTTTATCAACTTAATCACATTATAATTGGCAAAGTCATACTTTACATAAACTAAACATAAAAATGCTGTTTAGGTATAAACTCGCTCGATATTGGCGAAACCTATATTCAGTACAGAATCAATAAGAAATAGCTTTTCCAATCAGGGTGCGACCACATGGAATAGGTAACCAGCCAAAACAGTGTCAGCAAGTACACTGAACGTTTTTACAAACTCGTTGTGTATAAGCAGGATTAAGTTTTCAAGAAATGTATTAACTCTACATAATTAGTAGTCATTTGTTGAAGACCAATGGCCACACATCATCATAGGTATTTGGTGGTCATCAATGTAGATCATTTTAAATCATATGCACTGATTGTCAAATTAAACTGACTGACAATCAATACTTAATGATAGTCCAATAACACTGATAGGCAATCAATATCACTAACTAATGGTCAAATAACACTGTTTTCGAGGTTATAAATAAGATGAAAATATACTCTTGTTGGAAGTTAAAACGGAAAAACAGGTTATCATCGATTTTCGAATGCACTTTGCAAATAAGGTTAATAATGGAGCCGTAGTGGGGAGATGGGGGGGGGGGGGGGGGGGGGATTGCATCTGCTACAGTGCGGTGCAGACATAATCATATCGTGGACACATGCGTAGTTTCTATGACAGCAGTGGGACGACAATCAGTCATAGAACAGTAATGTACAATACACGTAGAATGTAATTGATAGGTAACCACTTGTGGATACTCACTACTGATACCTTGGAATAATGAGAACTCTTGCTATTCATTTTCTAGGGTGCGAACAATCCCACAAAATATGTAAGAAGCTTTCATGTTATTGAACATCAATCGCTGGTATTTTCCACTCATAACATTTTCCTTCGTGCCACCTGGATGAACCCACTAGAGTAGAGTGCCATATATGTCCATTAGCCAGACTTATGCCACCACTGAGTGGATATGCTGTGACTGCTTCACTGTGTTTTATTGTGTACGGATTTGATCCATTGGTATTGAACACATCTACAGTACCAGTGGTCATGTCCACCTCTTCGTTTTCAATGTGTGTATCATTAAAATTCTTGAAAATGAAACCGTCATTCCCGGCTACTACCATACACGACACGGATTGTACATTCCCGATTGGTTTGGTTGCAACGACTTTCTTCTCGCGAAGAGAATATTGTACAAGCGTATAAGATGTATTCCAGCAGCTTACTTGTTTGCTCACCAGCGCCAGACATCCAATGTTATCAGCACAGCTCAGCACAACATCGTCGACGTGTCCCACGATGGACCAACTGCCGTCGTCTGAATTCAGCACTTCTATGGCTGTCACATCAGTGCCGCCAACCGCATAGACCTTTTCATCACCTGACACCATTGTGTGCTCTTGTCTTGCGTAAGTGAGATCACCTAGCTGTTTCCATCGCTTGTTACGAAGACAAAACCTCCATGTTTTATTCTTGGATGCTCCAGAGCCTGATACAATGATCGCGTTGTCATGGATACATGCCGCAAATGAAGTGACGTCATCACCTGGTACCGTGGTGAGGGGTCTTAATGTCAATGACGTCATGTTATAAATGGGTGAATAACTCACAACTGTAGATTGGAATGTGATCAAACTCAGAACATCCTTTTCTTCTTCACTCATAGCCCCGCTGAGCAGTTGACGCAGTCTGGGATGAGTGCCTATCGATGGGTGGCAGTGTTTCAGATGCCTTAGGAACCATGGCTTCACCGCGAAAAGCGGCATTTGTTGCAACACGGATATCAGGTCTTGAAGTCGTTTATCTGGGTCATGTTTGAACCAAAACACAGGCCAAAGAGATGCGTTCCTCTATGTCAGTGACCGCTAGGTGGCGGTGAGTCAGGTATTGTACCACGTGACTAACTTGGAGATTGAGGAAAGAGTCTTCAAATGTGAACTTATCAGAGAGTTTGAGAGCCTCGCTGAAAAACAATTCGTACAATCTTTCGTCGCCAACGTCAGTTGCATACTGCCAAAATTTGAAACAGTTTTCGGCTGTTATTTCAGCGTGTCTAGATATTGCGCTCAAACAATCTTTCTGTAATCCGATGAATTTCATCTCGATGGCGGCGTCCATTACTGGAACCAATTGGTCCTTGGTAACGTCCACTGAGCCCATGTACACAAACTGAAGGCACAGCTTGAGCATATCAACATCCACATCAACAGATACTTCATTGGAACCTGTCTTATCAGCAGATTTGGGTAAAAACTTCTCTCGCAGGTTGGTCGATTCAGAGGATAAAATGAACTTATGGACTTTGAATGAAGACTCCCGACAGAGAATGGTGGCATCCGATGTCTCATGATTTTTCCACATGAAATCCCACCATTTCCTGCAGGAGTCATCCCCAACTGTGACCAGTAGCGACTGCTTCGAGAAGCTCAACTCGTTTATTTCCACCTCCTCGTCTGACTCAGATGACGACATTGCTGTATCCGGAAACTCTGTCAATCCTCAAAGTGAGAGCACAGCACACTGATTGTCTGTTGCGTCCGGTTGCTCCGTTTCAGAGTGCTACACATCGCATGTGACCGTCTAGATATAGCGACCTGTTTGGCATGTAAAGCAAACAAACTTGTCCTTTTCAAGAAACGAAACCCACGAGCTTACCGAAAACGAAACACTGAAGCTCGTCGCTAGAAACGAAACGTCCTTCACAGCCAAGACATTGGCCTTTGTATTTTAAGGAGGTTTACAATTAAGAATCCATTATTGGTTGATATGTTTTTTTGAGCAGGTAAGCTAAATCAATGGGTTTATCAATGGTTCGCTGCTGGACCAACTACCTAAGATAGGCAACGGTCATGTCATGTCGATACAATGGCATTTGTGTTAAAATGGTACGTTCCTGAAAATAAAGTTCTTGCTCCACTTGTGTTATGACACATGTATATCTATCAATGAATTATCCTTTCGCTTGCAGATGATATATCATCAAAGTATGTTAAATTACATTCTCTTCTTGGTTTCAGTTGAGTTAAAAGTATGTGCTATATTAGGGGACTCCCATTACCGAACATTTGAATGTACAGCCATTTTCTAGCTTAAGTCTGCGGTAATGACCTATTGAACTTCTCCATCCGGTTCCGCAATGTGCCATAAATGACACGTGGTTTATCATGGACCACGTCTTCGATTACTCTAACCAGCGACAGCGTATCTAATCTACATCCGAGTGAAAATCAATAAGTAAGCCACTTGACTCAACAGCTTCACCATCTGCAATTTGATTGACGCTTTCAACCACGGGGAGCGTTCTTGTTGGAGATGTTTGAGAATCGTGCGTACCAGTGTTCACTATTCACCTGATGCATGTCGTGTAATCATTGGTATGTTAAGATAACACACACTGTACAGAAATGGTTGACGTGCAATTATATACCCTCTTATGGGTCTGTTTTAACTGAATATGGACCAATGTCTCGTGGAAGCTCAATGTGGTACACCAATCGGTCGGTTTGATGTCGTTAATCGAGATCGAGGTATTGAATTATTCACAAATGGGCAATCGAACAGCCAAATGGACTTAATTCTGTGCGTGTTAGAATATCACTTCAATTTGCCATTGTGGCATACTTGGCGGGACTGTATTGTTCAGATGTTTTTACACACAGAGGAGTACAGGCTCAGACCGATCTGTTGTCACCAAATAACACACTTGTGCTACTGTACTGTTGAACGTTGTACCTATCTGCTCGATCAAGATTAGTTTCGCTTCCATGGCATACTGCCAAATATTTCGTTAAGCCATTTCCTAAAAACGAAACCTTGCTATCTTATCGAAGCTATTAACTCTTTGTCTTTTTAGGGGTGCGGGCGATTACAGCTATGGTATCATTGTGGAAAACGAAACTGCCCTGTACTTGCAGTATACACCACATGTAAGTTTCGCTTGGGCAACCATTACCTGCGCGTGTTACGGTGCAGCTGAAAGTTGTCACATTCACTTGGGGCGGAGAACTGAGCTATAGGAAAGCTTGCAGCGCTGTGTATTTTGTGCCCCGGGGTTATATTCCATATGATAAGGGTTAGAAACCGGACCCGCTATGGCCGAATCCAATGCCGACGTGAACAGCGCTCACATCATAGTCTGTCACCATTGTCTACTACTTCTGCCTTTCATTGCTGTCGACAACAGCCGTCTATAACCAAAATCTGTCTATCAATGTTGCCTTTTAACATTGTGTACAACTGCTGTCTATCACTATTTTGCATCACTGAATGCCATGCTACAATAAGCATATTATCACTACAAATTTCCCCTGACGCACCTTGTCCGGCGATAATGCTTTTGTGGTGATCAGCGATATTATATAATAGATATAACTCAATATGGAAGTGTTCTTTGATGTTGGATCGATGATGTTGCTTCTGGCTTTAAACGAATGTTGAATGCTTATGTCGAGTGTAGTTCCTGGTTGCGAAACGATAGCAACCCGTGTCTTTTATTAAAGTTAACCTCGGTGCCATTTATAAACACTATACTTGTTGTGGAGGTTCGGACTAGCAGTCACTATGCTAGTGCTAATGATTACGCTGAATAAGGTAATCTACATACTGACAAATTTGTTTCATCTTAAAGGACAGCTTGTTTTACCACATTTATTTGCTGGAAGTAATACTATGAGTCCCACCTGATAATGCAGTAACAACAAGCGTCATCACGCTATCTGTAATGGCGGAGGTCATTTTTGACAATTAACAGATATCCGTGATTTCCAATCTTCTTTAATACCAATGCCAGTGTTTCAACTCACGCTGTATATAACCGTATTATCTAAATATTTCAGAATGCTACACCTGACGGGTCGGATTCTATAGTTAAACTATGGAAGGGGGAAACTGCTCCTCCTCGGCCCAATGAGTTTCTAACTATCGGTGATGCCGCAGATGACAAATGGTGTGGTTACCTCATGGATAAAGATGAGACAAACGATGCTACAATAAACTACGATAGTACTGTGTTCAAAATCCACAAGTTTATCTTCGCCGGGGAGTCCGTTTTCTTGAGAGAGCTAATGATGCCAAAAGTAGAGAAAAGCATTGACTGTGATGACTTATGCATAGATATGGACGCGACCATGTTTGAGTTTTGCGTGAAATTCGTGTATTTGGGGTCAGTAGAAGTTATGACTGACCAGATATGGTCAGTAGGGGATGCGGCCATCTTCCTGGGGCTCAGTTACCTGCAGAAGGCATGCATGCAAACCATATCACACCATATCAAAACAACAGAGGAAAACTGCTTCAAGTTGTGGAACTACGCTACAAAATGCACTCCAAAAAATATATCGAATCATGCTTCACAAAGGCTCTTCTAGTTATTTGACAAGTTCAAATCGACCCACGATTTTCTGAATCTGCCGGCCGAACTTGTCACACAGTATTTGACCCATCCTGATCTTATTGTCAGCCAATCAGAAGAATTACTTATCCGCCGCTGTTTTCTGGGGGTCATGTGACTAAACGAGCCGCTTACAACAACTGAAATCGATACTACACCAGTTAACCTTATTCGCAATGGATCAATATTTTCGGAAACATCTTTTGTATTGTCATACATTTTGACGGGACGATCCTGAAGCAGCCGCGTTTTTGTGGCTTTAACAGATGACCTCACCAGACAGAGAAGGCGCAGATAGTTTAAGCTTTCTCATTATAGTGAGAGCCAAAACATCGTAGGAGTAATACCTCAGAGCGTCAATGCAACATCTGGTTATTCATTGGGCGCCACTCCTTCCTCTGCTCCCTCTTTCTTAATTCCGGCTCCCGAAAGAATTGTGGCTCCTGTTTCCCCAGGTTGCGAATGTGGTAGCCCAGAGAGTGTCCCTCATCCTGTCTTTGGTTTTACATTTCCACGCCCAGAGAGTGTCCCTAATCCTGTCTATGGTTTTAAATTTCCTAGCTCATAGAGTGTCCCTCTTCCTCATTCCTCTGGTTTTAACTTTGGCACCCTACCGATAGTCGCTTCGCCCTCCACTGCTTCTGGTTTGGCTTCCCTAAGAGATGTCCCTCCTCGGTCCTGTGATTTAACCTCGTGTACCAAAGGAGATGCCCTTTCGACGTTGACCCTTTCCGCTGATGTGATGAATAATGTCAAGTTGCATTATGCACCAGTATCTGTAAATCTAAGCCTTGATTCAAGAGAACTCACCAGCAATGAGGTATTGAAGTATTGTCTGTCTGACAAGACATGGCAGAGGCTGTCTGACCAAAACTACGCCAGGGTAGGACAACAGATGCTGGCAAATGTTTGTAATATCTATGTGGTGGGAGGAAAAAGGTATGGCATGGATGTGGTTGCCATTGAAGCACTGCAGGTCGGAAAAGGTAACTCGTGAGCTACGCCGCAAATGTCCAGCTTGCCTGCGCTGACCACAATGGTAACATCGCACTGGTGACAAAGAAGGATAACAACTTCAATCTTGTTCGATACTCTATTCAAGAGAAGAGAGTCATGTCAATTATCAATGTAGAAGCGATTTCTGTTCGATGCATGACGGTCGCGGGTGATACAGGATTCATTTTGATAGCGGATCAAGATTGCACCAACTATGTCTGCATGTTTCCGCTGACGGGCGAAAATGCTTACAATGAATTAAGGGAGAAAGAGATATTGCCCTGCCAGGCTGTAGGAGTGAATGCCATGGCTCGTGGTAAATACCTAGTGTTGTACGAGTCTGACAGGGCTTTTGTGGCGCTCACTAACGTCGTTAAGTATGGGGATCCGAAGAACAAAGCTCTGTGGAAAGAACTAAAGAGTGTCTCCCCGGGATGTGTGGCACTCCGCTCGGGGGTTGTCAATGTGTAGGTTGCTGCAGTAACTATGGGCCAGTGTGATGGACCTCTGTACTATCAGGTGAGGGAGGGTGAGTTATGGTGCACTGAGGCTGTTGATTAAGAGTTTGGCTGAATTAGTGGTGTGTTTTGGAAGAGATGGACGACGATTTGTACATACACGAGCGGGGTCAGATTCGTATAATTAGGCTTCACTTTGTACTGTGTTTTAGGGGAGCCTTCAAACCATATGGCATGTTAAGAAGTGTGTAGTGTAAAGGGCGCTTTGTATATAAAACTTGAACGTGATGGATAATGTATGAGATGTTCAGTTTGCTGTCCATTATATGAGGTGGGACACAAATGGCGTAATCATCAGTGAATTTATTGAAAATAGAAAACATGTGACCACGAATATTCTTATATATTGCAATCTAGTAATATATATAAATATATATATATATATATATATATATATATATATATATATATATATATATATATAGATATATATATATATATATATACACACACACATATATATATATAAAAATCTATTGATATATATATTTCTATATATACACATACATACATATATATGTATTTATTCTTATATGTATATGTATATATATATACATATGTATATTTATTGGTATATATTCATATATATTCTTAATGTATATATATATGTATATATATATATATATATATATATATATAAAATTTATATTCATATGTATGTATATATATGAATATGAATATATATTTTCATGTGCATGTGTATACATGTATGCATATATATATATATATATATATATATATATATATATATATATATATATATATATATATATATATATATATATATATATGTATATTCACATATAAATATATATGTTTATACGAAGACAATCTGGATAGAAATACATAGAAATGAATCAGATTATATGTATAATTTTTTAGATAAATGCATTGATATTTTAACACAGCTTTCATGCTGTCAGAAGGCTATAGGATAGTTATACAGTCCATCTCACTGCTGTATATACTTCTAACATTGTTTTGTACAAATGGAAAAGCTTTTTGGGGTTTTCACATTGAATGTTGATGATAAATCAATTGTAAGAATCAATTCTATTTCATATAAAAACCACTTATGGATGTGGTATTTGAAACATTCAATATAATATATGTTGGTTGATTTACCGTGTGAATCAATCGAGCTTTCAAATAACTTATTTGATCTTCACCAAAGCGATGACGGTATATCAAATGACATATCCACTCAACCATTAAAACGTCCCACCAACATACATTTATAAAGTAACGGTCAGAGCAATGGGTCATTTTACGATTCAAATGCCTGTGCCAACCTCGGTTGTTGCTTGCCTTTTCTCCACATTTTTGTCTTTTTGTACCTATCCTCCTCCTGATATCAGCTGTTGTACCTACCCTCCTCAAGGTATCACCTGTTGTACCTACCCGCCTCTTGATATCAGCTGCTGTACTACCCTGTTCTTGATATCAGCTGTTGTACCTTCACTCCTCTAGATATCAGCTACTGTACCCTCCTCTAGATATCAGCTACTGTACCCACCCGCCTCTTGATATCAGCTGTTGTACCTTCACTCCTCTAGATATCAGCTGTTGTACCCACCCTCCTCTTGGTATCCGCTGTTGTACCTACCCTCCTCTTGATATCAGCTGTTGTACCTACCCTCCTCTTGATATCAGCTGCTGTACCTACACTCCTCTTAATATCAGCTGTTGTACCCGCCCTCTGCCTGATATTAGCTATTGTTCCCTACCGACAAATTTCGCCCGATCTCAACTTGTTGAACACGGACATTTCTAGACATATATATTGGTAGTCATGCAACGGCATGTGCGCGATGAGTAACGTCCTTCGGACCCATGTGCGCAGTGAGTAACGTCCGTCGGACCCATATGCGCAGTGAGTAACATCCTTCGGACCATTACATGCCTATGTGGAGTATGTAACACGATATGAGTCGGGTCCGTCCGGATGACCCCTAAGTTTGCAATACGCAATGAGTGCCTATGTAGGTTTTGCCCACCCCTTCTTCCTATAACATCTAAGGCCGATTACCCAGACCTTATCCAGCTGGTGAGGTAAGGTGCCCAGTGTCCGCTGCTGCTCATCGATGCGTTCGTAATTGTACCACAGTACAGGTATATCAAATATGCCACACTTACCATTATGCTCCTCCCTCAACCTCAACACATCCTCCAACATATAGGGGCACCTCCACCGTAAACATCATGGATACGTCGTCCAGCTCAAACTCATCATTAGCCTGCTCCTATGTGGGGAGCCAGATGGCGGTAGCAGGAAGGGGGGAGGGGATCTGATTGACATAGGTGGTTACCTTTCCGTTGGCTGCATGATCTACCTGTGTTTCCAGGTCTGTCTTTGGTTGTGCATATAGCTGGTCTTAACCTGTTATCTTCTTGATCTCAGCTCGTACCAGCTGAAAAGAAGGCATCTTATATTATGTAGTAATATGGGTTTATTAGTTTACGTAACATGGGTGTATTGATATAAGTAATATGGGTTTATTGATGTAAGTGATATGGGTTTATTGATGTGAGTAACATGGGTTGATTGCCTCTGGTACATTGTCTGACTCCTTGCTCCCAATACCACACCTACTATCCCCCACCTGAGACATAACCACTCCTCCCAGCAAGGCGCATAGACGTTAATCATTGGTTACCTGGTTGGAGTAAAAGTGAGTGATTGGTTGTGGGGGGACGCAAGGTAGACAGCGGGTGGCATCTGAGAATCATCAAGCTGAGACTATTCCAACCATGTCCATTCTAATTGGAAAGTAGACACCCGGTATTTAATCGTAGGGGGCGGTATATGGGATCAAAGGGGTTAAAGGGGACAAAGTCTGAATGCGTGTGGAATAAGGGCCTAGATATGGATATTTTTAAAATACCGACATATCGAAAGCCAAGGTTATAAAGCTGTGGATTGCGAAATATAGTTTGATGCATAACAACAATGGTTATGCCTCAATCGCAGGCAAGATCGTCTGGTGTGTGAAGGGTATTACCTCTGCATGTTGATCTGCGTGTGTGACAGGAGACCATCCTGCCATTACCGATAGATTAAAACACAACACAGTAGTTTATATTACTCATATATATGTTTATATCCCAGTACATTAACTAAGGCAACTATCTATATTTCAACACAAGACAATCTCTTTGGACGGGCATGACACTTACTGCGAATCTTGCCACGGGTATCTATCATCTCCCAATAATTCAGCCAGTTCCTCGGTTTGTAGTAATAGTCAATGAGGCTCTTTGTATCGTTCCACAGTTTTCCACAGACATTATTCTTGGCTCTTTCTGAGTTTGCTACCCCCAATGCATTGAGATGTTCGGCATGAAAGCTGTCTGAAATGATTGCTGATTAATTATTGTATTCTGATATAGAAAACAACATTGAAGATATATAAAGAACGAAATATAATACCCCTTCACTTTTTTGTAAACGCGTGTAGTACCCAACTGGATCAACAAACCTATGCCGATGAATTGAGCTATTTCGTTGACAATTAAGTGAAAACTATCTGTTTTTTCTGAAACACTTGTAACCAGTCCCGAATAAAGATATGATATAGGCCCCACCGAAATTCGGAACTGCAAAATGAATGATGCACATACATGACAGGTTCCATTGCTTTCTCATAAGATGATTTGGTAGCTTAATTATTGATTCATCTGTCCTTTAATGACAGCTTAGCACGTATGCAGGTTTGATTCGGTTGTCAGTTTCTTTGTCATATACACATGTGAACTGAGAGTCCTCTTGTATACTTATCGCACGGGTCACAAGTTCCTTGAATTTCTCATTACTCTTTTTCACATTGGAAGAGAAAAACAGATACTCTGACAATAATCTAGATAAACACAAATACCGGTCACACCAATATAAATTGTAATTAAGCATTCATGACATCAGCAAGTTTCCTCATTGAATGCAAGCACGAAGATTATTTATTTTCAAAATCTTTTCATAACCTTTCCGCTGAATAAATACGATCTTAGCATTGGGTGTTAGTTGGTGAATCATGTCTGCTACTATTTTTTTAGGAACAGCTGCATTCTGATTTGCAGTCATGTTCCGCCATCCAATGAACTCAAACACATAGTTTGGTGTAAAATCTCCTGTCAACATGTATCAGAACTATGTTATGAACTAACACAAACAGCATAAAACAGGTATAAAACAGTTTCAAGCTATTGTATATTGTGATCACGTATATAATAGTATTTTACTGTGAATGGTGCGAGACAATATACTCTTGTTGTACCATTCCTGATGATGCTGACAATTGTTCATAAGTGCAGAGAAAAAAAAAAGTAACTCATTGACATCAGTGTTCACCATATGATGAGTAGACTCTACAGGATCAGGAATGCTACCTTCAAGATGGAAAGCAGAGAAGCAGACGTTGGACTTTCATAAATACCGTATCATGCATTAGAAAAGGTAGAGGAAATCAACTTGCACAGGCAATTATCTGGCAACAATAACATCGCAAGCAAGATGAAAGATAAACAGGCACATATTATGTCTATGACAAACTTGAACATGCTTAATGAAAAAGATTCAAAATGTCATTGAGATGAGGTGGGCAGCTATCAATAGGGAATCCTAAACATATGGTTGTAAGAAGCTCAGTTCCAAAGGACAAGCAGCAATTCAATAGTTGCCAACGAATACGTAAAACAAAGGAAAAGGACGACGAACACACAATGACAGTTTACAGACACCATAACCTACTAGGTACAAGGAAATAATGCCTAGTTTGACCCTCTTTGCACTAGGCATATCAAGAAAAATCCTTGGTATCCAAAGATCATCGAATGGTATGGAAGTGATCTATGTATAGTACAATCTGGGAACGAATAGCATTTAATTTGTGCCAAGAATAGTTTAACAAACTGGTAACTTGTAACCTTTTACTTATTTTCATTCGTTAGCAGTATAGATGATGATGACGAACTGCTAAGAGAAAACGACAGTTACTCAATATGTTTATGTAGCTAAGATACGCAATATCATCAACTGCCGAAATAGCCATAGAAAATGTACCACGAATATACAGTTGTCTGAAAACAACATCTTTGTTATCTTTTTTATATACGTGTTAGTTACTTATCACCAGGACATCATGTCAGATAATTTGGTACATATAACCATGAACTATTCTTGTTGAATGAGTCATAGAATGCATTATCAACTACTTGTATTGAATGTTAAAATTGCATTGATTCATATTCACTGTGATAACGAATTCTGTTCCAGTAGGCAGATTCCTTTATTAGAGGAGGTACAATCTGGGGATGTCCCGAGAGCGTTTTTGCCAAATAAGTGGTTCCGCATTTAGATACTCCAGCGATGTAGAAGTAGGGCAAGCATCGATTGATGAGGAAAATATGCAATGATCACTGAAGTGAAGGAGATTAAGCTGTACTTGAGGTAATAATGCAGAATGCTCCTGACGATTGGTCGATTAAATTGTTACCTAGTATTTGCAAGTATGTTTTAAACGTTTAAATCGCATAACCTGACTGAGATTTTGAGGTTTTGGAGATTAAGCTATACTTGAGGAAAAAAATGTAATATTTGACAAAGTACAGGGATGGAAAAAGAAATTTTCACCAAATGTCTCTATTGAGGTTTACGTTTAGCGGTTATTATTGTAGCACGTCAGTTTATCATTTATTGTGGTACAACCTCTGTTTAACGTTTATTGTGACCTCGCTGATTAGAGAGCTCATACTTTGTATTCGCATATCGAATTTTGTTTGTAAAATTCATGAAAGTAAACAGTAGTTAAAGAATGCTCACATGTTCAAAACAAATACAAACACCAATGGCCCAAACAACAACAAACTAAAGCAATCCACTACGTTCAGTTAGCAGACGGATTGACTCATGAGGAAGTAAAATCCACTTGGTAAGTTAGCGATAAGGTCGAGTACATACCAATGATGTTTTCATTCCCTAGCATTTTCATTCCCCTACAGCGAAGGCTTAACTTACACACTGAGCAGATTTCCGCTAGCTGGATGTCTTTTCACAAACCGTTATCTGCACAGATGTTTATCTTGAGAACCTTGATTTTTTTATATATTTGCCTCAATCAACACCAGTTTCTCTATGATCATAGCCTTTACATTGTTTTGCTCAACAGGCTGTTTATATGAAGGCAAAACGCACAGAAGCGGTGACATTTGGAGCGACCCCAAGGCGCCATGTAGAGTCTTCGCATGCCAGGTGCTGTCATAATATTCATATCATAACGTTACCACTATTTCGACGTGTCTGTGCCATCAATATAGCAAACCGATCGGCGCGTTGTTTCAGGAATAAGGTGCAACTGTTCTATGACGCCGTTGGTGCTTATATTTATATAAAATATATATATATATATATATAATTTTTTTAATATTTAATATATGTAGTCATGTTTGATGCAACGTCATCAGTGCAAGCAATGAAAATAAGTCCGAAGTTCATTTTACACTTTTTATCTGGATGTCATCATCCATGTGTATCCTTCTGTACATACCCCTATTGCTTGCCTATGATTTGTTGAATAACATTCTCCCCATTATTTCAGTCGAAGCAGTATGTGCCGTATTCGGGGACCCCCATTACAGAACATTCAAGGGCAATATATTTAACTTTAAGGGCAAGTGCAACTTTATATTAGCTGAAGACTGCCGTAATGACCTCTTGAACTTCTCCATCCGGGTCTGCAATGAGCCACGAATGACACGTGACTTCTCGTGGACCAAGTCTGTGATTGTTCTAACCGGCGACAGCCGTATCTACCTCCTGCAGAAGTTCCGAGTGAAAATTGATAAGTAAGGGACTTAAATTCTCAACCGCCATAAATTTTGCAAAAAATTTACAAAGATTGCCGTCCAAAACTGTATGGGGATGAGTGACCATGGCAAAATGACCGGTTGGTCCATAGGTGCCTTGCCATTGGTCATCAACAACTGACTACCAATACGTTCTGCCTTAAACAACTACTTCAAGCTGTTGTCCTTCAAATACACATCGAGCTGGTTTTTGAACTGGCTGATGAGGTCACAACCATGTTGGCAAAACTATTTCTTCTTAATTTCTTCTCTCATAGGTTTAGCGATCACTTTGCGATTCGTATGAAGTTGAGAGTATTATTTTATAAATATGCCGTCCTGCAGAAGATTCAATCAATTAATTTCCCCTTCGCCACCCACCCCATTTTGTCACATTTGTATGCGATGTATTATCTGACGGTTATGTTGTCAAGAGTTAATCATTGACATTATGAGCTGATGTTTAAGCTGAAGATCTTACATGGGGGTGGCTTGATTGTATGTTTGCAGAAAAAGGGTGGAGTTCCCCTATATACACTACACGGGTGATTATACCATCACTCAAGAAAGCCATTCTGTGACCTTGACCTCATCCTATGGCATGAAGGTCATCTGGGATGGAGATAGTTATTTAGAAGTCGCCATTTCGCCTGCTTATAAAAATTAAATGTGTGGTCTCTGTGGTACGTTTGAGAATTCCTTTTAATATTCTCTATGAGTCGGTGTGCCTTCGAGAATTAAATAATTACTGAGGACCTCACCATTCAAAATAGTCTGAAGGGATTCATGGATTTTCTTGATTGCAATTACCCAAATAGTCATGTCTTAATTAACGAAAATTTGCGGTCATAATTAAGGTTTCGGAATAATACTAAGATCGTTAGTTGCCCAATAAAGTAATTGCTAATCAACTGATTTGCTCAAAGTGTAATGTTGACATTTTCATTGTTTTATCTAGGCAATTACAACAACGATGTGGCCGATGAGTTTGTGGGGCGTGATGGCCAGATGTATTATAACAGCCAGTTATTTGGTCAAACGTGGAGTGTGGGACGCAACACGTGTCGTGATGATGACGTCACAAAAACACACAAACACGTGAATCTCCCTGCGCCACAAGCGAAGATAGACAAAGTAAAGCTCGCAGACAATGTGATATTCTTCATGGTGACCTATTCGAGGCCTGCAGATTAGTTATAAGATTGCAAGATTATTATGTGTAAGTACATTGATGCCAGTATACTCAGTGATTGTAATCCGTGAACTTAATGAATGTGTGTTGGTGATCATGGGTTGCCGTAATTAAGCTACATGATATGGTATTAATATGATTATTTCAGGTTACAATATGTGTCTTTGTGATAATGCAATGTTGTCACAGCTACCATGCGTTTGTGTATTGTGATCGTATGTGTCATGGTGACCTTGCGAAAGTGTCGTGGTGTTTGAACGATTGCGTCGTGGTGATTGAACGATTGTGTCATGTTGAGTTAACGTTGTTGGAAATTTAACGATTGTGTTCCATTATGATTAAAGGTTGTGTTATAGTGATTTTACGATTGTGTCATGGTAATTTCACGATTGTGTCATTGTAACAGATCCAGTATGACGGATGTCTGTGACTGCCCACGTGGTAAACAATGCGCGTGTAAATATAGTGATCTCCTTCCCGAGGTATTGATTTTGAAAGCCGACCTCAATCTGCAGTCATTGGTGCCCTTAGACGACATCTTACTCCCCACTAAACCTAGGTAATATGCATGATGCTACCAGTGACTATACAACAAGTAAATAGTTCACATGTAAAATTTAAGTGGGGTGATATCATGGAGTCGGTCGATTCTCTATTTCTTATAGCCAACGTTAAAGGTTGCTTGCAAGTTGCATGTCGAAATTCAAGCATATCCACAGCGTGTGCACTATATTTTCTAAGAACAGGTAGTATATGGCTGATAAGTTAAGGAGAGTTCAACAGTAATTGGGGTTAGCTATTATGACCCCTTTTTTCGCTCTAAGTTTCTTATTCTGGCGAACGAATAAGTCAACACAGGAGTAGGCCTGAATAGATCGAAAATACTGTATTGCTTAAATTTTAGGGCGAAACGACGAAAAGACCAAAACTACTACCGTTTTGCAGAATAGATGTGTACCGGCTGCACTATATTTCATTTGACAGGGTTGTTCGGAAGTTGTAGCACAAAGACGGATGTTTTTTCTTCCCATTTTTGGATTATTTTGTGTATAAGTGATCCGTGATTCGAGGCAGATGGGCGTGAGAACGCTAAATGATAGGAATTTTTGTGAATTTTCTACAGTTTCTGAACTGAAAGCAGATATTTCTCAAACACCCATGGAGACTAATTGCAATCAACTTATCGCTTTAATGTTGTTTCTGCTGAACCCACCTGTCATTCAAAACCCAACATTGAATTATGACCCCCACTCTCGCAGAGTGTGCGAAAACAGAGAGGAAATTTTGCTTGTCGGCCAGAAAGAAACTGTCAATTTCCATCTCCTAAAGGATGTATACGCCATCCTGTTGCTATTCGACCACGCACAAGGAAAGGAAAGAAAGGGGCTAAGACAGGAGCAGGAAATGTTTTACGAATTTATGCTTACTGAACGCCAGATCAGTTAGACATAAAGCCGACATTCTTAAAGATTATATTGTGGATCACAATTAAGACATCTTAGCCTTAACAGAGACGTGGTTACGACCAAGAGAAACTGAGTCAAAGCGAATGATCTATAAATTAGCCCATCGACTTGACGACAAGTATTGGTCGGCCTACAAACCTGCCCATAGTACTGAGACATTGCTTGTGCTGTTGACCTGCACCATGCTGTTGCTCTCGTGCTTCTTGACCTCAGCGCAGTCGATCCTGAAATTCTGTTACGGCGCCTGTCCGACAGTTTCGGCCTAAATGGAAATTGCCTCGCATGGCTCAAGTCATACCTCTCAAACGACTTATAACGTGTCCATGTTGTAGGCAAGTATTCTAAAACACTTACTAACATGTGGTGTGCCACAAGGATCAGTCTTATGGCCATTATTATTTACTGCCTAACAAGGTCTGCAATACCACCAATATGCTGTTGATACCCGAATCTATTTTACATTTACTACTACGCATAAATATGCTAAACATACCAAATTAGAAGAATGCATCCGACAGATAAGATCATAGATGGTAAACAATTGAATGAGGATAAATCCTTAATTTCTATTTTGCTCATCTCGGTACAAATGCCATCCGTCGTGTGGCCCAGTTGATATTGGCGATATGACTGTATCTGCATCAGAACCAGCCAGAAACCTCGGGGTTCTGATGGACTCGCAGGTTACTGGAAAACCACA
>CM067355.1:30711457-30876457 GCA_034190875.2 Urechis unicinctus
ATATATCATATATATATATATATATATATATATATATATATATATATATCTATATATATATATATATATATATATATATATATATATACATATATGTATATGTATATATATATTATTTATATAAATGTACGTATGCATATATATATACACAATTTCAATGCAGTGAATGTCCTCTTTGGATATATTATGTCCCATCTGCATATAATGCACCTTGAATTATCTGCGGACAGCCAAGAACACATTCACATGCCACATGGTAAGCTCCATGCGTGCTTATTCTTTGGAAGGTTCATATTCTACTACAGACAATGGACAATGGATCATGTACAAAGACAACAATACATGTGTGTTGACTAACGCGTTATCTCTTGGTTCTTCACATCATGACGAAAGTAATCCACATTGTGAATAAGTATATTGTATATATATATATATATATATATATATATATATATATATATATATATATATATATATATATATAATATATACACTTATATATGCATACATGAATATATATATATATATACGTTAATATAGGTGTATACATATATGTATATATATATATATATATATATATATATATATATATCAAATATATAGGGGTGCATGTATTAATTGGTTGCAAATCGAAATTCACGCTCACACACACATTCACCAAGGTATATACATCGTTTGGTATTCATACAAAGATATAACAGCTGTGTAGGTCCCAGCTTGCTATCATTTTCAACGTCGCGTCTTTACCCTCACCAATAAACATGGCATATCTACGTGGCGTAACCCTTGCGTCCCGGGACATCAAAACGGTTCTTTTTCTTGTCACTCTAACGATTGTACTATGCATACCAGTGATTAAACGCAGCATAGAGCTCAACGACCCACAACTGCTTCATACAGCTGACAACACCACAAACGATTTATTCGATAGGTTTCGTTCTTCAAAGCAAACATCCATTTTGCCAAGTGAGAAAAAAAGAATTCTTTTCTCTGGCCCAAACCGATACCATCATGAGAGTCACCGTGGATTAGTCCGAGATGACGTCAAAAATGTCAGCCATTCAACACAGGTATTCCAAGACGTATCACTGAAGTCGGATATAGACGCTCAAATAGACAATGCCACAGCGGTAAGTATTAATCATTATACTGGGAACGTGTTGCCAATTGCAAGCTACAGGGATGTTATAACGGTTCTAAAGTCGTCATGTGCCATTCTTGTTGAGGCTATTTACAAGCACCACTTATTATAACCTATGCTTAAATTCACCCTTAACTATTAAGCTATATCTGATCAAATAACAGGGCGAGTGAGGAACTGCTGGTAAGCCCTTATACTTTGCCAGATACAAGGTACACTATGCCCACATTCGTAGACAGTTCCTAAACCCAATTTTACCGCACAAGCTTTAATTAGCTTCACGCTACGACCAGTATTTAACATTGAGAGACTTACTTGTAACAGCTATCGGGTCTTGCATTCTGTTTTCACATAGAATCATTTAACATCCTCAAAAATACAGTAGGCATATTTCTTCACGACACACTTACTTGAGTGATTTAAATAGAGCCTTGCATCTTTCTCAGACGACTTGGCACGTATGTTGGTATCTAGATGAAGCCTTATCTGTTATAAGAGATCCACTACCATGTAGAGCTGCCTTCATGTGTCGGTTTAAGCATCGTATGCATAGTATGTACCCGTACATTGCTCTGACGAGGGGAAGAATGACGTGTGAAGTGCGCCATACACGTCACATTTCCTCATTAAGCCATGAGATGTTGTAGGAATCCCGTAAATTAAGAATAAGATCGATAAGTTTTGTGCATCTAACGCATGCAAAAAAATGTTGGAAGAAAAAATAATAATTCTAAACACGATCTAAATTGTTAATTAGCAATATCCTCAGCTTCATTGATAAGTCGGACCGATTAATAGCAATTATAAGCAAGATTTCATAACAATTACGATACATGAAAACCTGACATAGCTTACTGTAACAATTCCACTACAGTATTTAAGTAGCTTTAAAAGAATCTTAGTGAGCACAATTTGCTTTAATTGCACACAGTGCACCAATGTCTCGTCATTATTAAGTAGTCTCTGTTTTGTTTTGTTTTTGGGTTTTTTAAATACTGGTTAGGAACCCATTCCGGTGCTCCAGAATTACAAAAATCCATGTTGGTTAGAGCATGTCAATGCTACGTACACCTACAAGGACAACAGTCTCTTCTTATCAAGACCACTTGGAAGCTATGGTTGGGAACCGAAAAAAGCACTAAACGACATGCGCAAGATCCTCTTGTCGCGTGGTTTGGAAAACGGTGGTGTGTCGTGGAGATTGAGATGTTTGCCGTTTTTCTATATCGCTGGGGTTTCTAAGTGCGGCACCTCGGATTTGGCAAGCATGCTCTCAGGACATCCCCAGATTATACCGCCTCTGGTGAAGGGACCTGAGTATTGGAATAGAATTCGTTATCAAGGTGAATATAAATTAATGATGTATTCTAAATTATAATGCTACTAGCTGTTGTTAAACTAAATTGTGTATAAAACGAAAATAGTTCACAGTTATATGGTCAAATGATCTGACCAAGTATCCCTGAATAAAAATTACAGGCAAGTAGATCGATCAAAACTTTACCTATCACTTTGTGAGCTTCACTGGAAGGACATGTTATGTTATGGTGTTGGTTAGCTGACACGGCATTCTCCTTGTCCTTCTCCTTGTTTGTACGGAGCGTCCTGCAGCCATATGCTCATCTGTGAATGTTTAACATTTCCTGTCATTAACTTACGTTTGTTCGTAATTACCTGTATTTATGATCACGTCTACTGCCAACATCAGCAGGATTCTTATAACAAGAGATTATTGTCTTGTATCATTCACTGTAAAGGACTCTTGGATATGGCCTCATGAAATAATCATGAATATTTTCTGTAAGCTGGAGACAAGCATCTTGATTGTAACATGAGCTTGAAAAATGTAAATGTAATTTTGTATGCATGAATTGTGTCGGTTGTCGAGGTTTACAGCTATTGTTGCAATCGACCACCCCTCCCCTGTTTATTGGTTTGATTGATGTATGTGAATTATCCAGGATTACCGAATATAGGTCACAAACGGCGGCCAGGTAATCTATTGGACGTACCTCTCCCATTTAGTCATTATGTAGACTACTACGACCCCGTCTCTGAGATAATTCGTTCCCAGCCTGTTCATGACGACATCACCAAAACGAAACAGCATCGCATGATTACAGGTATACGTTTGCAGTTACTTTGTGGGTTTCTGAAACTTATATTTTACTGAACAATGCGGTTCATCTTAGTGTTAGTTCTAAGCATTTCTTTGATACATGTTGACAGGAGATTTTACCACTACCTATTTGTTTGAGTTTATTGGATGGCGAAAAATGACAGCAAATCAGAATAGAGCCGCTCCTAGGAAATTAGTAGCAGACATGATTCATCAACTTACGCCCAATGCTAAGATCGTACTTATTCTACGTAATCCAACCACAAGGTTATGATTCAGAACATTTCAAAATCTTCGTTCCTGCACATTATGTGGAAACTTGCTGATGTTATAAGTGCAAAATCACAATGTATATTGATATGGCTCATGTTTGTGTGTATCTAGATTATTATCAGAATATCTGTATTTTAATACCAATGTGGAAAAGAGTAACGAGAAATTCAAGGAACTTGTGACCCTTGCGATTAATATACAAGACGAGTGCTTTGCTAAAAGCTCCTCCCAGCGCACATGTGTATATGACACTGCAACCGACAACCGAGTCATACCTGTATGTGAAATCATGTTTACTAATTATGATTTAACTTGTCGTATAAACCAATATCTGACAGATGAATCAACAAATCAGTTTTGAAGTCTTATCAGAAAGCAATGGAACTTGACTTTATTTTGCAGTTGCGAATTTGGGTGGGACTTTATTATATCTTTATACGGGACTGGATACAAGTATTTTCGAGAAACCAGTTATATATCACTCGATTAGAGGACTATTCCGTGAACAGAATGCATATTGCCAACGAAATAGCCGAATTCCTAGACATAGGTTTGTTGATGTTGTTTTGGTACAACACTTCCTCTTGATGATGTCATTGATGGCGTTGAGATATTAAGTTTAGTAAAACCTTGTTTTTTTGCAATAAAAGTTCTTCTGTTTGAAAAAGTGAACGTGTGTAATATATGGTGCATTTTACATTTTTTTTTCTTGCATCTCTTCCAGAATACAACCATTAATAAGCAATTATTTCTTGTTTTAGACCCCTTTCAAGGTAAACGGCTTAATACATTACGCGCCAAAAACTCAGGAAGTGCCCAGAAGAAAGCAGTATTTGGAAAATTGAGGAACGATACAAAGAGCCTCATTGACAATTACTACAAACCGTGGAACCAAAAGCTGGCTGTATTATTAAGAGATGATAGATATCTGTGGCGAGATTCGTAGCAAGTTTCCCGTTCGTCCAGAGAAGTAATTTCGTGTTGCAATGTTCTCAATTGTGTATGTTAGATATATACATATATACAAGCAATGATAAATGCATAACTCTTTTGTATTCTATCCGCAATGGTCTCTAGGCTTACACGCTTCTCCTTGATGATAGAAATCAACATGCATAGTATTTCCTTTCCTGCGATTGAAGCATACCCATTGTACTCATGAATCAATAAACATTTCGCAATCGGCATATTTACTGCTTTTGCTTCCCATGCTATGCAATTCTTTTTCTACCGTCAACAGACATCCCCCCTATGTATTAATACAGTTAATACATATTGGAGAGTTTTACTAAGAATGCATATAATCAAACATTTAATCATTCACTCACTCCAACTATGAGCCAGTGAATACAGAGGATCATTTGGCCAGACCAGAGGGAATAATAGCGGATGTACGCCTATTTACTTCTCAGGCCACAGTTATATGATATATTTACACTGAAGCACCACCCGCCGTATAACTTGTTTCATCCACAAAACGTCAGAATGTTGCAATGGAAAGGATGCTAGCCAATTAATTTATGTAGAATGTTTAATCGTAATGAGATTCTCGTGAGTCTCTAATAAATTGAAATGGAGGGTTGCAGTGTAAAACAAGAAAGACTAGAACAGTGAATGAAAATGCAACAAGTGATTTTTCTGCCGTGTTAAGTGCTTAGTACAGATAATTGCATCGATTTTCAACTGCTTTGTATTGTTTCGACGCCAGTTTAATTGTCTGCTACAAATAAAAAGCATATCATGTCATATGTCAAATGATAACGAGGAGGAAAGATTGACCCGAAAATCATTACATGACCGGTTGTGATGTAAATGTATCATTGCTTACATTATCTGAAAAGGCTTCCCCGTGAAAAGGTGGTGTCTCCGTTACTGTATTTAGTCATCGGCGTCCGGAGATTTGCTGCTGCTCCTTAAGGAATTGAGGGTGCTGCAATCAGAAGTTTAGGATTCGCACAAGAAAGGCGTATGGCGCATCTCGATGACATTTGGTTCCTTTTTCAACAAGCACGTTAAAGGCAGGAATGATGTAACATCAGAGAATTATAGTCAGGTGTCATTCACTGTAAAAACACTCTTTGAGATGGCCACATGCACTTTGATTTACTGTTCCATAACGAATAAATATTCTGCAGAAATCTATGTGCTAGCGTCATTTCCATTACGACATTTTGTCGTTTTGTGGATGAAACAAGTGACACGGCTGGTAGCACCTCCGTGAAAGTGTAACATATAGCTGGCATCAAAAGTAAATAGGTGCAAATTCCCTGTTGTTCCCTTAAGCCTTGCCAGATAATCTAGCATCACAATTCCAATGCAACGTAAATGCTTAATAGACGTATATACAACGTATATACAACGGTTGCATCTGTTACAATTACCAGCATTTCTTTACCCATGCATTGTACGTTAATGACAACTTTTGTCCCATCTAGACACAATTTACACAGATATCCGGTAATGACAGCACAATATTCTTATACAATGATGCAAACCACGCGATAAATGATAAAGTCAGAATATGTGATATATTTATATAACCTGGTGGCATTGTGGACTACTATCGGCATGGTGAAAAGATCCAAGAGAAAACGCGTTACATAACAAGTATGCCTTTTTGTATTTGTGCATAAATCATTTCGCTATTTAGATACAAGCCCTTCAAGAGTTCAATGAAGAAGCAAGCTTAACATGTGAGGCAAAACATGTGACATGCGAGTGTGTTACTTATTGTCAGCTGATATTCTAGCGCGCGTTGTATGTATTAGTACACACTAGCTTTTGAGCATAAATTAGTTGGTACATAATAAAAATCCAATGCAATACTTCAGTCAATACAATCATTCACACCATGCAGCACCGAGTACTAGTGCCAGCTTTTCTAAGCATGCTTTTCTCTGTAGCTGTGTAATTTAAATATTATATCATCTTAAACGAATTAGGCCAGAAGCTAAGGAGAAAATATAAGTTCACACTTGAGGAAATTGCATTCACTGGTTCAAAGTGTGAGTGATGGAATGATTAAACGAACAAACAAGTACTAATGAGAAGTGTAGCTTTTATTGCTGGTATATATGTATATATCCAAATTCATCTACATAGATCATTACTAAACATTTCCATACAATAATGGCGGATCTAGGACTACTAAAAGACCTGTGAGGTTGTTTTGACTGTGTGGTCTGTATGCCTGTGTTTGTTGCATGCTAGTATTTTGTACCACTTCGACGGTGCTCCCAATGTGTTTTTTGTGTGGGTGTGTTCAATGTTTTTGTTTGGTTGTTTGTGTATGTTCCATGGTGTGGTAGTGTTAGTTGTATATTTTGTATATGTGTTTTTGTTGTTGAACATCTGTTTTTTATGTGTGTCTCAAGGGTGCTGTCGAGTTTTCTGATCATGGTACTACTGCGTGTGGTTTGTGCCAGGATGGCTGTTTTGTTTGTTCTCCGTCTTTTGCCTGTTGTGGTTGTTCTGGTTTATTTGTCTCTACCAGTCTCTTTGTTGTCTTTGCCTGTTTGTTGGCTGGTTATGCTCTATGGTAATTATTAGATCTCTTTTGTTTGGGTTTTGTTTGCAACTGTGTTATTAATGGTGGTCGTGTTTGTATGGCTGATGGTGCTCTCTGTAAGCTGATGGTGCTGTTTGTGTGCTGATGGTTGTTTTTTGATGCTCCTGTATTTTGTGCGGGAAGTTTGGTCCTGTGGCCATTAGGAGTTCTATTCTCTATCTGTGTCTTTGGCGTTTGGAGGCTCTGTACAGGGTTAAGTAAAAAACAAAAAAGACTTTTTACGAAGTTGGGGTGTCTCTGTGTTTATTGTTGTTTTGTGTGTCTTAGTTAGCGGTTTGCATGAAAACCCTGGGCAAGATGATGAAGAGCGTCAAATGGTTAAATGCCTGTTCCATAATGAAAACTAACAAAAAACAACACCCTGTTAGATTCATGGTCATGGCTACTCCACAGATTACTTCCAATTATGCGTGGTCGACAATGTGCATAGTGGTGGTAAGGTGTGGTCTGTGGGCATGTCTTCGGTGCCACAATCCCTGCAGCTATGGGGATGCTGTGGGGGTTGTGGCAACTTTTTTAGGTCCATGTGTGCAGAACAGGTGGCTGTGTGAGGTCGGTTAGCCCCTGTGGATTGAACAAAAACAGGTGTTCCAGAACCGTCATTGTATTGTATGGGCATGTTTTTAGCCCCTGTGGGTTGAAAAAACTAGCTGTCCCAGAACCCCCTTTGTATATACTACTTTTCCCCTTCACTTCACATTTAAGTGCAACACTAACTAGTACCATTGAAAAAGAACAAAATATCATTAGTTGGTATTCACCATGATAAAGAATTCTGTTCCAGTAGGAAGGTTCCTTTGGCAGTCGCTGTATAATCTGGGGATGTGTGTGGGCGTGCTTGCCAAATCAATGGTGCCGCAATTAGAAACCCCAGCAATGCAAAAGAACGACAAGCATCTCAATCACCACGACATACCATTATTGCTTCGTTCCATTGCTTGACAAGATTGTGGTGTCGGTACAGCTGTAAGCAGTATTAATTTTTGTAATCCTGGAGAAGAGTAACTGTTTTCTAACCCGCCAAAAAGATACAAAATAGTGATTCTTACTTCGAAAGTATATATGAAGAAATATTACAAAAGAGGTACCTCATATATCTTGACTGGAGATGTACGGTTGGTTTGTACCTTAAATCACGTATTTCAGGAAAGCATTACATCTGGACGGGTATAGTTTGTCAACGTACCGAATTCTTCGCCATATCATCTGATAACACCTTTCCAGCATGTGCATATTTATTTGCCACTGTGGCGTTGTCTATTTTATCTTCAATATCTGACTTCAGCGTTATGTCTTGGAAGCCTGTGTTTAGCGGCTCACTTATGTGACGTCATTTTAGAGAAATCGCCGCTGATTCTCAAAAATGTATCCGTTTGCGCCAACGGGGGGCGGAGGGTGGGTATCCATTTTATGAAGTGGCATAATAAACGCTTCCTTTGAAGAATGAGGCCTATCGAACCATGCCTGTGTTGCTGTGTGGTCAGCTGTATCAAACCCCGGGTGTCATTGTTCACTGGGACCAACATAGTAACTGGTATGCTTAACACAATCGTTAGTGTAAATAGAGACAGTATAGTTGTGATGTCCAAAGACAACCTAATTGAGCCACGTATTCAATTTTTACAACAGATATATTCTAATATGAATGCCAAACAAATAATATGCTTTCATGTTGGTGAATAATTAAAATCTGATTAGCAGGTATCTTGAAATGTCGATATGTGTGTGTGTGCATGAATGACTCGATTTGAAGTAGGCTCAATAAGTAGCGCGGTGTTATCAGAGGAGACTTAACAAATGATTTATGACGACCAAGAACACCTGCGGTGAAAAGGCTTCCGTTGATTGATAACCACAAAAATTATTGCGCATGAAAATTTATCCCACTTAAAATAACAGCGATAATAAGCGAAGCAATATTATCCCAGTCTGAACCACGTGAATAGAAGGTAGGCTTTGCACGAGGCGATGCCTTTCCCCTTGTGTAGCCATGACAGCAGATGATGCAGATCAACGGCGAAATCATTCGAATTGTAAGCAGCCTCAAAGAAAAATCTAGGAAATGATTGGATAGCAACTACAACTAGCTAAGAAAATGTGCAGCTTATTATCACCTCTAAGACGCTTATTTGCAACTAGTCGTTATAATCAGGGTTTGTTCTGCTCAACAATTAAGCCCAGTTGCCGGCACAGCATCAACTCGATTGACAACAACCATTATATTCATTATCACTTGTCACATCTGTCTGTCATTGCTGTGTGTAACAGTGCTTATCAGTCGCTGTTTTCTGGAGATCACGTGACCTAGCGAACAGCTTACAGCAGATGAGAATCAATACAACACCTGCTACTTGACGAATGATTAGATTTTTAGGAAACATCTTCTACGTTGCCATCAATTTATACAGGACGATATCTGCTACATCGGGTTTTCCATTCCTCAGAGCAGCCTGTGCCGTGCTTGCTTCCGGTTCAGGTACCCCAGCAAGTGTCCCACCTATTGTCCGTATTTCTGCCCTTTTGTATTTGAGCATATCATTTTCTTAATAAGATACCGACCCGCCAATGAATGTGCAAGCATACAGCTGAACACGCGGCGTGCGAATGTGTCGATTGTTGTCAGCGCGCATTGTATACACTTGTATGCACTAGCTTTGGGGCATAAATTATTCAGAGTGGACTCAGGTACGTTATGAACTTCCAGCATTTCAATTATTCCCGTTTAGCAAGTACTTTATGACACCATATTTTGTGAGAAAAACCGAGTGTCAACCCTACATTGTACAACAGGAGGTCCTTATTGGACTTTATTGACAGCTCACTTAATCGATTTACCGGGTCGGGTGAATTTTAGTTCAGTTGTCGCGCAGCATTTCGTGTTGCTATATAGACTTTGTTGGTAATCATTTGTTTGAAATTTCTGGACTAATACAATTACGTTTAATTTCGACGACGGTCTCGCTGGGTGCATCTGATTAATTAAGACTTTGTAAAGAATGAGAGAGAAGAGACACACAACACCAAAGCATTTCACCTTGATACTATGGGGTTGGTTTTGGAACTGTCCCTTCGGTATAAAGATAACGGTGTACTTTAGTACCCTGCTTGTATATGATTTGACATCTTTAGTAAACTAACAGTGAGACGTGACACAACACAAACACTTTATAACTGGCAGCGCAGCCCAGACAAATTAGCAACAACAATATGAATCAACAACATTGTTAAAGTATGCCCAGGTTCTCATCGCTATAGAGTAAAGCGCTATAGAAGAGCTTGCTGCCCGGAAGGACCAGGAATATCGGTACCCAATTAATGTTGGTCCCCTGTGTTGGCAGAGGGATCTGATCAAAGTAACAAGCTTGACATTGATAGTATGTAACTATTGATAGATAGTATGTCGCATGTAGCGGTCCAAGGGTGGATGCCAAAGTAAAGCTCTCCATTCTCTGAATTGACCTCGTTCACGGACTGATCATCAAATTTGCGGCCACAAGTGGTTCTGGTTTCTTTTGCAAGAAACTGGAGTGATTCCTTTCTCTCCAGGATGACAGTGACGGCCCCCCAGAACCTTTACTTCGTGATATCCTCCTAGCATCATTCGACTCCCTCAACGAGCATGAGAAGCTGCAATTGTGGTAAATGTCAATCATGAAGCTATAAAGGGTTCATTCAGCACTGATAACTAGATCTCACAAGATGTAGATGACCTCAATAAACGCGTTCAGGCAAATCCCGTATACTTACCATTCTACCACAATAGGACGCTGCGACGTCAAAACGCAAAATTTAATGCCAATGAAGATCTCTCAAATTTGTTGCATTTTGTCAGTAAATACTTACCTTCATTCATTGCTGATGTAGCAGGCCAGATTTTAATAGGGTATAGGCTGGCCTGGGCCAAAATATACCCCAGGATGTAAAGTAGCCCAGACTGGTTAAAAGCCCAGGGTATATTTTAGCCTAGGCCAGACAATACCCCTCAATAAATCAGTCATTTCAAATAACGTCTTTTCATCATGATGTTCACATTCTAGATATAAGAGCGTTTTGAGTGAATACATTTCTTTTTGAGCCGTGTTGTCATATACTCTCTTTACTTTTCTATTCAATAATCTAACATCAAACGCATTTGAATAGATAATGATAAACACCGATTTTCAAATACATTACAGCTGAGTACGATGCTGTGCGCGTTTCATAGTTCAGACGTTGTCAAAAACGGACTCTCGTGTGGTGATGTTGAATTCAATTTTGCAGTGTGATAGCGCGTCGTACGCGTATACACGTTGTAATTAGAAGACTATGAAGTAAGCTGTTATGCGCACTTTACACTTCCTGCAGTTGAATATTCTGGCAGATTTATTCTTCAGAGCTTGTCAGAGCACAGAGTTCCTTTTGGAGCACTTTAATGCGGTAATATACGTCATTTCCCAGTACCCTATGCACAAGATTAAGGTTGGGATATTATGCTTGCCAAAGTCAAAGATATTCAAAACGTATTGCATGAAAAAGTCGCAACACTAAAGTTGGTAAATCGTAATGAGCTCAATTGTACATTAATGTGCATTTATGCACTTTAATCAGTTAATTTTATCAGCATTTTAGGTCCAAAAGAAAATACTACTCCCTTAAATATTGTGTGTCTGGGTGTAGGGGATATAATCTGGCCCAGGGGGTATTAAATGAACGAGCCCAAAATACACCCATGGTATTAAACAGCCTAGTCTTCTTTAATCCTGTGTATAGTATGGACGGGGGTTATATATTGGCCTGTGCCTTATATATCGATTTTGATTACAACTGATGAATTACACCGGCAACATTCTCCGTCCTAATGACGATTCGTATTCGCCAACAAAGCGTCATTGCAATCAATGTTGTCGGGTGATCTCCTTGTGGCTGCCACATACAAACAATTGATGCCTTGAAATTAAGTGCATGGCCACTTTCGAGCGTGCAGCCTAAAATAAGAGAATAATAATCTCAACGCGATTGTGGTGTAGTGCCTCATAATTATCTTCTTAGAGATTCCATCTTCTAGTAAACATCTGGCAATATCATCTAAAAAAACATCATAAACTATGCACCATAAAACATTACCGTACGCTATCAGGTTTTTATTGTGATGTCATAGGTTAAGTTGTTGTGAGTTTATGTGAATAAAGGTTAACAAGAACCAATCGATGGAATTCCCCCCCCCACCCTCCAACTACATACATCTTTTACGGAATCATACTGCAATATATTCAAGCCTTACTAAGACCAAGCACGGGGAAGGATACTCGGTACTATTTTTGGAACAGACGATGGTGTTCTGGGAGTTGATTCAAGCCCCATTCGTAGGGACTGTTTGTGAGGCAGGATTTAATGGCGGCCACAGCAGGTTGCTCTGGCTAGGCGCTAAACCCAACACCCACGTATATTCGTTTGATATCGGTAAACACTCGTATGCACGGCCTATGGCAGAGAACATTCAAAATATCTTTCCGGGGCGACTTACTGTGACTTGGGGAAGCTCGGTTGACACACTGCCATTGTTTCGCGCCAATCACTCTGATATTGTCTGTGAATTTGTTGTCATTGACGGGGGACACACAAGCAACATAACCAGATCTGACATATCTAATTTCAAGAAAATGTCTGCAACGCGGAATTTTTTCATATTGGATGATTATCCATCCCCGGCGCGGAATTTTGATCACATACTAGGACCGATATGGGAGGAAGCTAAACTAACAGGCGAAATTTCAGAGCTTTTTCGATGTTTATATCTCGATAAAAAGGAAAAGAGACATGGGTTTAGTGTAGGTCGATTTAACTGTTATCAGTCGTAACATCAGCTCTACCACTGATCAATCTCCGAGATTGTGTTAAATACTGAAACCACTAACTATAACAAATACTGATCATAGACGCCGTGCATTGAATCATTGTGCTCGTTTGATAGGGATGGATGGTTCATTTTCCACACAACGTGATTCTACTATGCATCAACCATGCATGGAAATATAAATCGAAACTGTGGTTTGGGTAATGGTGTAATGGTGTACTTTCGTGCGTTGTTTGTTGATGGTGATGATCTTCGATGTAACGTGTTCAGCAAACCACCATTCTATACCTCTCATCACCAACATGGTCAACAATGGTTTGTGGCAGTTATTATCGATGGCGGGCGCTGCCAACTGCGCTATTCATCGACAAGGCACAGCCAGCGTCCTATTTACGCTCACACGTTCGACGTCATATCACTTGAAAATGGTACAAGTCAACATTTGCTAGCAGTTGGCGAATTCAAAAGGAAAGTCTCCAATTGTTCCAAGTAGGAATATGTAATAAGTAATATGATACAGCGCATATCTTGCAGAATAACATGACCACACGCAGTTATAAATAGGCCATGGTTATCAATAAATGGCTCTTGTATCAACCAAACAGTCATATCTAGTTGAACATGATGTTTGGTTAAGTGGAGCTAGCTGGAGCAGCTTTTGTCATGGGTACGATACATGAGGTTTAATGGTCAGGCCTAGTCCTAGTTCAATCATAGAATATCTCCTCAAACATTAATGCGGATAGTCCTCACTACATCTTTCTGTTTTTGATTTGTAGAAACAAATAATTTGCTCTTGCATTATCAAGGCCGAGGCCGTTTATGATATACAGAGCAGTGATGATGACTATGATTTTTATAGCACTTTTCGAAACTATCTGCCAAACATCAGCAAATACACCCTAGAACACATTGTGAAAAAGAAGCACTTCAATTGCTTGAAAACGTAACGTCTGATATTGACGTTCCAAAGAGAGGGAAAAGTCGTATTATAGGGAAATGAATGAATGTATAAAAAAGCAGGTGTATTGACTAACACGTATTCTCTTGGTCTCTCATGCCATTACGTTAGAAATCCACCATATCAACAAGCATTATAACAATAATGCATATTCTGACTTTATTATTAATCACTCCGTGTACACTTAAGAATCCCACCATTTGAATTCGAAGTAGCTGTCCAATGTTACGATGAAGTTAGGTTAAACAAAAGAGTACATGTCCTATTGTGCCTATTTAATGAAATAGGAAACTGTTCCCCTTCGCTAGAATTTTAAAACATTATAATGGTTTAAGAGCGTAATTGCAGCATACATTTATGTTAATAACACAGTACACGAAGGAGTTAAGACAAGTTGTAATCTAAATGCCTTTCGACACGCGTTCATTTAATGTGATCTGGACTTGGATGGCATTACCAGGAGATTACACAGTTCGTCCTAATACAAGTTATCTGAGGTTATGCGGAACCACGGTGAGACGCTGTCACATCTTCGTCAGATCACACCCACCCTCCCCTAATCAGACAATCGATATTTGTTATAATAGCACTATAAACTATCACTATCAGTTTTACGTGGTTATGCCATAGCTTTCATCTCGGATGTGCTATGGATTAATCTATCATAGTCTTGCCCCCCTTGTAATCGTCTTTACCCCACATAACACGTGACGGTTAAAACAAACATTGAATGACCAGCTGCCATTCTCGTCCCGCAATACTTCTACAGGCCATTTATTCATATCCCATCATGTTGATATTACGATCATTGGTCAGCATCTGGCGTCTTCCCGGGCCGATGTGATCTCCGCTAGCCCTGTCTACGTCTTGTCTCACAGGCAATACTTCCAAATACCCATTCTGTGGTTTGCCGCCTGCCACGTGTTTGGCTCTCTATGCCACGTTTGGATTCACCATGATGAGAGAACACGAACAACTGCGCCCTGTATATATGGTGATGTCATCAGTGGATGCTGCGAACACGCTGCTACATTTTGATGACAATGCAGAGGGTGTTTCCTAAATTATTATCCATTGCATAAAATGGACAGCTGCTGTAATATTTCAATTGCTGAAAGGGATTCACACAGAAAACAGATAAGCACTCCTCTGATTGATTGACAAAAAGGTCAAGATAAGTCCAATTGTGAGTAAGTTCATAAACTTGCCAAATAGCTGAAGAACCCTCGTGAGAGATGGTTCTATATATTTGGGGGAATGCATTTTAGAATCGAGATACCACAGCTTGAAGAATTTTTCTTTGTTGTTGATATGGATAGCATGCATGCGGTCTGCAGGTCACTGAGTCACAGGAAGTTGGCCCCATCATCACTCACTGTTTATAGTCAGTCACCACTTCTACTGGCCCAAATGCAAAATTTCATACGGATATCCAACATGACCGCCTCCACATCCACGTGTATGTCACACGGCCGAGACGGCCTGTTGCAAATCGCCAACCTAACCTTCAGCGTGAGAAGCATTCGCATAGGTTTCCTCAAAGTACTACGGCAATCGATGAAGATCAAATGCCATGCAGGCCATCTGGGAATCAATCAAAGCTTACGTCGAGCCCGTGACCTATTTTACTGGCCTGGTATGTCAGCAGACATAAGAAGCTATGTTGAGACTTGTGGAGTGTGTGCTTCTCACCCTGTAAAGCTACCTCCAGAAACAGTTATCTCATATCAAACTTCAGAGCGTCTATGACAGAGAGTGGCCTTTTTTCATTTGAAGGACGGCTGTATTTGATAACCACGGACTGCCATTCTAATATATTCCAGATCGACTTATTGCGGAAAAGTCAAAGAGACATTTTGCTCATCGCGGTATACCAGAGGTTGTAATAACTGACTGTGGCACTTAGCTAACAACACCACAAGAAACTATACCAGCGACGCCATCTCAGATTATCACTACTCGCTCGGGAAGGAAGGACAAGGCTCCTATTAGATACAAGTTATAGATAGTTTATTGATTATCTGCTTCAATGACTTTAATGTATGCCTGTTATATATTCTTGGTGGACATGCTATCACTATGACGCTTTAATGAATTAATGCTGGCCACTTTGTTTTGAACTGTTGACATTTTATTACTTTAATATTAGTTTCGCATTTATTTTTCTTGTGTTATTTTCCATTTTTTTTCCTTAAATGTTCCTTGATCATCTCATCGCCTTAACTACAACAGTCACTTTAACAGGGGATTAAGACAACCGTCTTTATCACAGGTTTAACACGCCAGAGGTAGCATAGCAACATGAGTTTGCATGGCAAAATGTGTCATCATGGCAGCCCAGGTAAGCATAGCACCATGAGTTTGCAGAGTCAGCGTATCAAGTCAGCATGGCTACCTGAGACAGCAAAGCAACGTGCGTCATCCAAACATCTTACTTTTGCTAAGCAACATGTGTTACCATAGCAAGCCCATTCAGTTTGGCAATCCGAGTTAGCTGAACAACATAAGCATTGTTTCTATCGATATACATGCATCTGCACACTGAACCACCCAATGTCCAGGTTGCTGTGACATCATTAGACTGTGTATTCAACACGGTATTGATTAATATGTGTCAGGTGTTCTCTTCGATGTAATATTAACTATCATAGATTCGGGATATATAATTCTTGAACGGATATCAATATATTCTCCACACATTCATTCATAGACAGAAGTAATCACGTTCAGCTTCTCACGCACTTCGTTTCATGAACCCGCCTTATTCGGTAGGGACATTCCCGAGGCGGCAAAACTGACCACAAACAAGTCGCACAAAACTCCTCTCCCCACCACACCCCATCAAACACCACCCACAAGGCCCCCTGCAGGTCCACCAATTACAACACCCACTGCACCTCCCACCAACACCACTCATAACGCCCCCACCAACGCCACTTATTATACTCCATCAACATTACTAATTGCACACCCACCAACACCACTTATTACACACCCACCAACACCACTTATTACACACCCACCAACACCACTTATTACACCCCACCAACATTACCCACAACACCCCCACCAACACCACGCATTACACCGCCACCATTACCACCCACTACACCCTCACCAACATTACCCACAACACCCCCACCAACACCACGCATTACACCGCCACCATTACCACCCACTACACCCTCACCAACACCACCTACTACACCCCCACCAACATTGCCCACTACACCCCAACCAACACCACTCATTACACCCCCACCAACACCACCCACTAACCCCTACCAACACCATGCATTACATCCCCACCAACACCACCCATTACACCCCTACGAACACAACCTATTACACCCCCACCAACACCACCCACTACATCCCCATATATATATAAATATATGTATATACATATACATACAAAACTTATTTTCACGTATATATTCATATATATATATTCTTACGAACACCGCTAATCGATTCACACACGCGTAAATAAACGATTTCTGCTTCGATATACCTACTTATACCTACTTATACAAACGCATATGATGTGTTTACGTTCCATACCGGAACGAAACAGCTGTACTAGATCGAACAGGCACAAGTTGTCATCGGCGCATAGGTAACCTCACCTATCAACATGGCAAGTCTACGTGGCTCAGCTCGGTTGACATGGGACGCTAAAACTGTATTTTCTCTAGTCACACTAACTAGTGTACTATGCATACCCGTTTTTATATGGGGCATAGAGAACAATGACATGCAAAGGCTGACTACAGCTAACAACACAACCAGGCAGGTATTGTTTGATAGGTCTGGTTCTTCAAAGCAAACATTAATTATGTCAGGGCAGAAAAAAGGAAATCCCTCGTCTGGCCCAAGTCCTCGTGGATTTCAAAATGACGTCACAAAGGCCAGTCACTCAGCACAGGGATACCAGGACGTAACAATGAAGTCGGATATTGATGCTCAAATAGACAATGCCATAGCGTTAAGTATTTATTGATTTACCAAGAAGGTGTTGTCCATTGCTAGTTACAGGGGCAAGCAAAAGGTTCTGGGCTCGCCATGTGACTTCCACTCGCCACCTCTGTTGGAGTTGTTTGCAGACACAACACAATATAACCACAGACCACTGTGTACCACTGTCACCATGAACTATTAAGCTGTGGTTTATCAGGGCGAGTTATGGATCAGTCCTGAGATAAAGCCTTGCATCTAGCAAGGTGCGATGGACACCATGGTCATATTCGTGGCCTTACCCTAAACCCAGAATCGTTGCCTTGGACGGGGATTATACTACGAACGACACACTAACAACAGCGTTTAGGCCTTATATTCGTTTTTCTGATATCATCACACTATCTTTTACAGGTAATTCATGTATAGGTTATAAAGGCTCATCAACACATGTGTGTCATAGGCCTTCTATCATCGTTATGGGATGTAATGGAGAGTATATTGGCGGTTTAACGCCTCACGATTATGCTCGTCTAGATGTAAGGCTTTCCCGTAATACGAGGTTTTAGAGTCTACCCCATCGCAGATCTCGAGTCAATATATAGGAGTGTCAGTTACGAAAACCATATGCATGATATTAAGCGATATATTCTACTGATGTGGGGATAAAATGACTTCTGTTACTGCGCCACATACGAAAGATTAACACATTTAATCAAGAGATGTTGTATATATTTACCACATTTACAGCAGGTTAATTGAGATTTGTGCATCTAGTTATTGCTGCAAACTGTTCGAAGAGGCTAAAAGATTGATGGTTCGCTTTGATTCTAATCTGGTTCCAAAGTGCTTATGAAATTGTCTCACAAATATCATTATCGATTCAGGAAAATCGACTCAGGATATCATTGACTCCATTGAAACGTCTGCCCAAATAAATGGCTAAAGTAAGCTGCCTGGTTAAAATATGTTAGCAATTGAAATCAGTTGTTAAGCAGATTTTAAAGAATCTCCTTTATTTTAACATGCACAATATGCTTTTACTATAAACAGTTTGCACGACCCGCCGTCACAAACAACTAATTTGTTTGTTTTTGTAAATATGGTTAGGAACCTATTCCTGTACTCCATAATTACAAAAATCCTTGCTGGCTAGAGCGAGTCAATGCCTACGTACAGTTACACAAACAACACGATCAACACGTAGAAAAACGGGAAAGGAGCTTTACAGCATGAGTCGCGTCATCTTGTCACGTGGTTTAGGCATCAGCGGTGTCTCGTGGAGATTGCGATGCTTGCCCTACTTCTACATTGCTGGGGTATCTAAATGCGGCCACTGATTTGGCGAAAACGCTCTCCGGACATCCCCGGATTGTACCTCCTCTAATGAAGTAATGTGCCTACTGGAACAGAATTCGTTATAAAGGTGAATATAAATCAATGCTTATTATAATATCCAATAATACTAGTTGATAATGCAATCTATGGTGCATTGAACATGAATAATTCCCAGTTATATTTACAAATTATCTGAAAGGGTGTCCCTGTAAAAAGTAGCCAGCAAGTATATTTTTCACAAGAATAAGAAGAGGTTGTTTTCAGGAAACTGTTTAATTTGATTTATATCCTGTTGGCATATTTTCCCGTTGCTATTTCGGTAGTTGTGTACTTTCTGTAGCTTGGATAAATAAACACGTTGCGGTGCTGTCGTTTTCTCTTCGAAGTTCTATGAGTAATATAGTTGCAGATGACGGTTAAAAGCAACATTGAATGACCAGCTGCCATTCTCGCCCCGCAATACTTCTACAGGCCATTTATTCATATCCCATCATGTTGATATTACGATCATTGGTCAGCATCTGGCGTCTTTCCCGGGCCGATGTGATCTCCGCCAGCCCTGTCTACGTCTTGTCTCACAGGCAATACTTCCAAATACCCATTCTGTGGTTTGCCGCCTGCCACGTGTTTGGCTTTCTATGCCACGTTTGGATTCACCATGATGAGAGAGCACAAACACCTGCGCCCTGTATTTATGGTGATGTCATCAGTGGATGCTGCGAACACGCTGCTACATTTTGATGACAATGCAGAGGGTGTTTCCTAAAATATTATCCATTGCATAAAATGGACAGCTGCTGTAATATTTCAATTGCTGAAAGGGACTCACATAGAAAACAGATAAGCACTCCTCTGATTGATTGACAAAAAGGTCAGGATAAGTCCAATTGTGAGTAAGTTCATAAACTTGCCAAATAGCTGAAGAACCCTCGTGAGAGATGGTTCTATATATTTGGGGGAATGCATTTTAGAATCGAGATACCACAGCTTGAAGAATTTTTCGTTGTTGTTGATATGGATAGCATGCATGCGGTCTGCAGGTCACTGAGTCACAAGAAGTTGGCCCCATCATCACTCACTCTTTATAGTCAGTCATCACTTCTACTGACCCCAAATACAAAATTTTCATACAGATAACCAACATGACCGCCTCCACATCCACGTGTATGTCACACGGCCGAGACGGCCTGTTGCAAATCAACAACCTAACCTTCAGCGTGAGAGGCATTCGCATAGGTTTCCTCAAAGTACTACGGCAATCGATGAAGATCAAATGCCATGCAGGCCATCTGGGAATCAACCAATGCTTACGTCGAGCCCGTGACCTATTTTACTGGCCTGGTATGTCAGCAGACATAAGAAGCTATGTTGAGACTTGTGGAGTGTGTGCTTCTCACCCTGTAAAGCTACCTCCAGAAACAGTTATCTCATCAAACTTCAGAGCGTCTATGACAGAGAGTGGCCTTTTTTCATTTGAAGGACGGCCGTATTTGATAACCACGGACTGCCATTCTAATATCTTCCAGATCAACTTATTGCGGAAAAGTCAAAGAGACATTTTGTTCATCGCGGTATACCAGAGGTTGTAATAACTGACTGTGGCACTTAGTATACAGACGAAGCATTCAGAACGTTTGCTAAGAAGTGAGAATCTACCCATATCACGTCAAGCCCAGGGAATCACCAAGGCAACGGTGCTGCTGAAGCTGATGTAAAAACGGCAAAGAGACTGTTCATGAAAAGCAAAGCGGCAGGGGAGGATGTATATATGGGGCTCCTCAACCGCCATAACACCCCTACCGAAGGAAGTGATAACAGCCCTGCACAGAAGCTACTAGTTTGCAGAACTCAAGAAAGAGTCCTGTCATCTCGCCAAAAACTTGTGATACCTAGCGCAGAGAAAGATGGCTTCCTCAAGCAGGACTACATTGCGTCCAACAAAGTCTCTTTTGAACAGAACTCGATCTCCTCAAACCATGACAAGCCATCCGTATGCAGCCCATTGATCACACCAAGGAGTGGAAGGAGACAACAGTGAAAAAGGTCCCCAAGGACAAGACATACAGAGTATTTCTCATATCCGCGAGGTCATCCTGGATCTATACCAGCGACGCCATCTCAGATTATCACTACTCGCTCGGGAAGGAAGGATAAGGCTCCTATTAGATACAAGTTATAGATAGTTTATTGATTATCTGCTTCAATGACTTTAATGTATGCCTGTTATATATTTTTGGTGGTCATGCTATCACTATGACGCTTTAATGAATTAATGCTGGCCACTTTGTTTTGAACCGTTGACATTTTATTACTTTAATATTAGTTTCGCATTTATTTTTCTTGTGTTATTTTCCTTTTTGTTCCTTAAATGTTCCATGATCAGCTCATCACCTTAACTACAACAGTCACTTTAACAGGGGATTAAGACAACCGTCTTTATCACAGGTTTAACACGCTAGAGGTAGCATAGCAACATGAGTTTGCATGGCAAAATGTGTCATCATAGCAGCCCAGGTAAGCATAGCACCATGAGTTTGCAGAGTCAGCGTATCAAGTCAGCATGGCTACCTGAGACAGCAAAGCAACGTGCGTCATCCAAACATCTGACTTTTGCTAAGCAACATGTGTTACCATAGCAAGCCCATTCAGTTTGGCAATCCAAGATAGCTGAACAACAAAAGCATTGTTTCTATCGATATACATGCATCTGCACACTGAACCACCCAATGTCCAGGTTGCTGTGACATCATTAGACTGTGTATTCAACACGGTATTGATTAATATGTGTCAGGTGTTCTCTTCGATGTAATATTAACTATCACAGATTCGGGATATATAATTCTTGAACGGATATCAATATATTCTGCACACATTCATTCATAGACAAAAGTAATCACGTTCAGCTTCTCGCGCACTTCGTTTCATGAACCCGCCTTATTCGGTAGGGACATTCCCAAGGCGGCAAAACTGACCACAAACAAGTCGCACAAAACTCCTCTCCCCACCACACCCCATCAAACACCACCCACAAAGCCCCCTGCAGGTCCACCAATTACAACACCCACTGCACCTCCCACCAACACCACTCATAACGCCCCCACCAACACCACTTATTACACACCCACCAACACCACTTATTACACCCCACCAACACCACTTATTACACCCCACCAACACCACTCATAACGCCCCCACCAACACCACTTATTACACCCCACCAACACCACTCATAACGCCCCCACCAACGCCACTTATTATACTCCATCAACATTACCTACTACACCCCCACCAACATTACCCACTACACATCCACCAACACCACTCATTACACCCCCACCAACACCACCCACTAACCCCTACCAACACCATGCATTACATCCCCAACAACACCACCCATTACACCCCTACGAACAAAACCTATTACACCCCTACCAACACCACCCACTACATCCCCATATATATATAAATATATGTATATACATATACATTCAAAACTTATTTTCACGTATATATTCATATATATATATATATATATTCTGACGAACACCGCTAATCGATTCACACACGCGTAAATAAACGATTTCTGCTTCGATATACCTACTTATACAAACGCATGTGATGTGTTTACGTTTCATACCGGAACGAAACAGCTGTACTAGATCGAACAGGCACAAGTCGTCATCGGCGCATAGGTAACCTCACCTATCAACATGGCAAGTCTACGTGGCTCAGCTCGGTTGTCATGGGACGCTAAAACTGTATTTTCTCTAGTCACACTAACTAGTGTACTATGCATACCCGTTTTTATATGGGGCATAGAGAACAATGACATGCAAAGGCTGACTACAGCTGACAACACAACCAGGCAGGTATTGTTTTATAGGTCTGGTTCTTCAAAGAAAACATTAATTATGTCAGGGCAGAAAAAAGGAAATCCCTCGTCTGGCCCAAGTCCTCGTGGATTTCAAAATGACATCACAAAGGCCGGTCACTCAGCACAGGGATACCAGGACGTAACAATGAAGTCGGATATTGATGCTCAAATAGACAATGCCATAGCGTTAAGTATTTATTGATTTACCAAGAAGGTGTTGTCCATTGCTAGTTACAAGGGCAAGCAAAAGGTTCTGGGCTCGCCATGTGACTTCCACTCGCCACCTCTGTTGGAGTTGTTTGCAGACACAACACAATATAACCACAGACCACTGTGTACCACTGTCACCATGAACTATTAAGCTGTGGTTTATCAGGGCGAGTTCTGGATCAGTCCTGAGATAAAGCCTTGCATCTAGCAAGGTGCGATGGACACCATGGTCATATTCCTGGCACAACCCTAAACCCAGCATCGCTGCCTTGGACGGGGATTATACTACGAACGACACACTAACAACAGCGTTTAGGCCTTATATTCGTTTTTCTGATATCATCACACTATCTTTTACAGGTAATTCATGTATAGGTTATAAAGGCTCATCAACACGTGTGTGTCATAGGCCTTCTATCATCGTTGTGAGATGCAATGGGGAGTATATTGGCTGGTTAACGCCTCACGATTATGCTCGTCTAGATGTAAGGCTTTCCCGTAATACGAGGTTTTAGAGCCTACCCCATCGCAGATCTCGAGTCAATATATAGGAGTGTCAGTTACGAAAACCATATGCATGATATTAAGCGATATATTCTTCTGGTGTGGGGATAAAATGACTTCTTTTACTGCAGTGTCTCGTGGAGATTGCGATGTTTACCCTACCTCTACATCGCTGGGGTATCTAAATGCGGCACCACTGATTTGGCAAAAACGCTCTCGGGACATCCCCAGATTGTACCTCCTCTAATAAAGGAATCTGCCTACTGGAACAGAATTTGTTATGACGGTGAATATAAATCAATGCTTATTATCACATCCAATACTATTAGTTGATAATGCGCTCTTTGGTGCATTGAACATGAATAATTCCCAGTTATATGTACAAATTATCTGACTTATCTATTTCAATTGTCATCGTTTACAGCTCCAGGCTTTTTTGTTTTTATTAAAACCCCTAGCAGGTGGTGGTGTCAGTTAACTGTCATGGTGTGTTCCTCATTCTTTTCCTTTATATTTCCGATGAATACAGTTCCAAACTAGACATCATTTCGTGCTCTTGCCTTGTTTGTTTTCCTCAAAGAAAGGTGTCGTTAACTGTCAATGTGTCTTCCTCACTCTTTCCTTTGTTGTACCTATTAGTTGGCAAATAGTAATTTTGTCATTTGGAACTGAGCGTCTTACAACCATATGTTTAAGATACATCCTTGATAGCTGCGTATTGCATCTTGATAACCGTGCGATTATTCGTTATCAAGCATAGTAAAGATCGTTCTGAACCTGGTAATGATGTTTGGGTTGCTATTGTTGCCAGATATTTGCCTGTGCTTCGTAATTGTCCTGTATATTTACCAGTGCATGATACTGTATTTATGAAACTCCAACGTCTGCTTCTCTGCTTTCAATCTTGACGGTATCATCCTTGACCCTGTAGAGTCTACTTATCACATGGTGAAAACTGATGTCATATTGTACCTTGAAGATGAGCACTCTGAATGTTTAATGTATTTGACAAAGGGAAAATTCGTTCTGATTATATTTATGACAACATCAAAAAAACGAAACAGCACCGATAAATTACTGGTGAGTACTTTTATTTATTGGCTTCAAGAAATCTTTGATCTCATCAATAAAGCTATCGCTCTTTGTGTTAGTTCTTAATATATATATATATGATTCATGTTGACAGGAGATTTTACACAAAACTATGTGTATGAGTTTATTGGATGGCGAAAAATGGCTTCAAATCAGGATGAAGCTGTTCTTAGTAAAATAGTGTCAGACATAATTCACTAACTAACAGCCAAAGCTAAGATCGTACTTATTCTGCGTTATCCCACCACAAGGTTCAAAACATTTCAAAATCTTTGTCATCCATGTTGTAATTTGTTAATGTTATAAATGCATTATTGCATTTTATATTAATATAGCTCGTAATTGAATATCTCTTGTGATTGAGGCACAACCATGTCCATATACAAGTCGTTATTCCACACGCAAATTATTCAGACCTTTGTTCCCTTTGATCCGTATAAAAAAATTTACAAACCCTATCCCTTACATTTACCCGATTGTAACAACAAAAAACCCACAATTAATTTGAATTGACACTAATACCGGTTGTCTATTCTCCAAAATAATGGACATGGTTGGAAGAGTCTGAGCTTACTAATTCTCAGATGTTGCCCTTTGTCCACCTGGCGTCCCCCGTGGACCTATTGCTCATTTTAACTCCAAACAGGTGACCAATGAAGGACAGCTTCTTAAAAAGTACAAAATGACTCACTACTCACTTCCTGCTCTATATATTTGTTGTACTACTTTTAAGAGATATTCAGTACATCGAAAAAGGTAATACAGAGATGAATTTTAATGACATGGTTAAGGTCGGCGGGTATACGCAAAATAAATGCTGGCTCACCTATGTTTTATCGCCGGCTTCGACAAACTAAATGACAGCAACGCGTTTTGTGTCGAGCAATACGATATATATTGTTGAAATAGACAAAACGTATCACATTTAATGCTATAATTAAAACATTGAACCTACGTGTAAGAAGAAATCAATAATGCTACAGAAACAGCATTGATATCTCTAACGATGTTTTGCAATAATTAAACGTATTTTGTACCAGATAGGAGTTTACGAGTTGTACATGACGAGGTCGTATGTATATATAAGGCAAAACAGATTGTTTAACCTCGCACTCGCCTGGGCAATGAATCCTAATGCAATGAGAACATTGAGATATATCATTACCATGTAAGTCAAGTCTTGCTTTGACCGAAACAATGACGTGTCGTTCGTTCTCGTACTGCTTCATACATTACTACAAAGCATCAATAGTTTTGTACATTCAATGGTTGATTCAAGTTAAGTATACAACTACAAATAACAAAGATGTCGTCCGTTGGATGTATAAGCAGGATCCAACATAAAGTTGGTCCACATGGAAAGTCGCCCTGTCCACAGGATATTTAATGCCACGAGGGGCGTTGCTTATACGTTTTGCACAAATTATTTCCATGCCGTCCAACCATCCAGTAGACTGGTAGAGGGGCTACTGCCATAAACTACGCCTCCTAAATGCGTCTCGATATAGAACATTTTTAAATGTTTAATCCTAGTTTTAGTGAAGATCTACGGTGTGACAGGTGGCGTCATCTATCGAATGATGTGCCTCTCTGATTTTGGATCTTATAGATGGATGGTATTAAGTACAACAAAGACAAGCAGACCTTCATGATGAGCGCAGCTGGCCCCATGATCACACACACACACACACCGCATTGCCGTTGGCGAGCTATCTAATGCTACCAGACAAGAACATCATCACCTCAGTCATATATTAGCATGGCTAGGTCACAAAGTGCCATTCATCGCTGTATCTTGGAGGGGAGCCAACAACATTGCTGTATCTAGACGTTGTACCTTCATCATTTCATTGTGAAGTTGTACCATCATCATTTTATTTTGATGCTGTACCATCATTGTTCCATTGTGATGTTGTACCATCATTATGTTATTGTGATGTTGTTCCATCAATACTTGTTGTGCTGCTAGGTCATCATTACTTAGTTGTTTTGTTTCATTATTTAATGTTGTTTTTGTTCTATTGTCACTGTTTTGCGTGGGTAGTCCATCATGGCTGTATTGTAGTGATGTTCAATCACACCTGTATTGTGGAAGTTTTCCATCATCGTTGTTTTGTAGTAGGGTTCCATTATCGCTGTTTTAGTGGTGTTCCATCATCCCTGTATTGTAGTGATATTCCATCTTCATGTATTGTAGAGATGTTCCGTCATCATTGCTTTGTAGTGGCATTCCATCGTCGCTGTATTGTAGTGGCATTCCATCGTCGCTGTATTGTAGTGGTATTCCATCGTCGCTGTATTGTAGTGATGTTGTAGCGTTGTTCTAAGGTCATTAAATACTGGTGCATGATGAATCAGGATAGATATATCTCCCACCTCTATCATCTAGGCACCACAGACATCCAACACCCCAACCACTCTCAACCCCTAAAAGGGACACATATATTCGTATACAGTCATATTAACATACATATATACCTAACTCTGAATTATAATAGAAGCAAACACACTCATAGGATAGAAGAAGCGGATCTCATTTTACTTATATTCTTTGTTGTATCACATCATCATATTTGAATTTGTCAAACTCGCGGTTTGATTTTAAAAATTTTACCATATAGAAAACGATAAGACCTATGGGTCCCTGAATGTGAGTCTGTATAAACGGCTTATTCGGCATGGCGAGAGGTTCATCATGGTTGAATATTATCGTATTTTTCCGTCTTCAGTAATTGTATATCACTTTTACAGTCTACTGAGTACTAAGTGGTAACTAATTCGAATTGAAATCTAAACCAATGGTGATGTGCGATGTATTATCCCTAGCGAGAGTTCCTCAGCAGAATGAGTAAAGTATGTGGTAGCTTTGTCAGGCAACAGCTTATATCAGGAGGAGTGCAGGTACAACGTCTGATATCAGGAGGAGGGTAGGTACGACAGCTGATATCAGGAGTTGGGTAGGTACAACAAGACAACAATGTGGAGAAAGTCAAGCAACACTTGAGCGACCCAGTAGGCATTCGACGATTAAAATGACCCCGTATAAATACATGTGGGTTGGATGTCTTAATACTTGAGTGTCAATGTCTTTTAATAGACCACCATCGCTTTAATGAAGATAAGATAAGTCAATTGAAAGCTCGCTTTATTAACACTATATAACTTAGTATATTTAATGTTTTCACATACCACAGCCCCACGTCGTTTTTATTTAAAACAACATTGATTCTTACACTTGATTTATCATCAACATTCAAAGTGAAAAATCAAGAAAGTATTTTAATTTATACCAAACACTGTTAGCAGTTTATACAGCGGTGCAATGGACTGCATAATTGTCCTTTAGCCTTCTGACAGAATGAAAGCTGTGTTAAATTATCTGTACATTTATATATAAATGTATAGATCATTTCTATGCATTTCTATCTTTATTCATAGAAGTATATATATCTATATGTAAATGAATATATGTATATATATATATACGCACATATATATGCATATATATATACATACATACATATACATACACACATAAATGTATATTAACATTCATATATATATACATTCATATAAATATTCCTCATCATTTGTAGATCTAATATGACCAGTTTCTGGTCACCTGACTTCCATTTTCATTAAATTCAGCGATGATTAGCGCCATTTGCGCCTCATCTCATGAACAGCAAACTGAACATCTGTAACACATTATCCATCACGTTCCAGTACAATATACAAAGCACCCTTTACACTACGAACTACTTAACAAGCCATTTCTTTTGAAGGCTCCCTTAAAACACAGTACAAAATAAAGCCTTATTCTGCAAATCTGACACCACTTGTGAATCTATGAATCTCTGCCAAAACACACCACTTATTAATCAACTATTACTGCGACGCTTCCATAACTGACCTCCCTTTCCATAACCTCAACTAGTTATAACTGAACTATTAATCCACAGCCTTAACGCACCATAACTAACCCTCACCCACCTGAGAGTACAGAGGTTCATCACACTGGCCACTGGTTATTGCAGCAACCTACACCTTGACAACCCCCGAGTGGAGAGCCACACATCCCGGGGAGGCACTCTTCAATTCTTTCCACAGAGCTTTGTTCTTCAGATCTTTATACTTAACGTCGTCAGTGAGCGCCACTAAAGCCCTCTCTGACTCGTATAACACAAGGTATTTACCATGAGCCATGATATTCACTCCTACAGGCGTGCAAGGCAACATCTCTTTCTCCCTTAATTCATTGTAAGCATTTTCGCCCGTCAACGGAAACATGCAGACATAGTTGTTGGAGTTTCGACCCTCTTTGAAAATGAATCCTGTATCGCCCACGACCGTCATGCATCGAACGGAAATCGCTTTTACATTGATATTGGACATTGCTTTCTTCTCTTGAATAGAGTATCGAACAAGATTGAAGGTTTTGTCTTCCTGTGTCACCAGTACGATGTTGCCATTGTTGTCAGTGCAGGCATGCTGGACATTTGCGGCGTAGCTCACAAGTGACCAGTCACCCTCGCCAAATGACAGTACTTCTATGGCAGACACATCCTTGTCATCCTTTTGTCCTCCCATCACATAAAGGTCACGACCATTGGCCAGCATCTGATGTCCTTCCCTGGCGTAGTTTAGGTCTGACAGCCTCTTCCACGTCTTGTCAGACAGACAATACTTCCATACTTCATTGAAGGCCGCCCCAAGGCCGGAGAAAAAGAGCTCATTATGGTGCATGCAAGACGCAAATATCCCGTGAGCTCTACTCGGGAGGCTGGTAAGTTCTCTAGAATCTAGGTTTAGATTCACAGATATTGGTGCATAATGTAACCTGGTATGATCCATCACGTTAGTGCTAATGGGGGATGACGCAGCGACTATTTCTACAGGAACTGGACCAACAACAGAGGAACGAGGAGGCAAGCATAATGAAGAAACGGATGTTACAGGGACGCTGTGGACAAATAAAGACCTGGTTGTTGCAGTGACCTGGCCAAATGAAAAACCGGATTGTTGAGGGACCCTCTGGGCAACTGAAGATACGAGTTTTTCAGAGACGCTCTGGCGTTTGATGTCAGCCCTATTTTTGGTTATCAATGCGACTTTTGGATTCATCACGCTAATAAAGCACAAAACATCTGCGCATTCCTCATCTGGTGAGGAGATCTGTTCAAGCCGCAACAACGCTGCTATTTCAGGATCGTCTTGTAAAAAGTTAGAACAATACAGAAGATGCTTCAGAAAATACTGATCCATTGCAAATAAGGGCAGCTGGTGTAGTATCGATTTCACCTGCTGTAAACGGGTCGTTGAATTACGTGATCCCCAGAAAACAGCGGCTGATAAGCACTCCTCTGATTGGCTGACAATTAGGTCAGGATGGGTCAAATACTGTGCGACAAGTTCACCCGGCAGATTCAGAAAATCGTCGTCGAATTTGAACTTGTCAAAAAGCTGAAGAGCCTTTGTGAAGCATGGTTCAATATATTTGTGCGAGTGCAATTTTGTAGCGTAATTCCACAACTTGAAGCAGTTTTCCTCTGTTGTTTTGACATGGTGTGATATGGTTTGCATGCATGCCTTCTGTAGGTTACTGAGCCCCAGGTAGATGGCCGCATCCACTACTGACCATATCTGGTCCGTTGTAACTTCTACTGACCCCAAATACACGAATTTAACACAAACATCAAACATGGTCGCGTCAATATCTATGGATAAGTCATCACTGCTTTTCTGTATTTTTGGCATCAGTAGCTCTCTCAAGAAAACGGACTCCGTGGCGAAGATAAACTTGTGGACTTTGAACACTGTACCACCACAGTTGATTGTAGCATCGCTTGTCTCCTCTTGATCCATGAGGTAACCACACCATTTGTCACCTGCAGCATCACCGATAGTTAGAAGCTCACTGGGCCGAGAAGGAACAGTTTCTTCCTCCTCCACTAGTGTAGCTGTGAATTCGCGGACAGAATCCGAATCTTCCGTTGCAAGCATTCTGAAATATTTAGATAATACGGTTATATACAACGTGTGTTGAAACACTGACATCGTACCGATAATATACAAAAGTGGGATATAATACGGACGATAGACAACAATGATAGTCAGTGGTGATAGACAACAATGATAGTCAGTGGTGATAGACAACAATGATAGTCAGTGGTGATAGACAGTACAGAAAACTAGTTGTAGCAGTGGTGCACAGCAGTGGTGCACAGCAGTGATAAACAGTAGTGGTATACGATGTGATGATACGCATCAGTGGTATACAGTAGATGCAGTAGTCATGCAGTTCACAATACGTTATGACTCAGTGCTAATAGGGGAATACAATGCACTTTTTGTTATGGAGATATTCAAACCACTAGACCGCAGGCAGTGTCGCTGAAACACGGCGAATGTGGGAATTGTCGACCAAAGCAATGAACTTTATTTCCAAGAAGTTTGTATTCACCGAGGAAGGTGAGGGTGAAGCTAACAATTGGAATAGAGTTCTAGGTAGATTCAAGGAATATTGTGAGCCAAAAGAATGAGTGTAATGAGAGGCACAAATTCAGGAACGAGATTAGAAGGAAGGGACAGCTACTGTCCAGTAGGTGAATGTTTCAGGTATAGTTATTGATTTATGTCAGTATGAGTGCACTGCATGCGAATGTAGACATCAAATTAAGAAGATGTTGAGAAATATATTAATATTTGTTGTTATGGAAGTTAGAGTGAAGGAGCGCCTGTTTCGTGAAGCTAACCTGACCCGTTCAGGGGCAAAGGGTCGAGTCAAGCACCAGTGCAGCATGCAAAACAATTTCAGTATCAGAAAAGCAGAGACAAATGTGAGTACTTTTGCACAAGTCATTCCAAATTTGAATGTCCACCATATGGCTAGCAATGCAGCATGTGGCGGCGAAAAGACATCCTGGGGTTGTATGCAAAGGTGAAAATGGAAGCTTGAGAAAGAGAGTATACCAGATGAAACAAGTCAAGGCCGCTGAGAAAGATATGGGTATAATGACTGCATGTCAACTGCCACAACAAGTATAGTGTTTATAGGTGGCACCGAGGTTGACTTAAAAAAATACACGCGTGCAATGTAACTTAAAACCAGTTACATTGTTCCACGATGTAAAAGCAAAGACGGTGCTGAGAGTCAAAAACACGGTGTTGTGTTTTTTTGAAAAACGAAATCACTCTCACAGGAAATAACCATGTGTTGTGTCACTCCTAAAGGCTAAATAGGACACTTAACATTCAATGTCACCGACCACACGGACACAGCAACATTTGAGCAGCAAGCCAGTGAGCTGATGGATTTGTTTAAAAGGGTTGATATCGTTTTTCGCAACCAGGAACTACACTGGAAGTGAATATTCCGATGTGTTCAGGGGATGCGGACAGCATAAGCAGCAATACAGCATTCGTTTAAAGCCAAAAGCAACAGCATCTATCCAACATCAAAGAAAACTCCCATATTTAATTATATCTATTCTATAATATTGCTGATCACCACAAAAGCATAAACGCCGGACATGGTGCGTCAGAGGAAATTTTGAGTGATAATATGACTTCGATAGCATGGAATTCAGAGCATTTGCTCATACATTGTGAATTAAGGTCACATCGACAAGCCCAGGTTTTGCCCAATCCAATGGACAGGCAGAACGCTTGGTGCAATTGTGAGACGAATGCTTAAGAAAGCCTATGAGACTGGCCGTGTGGTCGATAACTGACCGAATACCCCAATCATTAGACTTCAATAATCACCCTCACAGCTCTTAACGAGGAGGCTTCTGAGAGCAAAACTCGCAATCAATGATTCCATGCTGCAGTCAAAATAAGTGCAAGCACACAAGCAGTTAGAGGAGAGGCAGGTCATTCAAGAGAAGTACAAAGTTCTCGGGATGATCAGACGGACGTTCACTAGCCGCACTGATGGAGTTTTTATAAAACTTTAAGGGCACTTTTTTACCCCATGTAGAATATGCAATGCAAGCGTGGTCACAATTCCTTCAACGTGACATAGGTATATTATAAGGAGTTCAAAGGCGCGCTGCTGAGCTGAGCTCATAGCCAGTTTGTCTGAGTTAGGTAACCAACGAAGATTGCGCTTGTAAGAACTGACAACTCTTTAACAAAAGGCGTCTCCCTTGGAGACATCATAGAGGTATGCATAATGTTCAATTGATAAGATAACATTAGTGCTAACATTTTTCCCATTAACGCAGTGCTGAAAAAAATAAAACTCAAACTAAGAGATATTAATAAACCTTGACTATGGATTGGAAAGAATTAAAACGAAATAGCTTTTCGAATCGCGTTGTGAGTCAATGGAATAGTTTACCAGCCTAGATAGTCTAACTGAACTCTTCAAAACCCCCCAAAAAAACGGATATGGATTTCAAGGCCACAGTTTTAGGTAATGATTTAACTAGTTAGTAACACAACTTTGATGACCACTGACAGGTCACCTATGAATCTAACGGTCTTTGTGCCACCTTTCACTATAAGGTTTTGGGTGGCCATTATCGTAAATCAATGACAGTGTGATGCATGCATTAAGAGTATTGTCCTCAGACAAGAATCACAAGACGTCAATAAGAGATTAAGAGATGTATTTTCTGTGTAAAAGGGGGATGTTGTAGTCATACAGTTCACAATACCATATGACGTTTTAATTGGAGCCACCAAGTTCTGACAGCAAGTATAAAAGGCACTTCCTGTGCATGTGCACGTGTTAGGCTATTTAAGTAGTGATAGACAACGGTGGTACAAAATGGTGATAGACAGCAGTGACATATAGCAGCATAGGACAGCGGTGGTACACCGTAATGGTACACATAGGTGATAGACATCAGGGGTACACAGTGACGATAGACAGCAATGGTACACAATAGTGATAGACAGGGATACACAGTGCTGATAGCCAAATTTGTACACAGTGGTTATAGACAATAATTATATTGTTCGTTTCGTTCGTTTCGTTTCGTTTCTAGTGACGAGCTTCAGTGTTTCGTTTTCGGTAAGCTCATGGGTTTCGTTTCTTGAAAAGGACAAGTTTGCTTGCTCCATATGCCAAACAGATCGCTATATCTAGACGGTCACGTGCGATGTGTAGCACTTTGAAACGGAGCAACCAGAAGCAAAAGACAATCAGTGTGCTGCGCTCTCACTTTGAGGATCGACCGAGTTTCCGCATACAATTTTAGCAATGTCGTCATCTGAGTCAGACGAGGAGGTGGAAATAAACGAGTTGAGCTTCTCCAAGCCGTCGCTATTGGTCACAGTAGGGGATTACTCTTGCGGGAAATGGTGTGATTTCATGTGGCCAAGTCACGAGACATCGGATGCCACCATTCTCTGTCGGGAGTCTTCATTCAAAGTCCATAAGTTCATTTTATCCTCTGAATCGACCAACCTGTGAGAGATGTTTTTGCCCAAATCTGCTGATAAGACAGGTTCCAATGAAGTATCTGTTTATGTGGATGTTGATATGCTCAAGCTGTGCCTTCAGTTTGTGTACATGGGGTCAGTGGACGTTACCAAGGACCAACTGGTTCCATTAATGGACGCCGCCATTGAGATGACAGTTCGCCCTCGGTGGGACAGTTCGCCCCCGGGTCAGTTCGCTCCCGGGTCAGTTCGCCCCACGTTTTGACTCGGCGGCCAGCGCATTTGGCCGGGCCGTCGTCTCGGGACGAAATGCGCCTTGAACAAAACTCGTACATATACAGATACCGAGCACCAGAAGAATGTGTGGTATATTTTATTTATGGCAGTAATAGATCATTTATAAAATCAGTTAAATAAAACAAAAGTACGAAGTTAATAGAGGAATACGAACTTAAAGCGCATACAGATACAGAAACCGAGCGCCAGAAGAATGTGTTGCATATTCTATTTATGGCAGTAGCATATGTTATAATTGATCACTTATAAAAATTAGCAAAATAAAACAAGAATACGATATAAATTGAGGAATACGAACTTAAAGCGCACACAATAATATATATAACGACACGAGCTCTTTATTCAGCACTAATACGAAATGAATAGAGGAATGTTATGTCAAAACGCACAAAATTCAGGCTCTTTATTCAACATTAATAAAACATACATGACAAGAATACATGAATACGAAGTTAGTAGGAATATGAACTTAATAGAGGATATAGAGGAATATGAACTAGAAGCTCACACATGAACTAAAAGCTCACACATGCATGCACATAAATATACATCACAAATATACATGACATGAATACAACAATACAAATAGAGGAATATGAACTAAGAGCGCACACATGCACACATTATAATATAACTCGAGATCTTTACTCAACATTCATAAATCATACATGACAAGAATAAAAGAATACGAAGTAAATAGTGGTATATGAACTAAAAGCATACATGATACTACACAGGTGTACCCTGGTGTGCCATCCTTCAACGTCGTTGTTGGTCCTGATGGAACGTATAAACACACTCCAACTGGCGATATCCCAGGTAGTTGATGTGAGCCAGGTGGTCGAAACGTAGACCAAGAGCTCCTGCAGTCTGTCGTTGATGGCCTGGTCTTGCAGTTTCTTGAAAGCAGGCTCGATGTGTTCCGCTGGAAGGAAGGGGAGAGACAGGAACGGCGTATCATCGTTGGTTCCTCTTGCGGACGTTGCAAATCCACTGGCTTGTAGTAGGGCCCTCCTTTTTCAGGCTGTACGCGTAGCCTAAGCTATATCGGCAAGAGTGGTTGTTATTGGAGATATTCTGGAGCTCTCGGCTAATGGGCTGAATATGCTGACTGTTTAGCAGTCGACCTTGTTAGCTAATCTGTAGTTGGTCTGACTCACTCCTGTGTTGCAAGTTCGGTGCTGCCAACGGCTGCACCCCTCACACTCAAGAGCTTGCTGCCTTCTTCTGACTTCAGTAGCGCAGATTATGCAGATGTTCATGATTCAGGATTGTGACACATGAGCAGAGAAAATCTGATAAGTGAATGATCAAATGCAGACATCAGTACATTATAGAGGGAAGCATACCAGGTCACATCATTCTTGACGCTTCCCGCTCACAACTCACCAAGTGTCACGTCGCGATATGCTTTGTACTCAGGACGCTTACAGCTTCCAACTCACCAGGTGACACGTCGCAATGTGCTTTGTACTCATGACGCTTACTGCTCACAACTCACCAGGTGACACGTCGCAATGTGCTTTGTACTCATGACGCTTCCCGCTCACAACTCACCACGTGTCAAGTCGCAGAGCACTTCGATCGTATCCACGTGCTCAGCCTAACTACTCCATCTTTCAAAATGCAATTGAGTATTGTATGAATGTAGAGTCCGACTTGTATCATGTTTGTTTTGATGTAAGTTTTATGAATGTTGAATAAAGAGCCCAGGTTGTATTGAGTTATATGAGTGCATGTGTGTTGAATAAAGAGCCTGAGTTTTGTTAATATTCCTCTATTTATTTCGTATTCTAGTTTTATTTTGCTGGTTTTTCATAAGTGATCAATTATAACATATGCTACTGCTATAGATAAAATATATCGCACATTCTTCTGGTGCTCGGTTTCTGTATCTGTACGCGTTTTGTTCCGAGACGACGGCCCGGCCAAATGCGCTGGCCGCCGAGTCCAAACGCCCTTACAACACTCTATACGGGGACGATGGACGGTAGACATAATGCTTTTAATTTATTTCATATCAAGATAATAAATTCATTAATACTGTTCCTTTATTAAATGAAATATGTAGCATTTAGTATGTTCCTTTCTGTAAAACACGGGCGTAGCATTGCAGGGGCGAACTGAGCCGATGGCGAACTGATCCGGGGGCGAACTGTCCCAGCGAGGGAGAACTGACCCGGGGGCGAACCGTCCCGGGGGCGAACTGACCCGATACCGTGGGGACCGTGGTACACCGCGCAATCCGACGGTAGGGGAATGGTCCTTTGATAGACTGGTTGTGGAATTAGTGAGTTAGTTTGGGGTAGGAAAAGAGCATTGATTTGCAGAGGCTGAGCAGTCAGCGGCGAGAAAGCTGGGTCCCGATGAAGATTTTACATTGGTGGAAAGGTCCCAAGATATCGGGGCTGTAGATCATTCCGACTTTGATGGGCCTGTTGTACTTTGTGGGGTATGTTTCCAAACCAAGGCGGGGTCAAAAGGATGTGCTGTGTTTGCGAGAAAGTTTGTACAAAACTCACGAATAACATGCGAGGAGATAAAGTGATGTTGTGTGTACAAGAGAGGAAGCAAAATCGTGCGGGAAAAGTGCTCTCGCAAAGTACAGCACAGATTTGAAAGACTGTGAGGGGCCCGCGTTTTTTATACATTGATGTGGGTGCTACCAGATTTCACGAGTGTGTTAGTTAGGGTAGGGGTTTGGAATGTTTAAGGCTTGGTAGGAGGAGAACCTCTTCCCGGTATCGTGATCGGAGTCACTGAACAGCTGTGTGAGAAATGGTACTTAAAAAGAGGGGCCCATGGTCGCAATATAGACCCAAGTATTGTGATACAGGGCATGGCGGCGAAAGGTTTGAGAATTTGAGGCTATGTAAGGTTTCGAGACTCGGGGTTTATGAAGCAGGATTGCACAAATTGGCAGGGTTCGTGCGAGTGCGATGGTGTAGTATAATTTCAATGGCCCCTGTTTGGCGTCGTTGAGTCACGCGATCCCCAGAAAGCCGACGGCTGATAAGTACTCTTATGAACGACAAATTCACCTGGCCTTTGAGAAAAGGTTCAAAGATATTTGGGCTGTAGATCATTCCGACTATGCGTAATTGTTGGACTTTTGAAGCAGTTTTTCTCCAATGTTATAAAATGGTGTGACATGGTTATGGTGCATGCTGTCTGTAGGTCACTGAGCTCCTGGAAGATTGCCGCATCCACCACTAACCATATATGGTCATCACTCCTACTGCCCCAAAAACAACACTTTCATGCACATATCAAATATGATCGCGTTCACGTCTATGCATAAGTCATCACTGTCAACGTTTTTTTGCTAAGCTTGGCTTCAGGCGAGTATACACTAGTGGTCTTTAAACACTGTACCAACACAGTTGATTGTAGCATCGCATGTCTCCTCTATATCCATGAGGCAACCACAACATTTGTCACCTGCGGCATCACCGAAAGTTAGAAGCTCACTGGGCCGAGAAGGGTCACTTTCTTTCTCCCCTAGTTTAACTGTAGAATCCGAACGAACCGCTGCATTTATCTGTAATATTTATATCCTACTATTATGGACAAGGTGAATTTAAACACTGACATTAGTATTAAAGAAGATCGGAAATATTGACAAAGTGGTTATAATTGTTATGAGTAACATGTATCACTATATCATGATGGCACGAGATGTATTTACTAACATATATTATTATATGAATATATATGCAATGCTATCACTACATTTTCAAGCATTATCCCCTCCATACAGTTAGCGTGAGGTCGCTGATTGTTGATGCATCCCTTACCACATACAGTTAGCGCGAGGTCGCTGGTTTTTGATGCATCCAATACTACATACAGTTAGCGTGAGGTCGCTGGTTGTTGATGCATCCATTACCACATACAGTTAGCGTGAGGTCTCTGGTTGTTGATGCATCCATTACCACATACAGTTAGCGTGAGGTCGCTGGTTGTTGATGCATCCATTACCACATACAGTAAGCGTGAGGTCGCTGGTTGTTGATGCATTCATTACCAGCCAATCAATGTAGTCAAGCAAATTGTTATTCCGTATGCAGATTACCGTAATCAGTTTTAATCATTAGCACCTTCCTTCCTGACCGTATGATACCGGTAATAGACAAAAATGGCAGACAATGGTGACAGACAGCGGTGATAGACAGCAGTAGAATACTGTGGATATAGACATCAGTGGTACACAGCGGTGATAGACAGCAGTAGAATACTGTGGATATAGACATCAGTGGTATACAGCGGTGATAAACAGCAGTAGAATACTGTGGATATAGACAGCAGTGGTATACAGCGGTGATAGACATCAGTAGAATACTGTGGATATAGACAGCAGTGGTATACAGCGGTGATAGACAGCAGTAGAATACTGTGGATAAAGACAGCAGTGGTATACAGTGGTGACGTACAGCAGTGAGATATATCAATGATAGACAGCAGTGGTATATATTGGTGATGGATAGCAATGGTAAACATTGGTAATAGACAGCCCACGGATGTCTCACGTGCCACTTGCCCGCGGATGTCCCACGTGCCACTTGCCCATGGATGTATGTGCGTGTCACCTGTATATATGGCACTAATTATATACCAACGAGCGGCATTTTCTTGCCATTATCAGACTCTACGAATGTCTTGCATATTGGGCACGTTGTCGTGTGTACCTACATAAACTCCCACACCCTGAAAGTTATCACAATACTCGTACAGCAAGTTAGTAACAAACATATCATGTTTGTGTATTAAGACTCGTGATGTCTGTGGACATTGTGATAGACCTGATGTGTGCGCTGTTAAACAGGCAAAGACACTTTGCTTCTGACAGCGTGCGCTGTTTACTACCTACGATCACTCATATGCGCGCTGTAGAGGCAGGAATATTGACGACAAACTTTGCAATTTTGGCTCAAGTGGACAAAATTCTGGAGACGATATCAACGATGGAAATTCCCGCCATTACCAGGCTCACGGAATACTACCAGAGCTAGCCAAATGGGTTGACGGGAACGAAAATAGAAACTAGAGTTAACAAAACGATTGTTATGATTCCGAAATGTTCGTGTTAGAGGATAGACATTTTATAATTTTCGAAATGCTTGAAGTATCATAATGTGTCTGTGGTTTCACAGGACAATTTTGACAGCAATAATCCTGTCAAATGTGAAGTGGTTCAAAAAGCTGATATTATAACCAGCTAACTAGACTGGCTGTAATAATGGCGCTATATTGGATAAATATTTAGCAGACAATCATTTTAATTAGCTGTTTTATTAACATCATTAGCCTGAAACTCGCTATTTGGTAAGTATGATTATCATGACTAAAAGGCCTGGTGTCCGGTGGTACAACGTAGTATAGCGCTAACCACATGACCGTGATCCATAAGGCCTCGTATACATATTCTTATTCTTCGTTAGCAAAGCAACACTATCGGAAATCATAACGTTATAACAGAAACGAAACTAACTTTTCGTTTATGATATTCACAATGCTTGAGAAATCAATCGTGAAAATACACAAAAAACGATTATAAATGTTCCATGCATAGACCTTATCGTCCCCATACAAAGGGCAATATACAACTTACTCTTCGTGATTCCTGTGATCAGATGTTACATAGCTCCCCTAGGTGAAGGCTTACCACTACTGCGCGTGCGTACACAGGACGAATATCTCTTAGTGGAAATAAAACAGTGGGACGGTGAACGCAATAGCATACCACTGCTGTCTCTTTTCACACCTGATAACACCTTAATCAGGAAAATGAATAATACCAAGCCTTATGGGTCACGGTCTTGCGGTTAACGCTATACTACGTTATACCACCTAATACCAGACCTTATGGGTCATAGTCATGCAGTTACGTTATACTACGTTGTACCCACGGACACCAGTCATGATCATCATACTTACCAAATAGCGAGTTTCTAGCTGATGTTGTTACAAAAAAACACATCCATTCAATATGGCGCAAATATTACGGCCAGCCTAGTTAGCTAGTTATAATATTAGCTTTTTGAACGACCTCACAGTTGACAGGCATATTGCTGTAAGATATCCAGCCCACCAACTGAACGTACAGAAGCTTATAGTCATATGATCACATTTACACGACATTGCAAAGTCGTCTGCATAATCGTTAAATGGAGAGAAGAATATTTGCATGTTCTTGCATGTTTTCAAATGTTCCCGCGCCCATTCCATCCTGTTTGTCGCTCTAACAACACGAAATCAATGGCTTGAAGATAATGCGATATATGCAATGTTTGTCCTTGGGGATCATAATCACAGGAACACATGGCGTTCAATTCGGTCTTGTTGAGGATGCGTAAAATTAGGCGAGATAGCTATCAAACATGATAGCATCATGTTTATCAACGTGTGCAATACTGTATTTGGTCTAAACCTAAAGAAACTAACCTACCTAGGATAGGGTCATGAACCCGGTATGTAAGTGAAGCTACCAGTGGCGACAAGTATTCAAACAGTGGTGCACCTAAGTGCGAGTCAATGGCTGTTATCCCAGATCGATTACCATTAGGTGAGACTCGATCTGTTACCTAGATGAGACACGATCTGTTGCGATGATTGTAATCCCCAAGGCCGAATATTGCACGTGTCATATCATCCTCAACGCATTGACTTCTGTGAACAAATAGGAGTCGAATGTTGTTTTATTTGTTCGGGGTTTTTTTTCTGGGATCGCCAGCTGTAATAAAATCAGACACTATTTAACAATACTGTATCACAGCTCAGCACAAGGCGCCATTCAAACCAGACAATCTAGAGATAAAACTTGAATGCGATAATCAGGTAAAAACAGTATAGTGTTGGATATTATCCATTCATTTAGCAAGAGCGCACACATAAGCATATAAGGTCTGGGCATCAAGGCATATTGAAGAGGCTGTTCAGCCCCATATCGGCCAGTCAGGGATCATTTTGTTAATACATAACTACGTTTGAGCAGATATAAATAATGCCATCTTTAAATTTGTGCCACAAAGTTTACATGATTGAAAATCATGTTGATAAATTTTCAACATTATTTATATGACTGATAATTTTCATGAAGTACCGTGGATAACGGTGAATCCCAAAAATCATGAACCACACGAATGTTAGCTGTAAATCATTACAAGCTTTATAACTACCTCGCTATCTATGTGTATACTGCCGCTTTGGTTACAAAATGTAGATTTCAGAAAATCTTCACTCATTAAAGTTTTGGGCATAATTGCATCAAGTTAGACCGACAAGCAGGAAGGGCAATTTCCATCAGCGTAAATGGCGACTGTAAGGATCTATTTTCTGACCACAGAGCCCCGTAGCGACAGAAAGTCTGAAAACTTAAAACGTGTGGTTTCCAAGGTGGGTCTGCAAAGCAGATTGTTAGGCAACCTGTTTAAAAATACGGGGCTGAACAGTCCCTTTATTGCTCAACGTTATCTGACGCAGCTAAACGTAGAAACACGCACGCAAGCATGCTCTAAGACACTCACGCAGACCTGCATTCACACACACAGACAAACATATGTCTGCATCAATACGCACATTGACACTTCTCCTAGTTGGGCACACTGACACACACCAACACGAACACAGATACACACAATAAGACACAGAGTGTTCACCGGTACAAATCTACGCCCATTCATTCATAACCATATATGCAACTATCAAAAAAAACACCTTTAATAAATGAAACGACAGCAAGCAAGGAAGCAATAATGAGACTGCTGCCTATAATGCCTCATTCGAACCACGAGGTGCGATTGGCTAGAGATGGAGGCAAATAAATCCAGTCTGTCGAGTTGTTATCAGCATCATAAGGAATAATCTTAATGCCAGCAGTAAGATATCCAGCCCACCAACTGAACGTACCGAAGCTTATAATCATATGATCACATTTATATAGCAACGCGAAGTCGTCAGCATAATCGTTGAATGGAGAGAAGAATATTTTCAAATTTTTGGTTGGCTTTAAATGTTCCCGCACCCATTCCATTCCGTTTGTCGCTACAACAAAAGAAACATTCGAACCGTATTTTTCCACAGCGAAGTCAATGGCTTTAAGGTAATACGAAGCATGCAATGTTTGTCTTTGGGATTCAAAATCACCTCGTCTGATGTGTATTCCAACAACTGCATCAGTAACAGCAGTCTTGACAGTAGTGTTAAGAAAAGTATTGGCATGTTGCAGAAATTCATCCCGAGGAATAAATTCATTCCTAATTAACGGTTCAATGTTATGAAAATAATGATCTGAAGCGGTGATCGCTCGTCCTGTGCCTTGAAAGTAACCATGAAGCCGAATGTTCGTCTGGCTGTCGCACGTCTTATTGAGTTGAGCATGCAAATCCTCGGTCCTCCTGTCATAGTGACAAGCAAACACGCATACCTCTCGAAGCTTAAGGTAACGCTTAACTTTACTCGTGGCAATTGTGGCTGGCTTTGCAGGCATTTGAAAAATGCGTGTTATCAGATCCATATTTCCTGATGCAATCACAGGGGTAAGTCTGTTTCTGGAAGCAACCCCCAATAGAGCCGCATATTGACACATTTGATTTCCTAGTTGGCCTCCGCCTTTTATGGATATATATCCCTTGCACATGTCTACATGACCTTGTTGAGTGTTGTAAGATGTGGATCGGATTTGCATGGAAGGCGTATTGCTTGTTGCGTTATTATCACTCATCTCAATTTGAGTTTGGTTCAACCATGTATACGACGAAAATATCGAGATGAGAAGTACACAACATATCCATCCAAATAACTTTAAGCTATATGAACGTATGTCAGAATAATAGTCAATGTTTTCACTCATCTTGATGTTTTCCAAATGTTTTAGCTGTCTCGACCAAGCGCCCAATTATCCTTCAGTGTATTCATCCAATATCAATCGCTATGTCGGCCAGCTGCTCATTAGCACTCTTCAAATAGATTCTTGTTATGCCCACTGTCCGATATGAGGACAACAAAGAATTGATAATATTGATTGCAGGGAACATTTCCGTTCACGTGCTCTGGGCGCATCACACCATGTGGCCTTTTCGTGACATGTTTTCAACATAAGTGGTTCATTAACCTCCTTTGCCTATAGAAAAAAAATTCAAAAATTGTCCGCAAGCACTCATATGTAAATGTTTGTCCCGAAATTTAATTTGCTTCCACGCAATGTAAAACAAACCTTACTGGTAAAGTGATATAACCCTTATTGCGCTGAATTACAATGACTGAGGATAAAAGGTACGATATAGATGGGCCAATGGAATAAGGAAACAGAAAAGTATTTGCTCTGTTATTAAATGGCGTTAGCCTTTTCAGCTGTAACGGAATGAATATATTGCAGATGGAGGGGTTGTAATCTGTTGGATATGATCATGTAAATGAACAGAAAGGTGGAACGACTGGTTGCATGAAGTGAAGCCGTTGTGTGCGCTCGTAATGAATTATGATTTTAACTATTTAGTTATCTCTCAATTGCAGGCTTCTTAGGTCTTCTCACGATATACGATAACAACTACATCTTTGATGGTCTCTGAGATGTTACCATGCTGATTACAGAATGCCTGATTACAGAAAGCCAGATTACAGAATGCCTGACTACAGAATGCCTGATTACAGAATGTCTGGCTACAGAATGCCTGAGTACAGAATGCCTGACTACAGAATGGCAGACTACATAACCCCTGACTTCAGAATGCCTGACGGAAGAATATCTGATTACAGAATGCCTACCTTGAAATCCATCGTCTTAAATCAAATAAATGAGATGACAACGTCAATTAGTACTTACTATGGTATCACGCAACAAAGTGGAGATGCACCCGCCTCGATCTTACGTGCTTTATATGATAACGTGCAGTTTTCATTACACCGAAAAGGTGTTCAATACAATGATGTATGTTGTGTCAATCAACAGTTTCAATGAGTGAAATATGTAAAAATTTTCACGTGTTAGAATTTGGACATATTTAGGAATATTTCCAATTTTATGAATCACACGAAAGTATCAAACAGACTAGGCTATCAATCAGATGTTATGAGTCTTAATCAATATTTACTTCAGAAAAGTCGACTGCAAAATAACTAACGCGCAATCGTTCATCAACAGCTGATGCTGTTTTATGAAAAAAAAAAAACGCATCTATTGTATCTCTGAAAGCCAATAAACCCGTCCCGGGAATTGATCAGATTTCTTCTGTAACCCGTCGCTACTTCTCCAACTACATGTGTTAGGTTGAATTGTTGTTTGTTATTTAAAGGAAGGAACACGCGTCATTTACATGATTCATAATGCAGGTAATCTGAGGAATAACGAACATTATAACTGGATATTTGCAACATATAATCTCAAATGTGTTTCTCTGTATTTTCAGATTGCATTGATAGAAACAGCACAATGCTTAGGTTGGGTCTGATCTGATCCTTATTTTACACTCTTCTCATTCATAGCAAACTCACAGATTTTCACGAGTCATAATCTTTTTAAAATGCAAATATCAGGAGCACATTTCTTTTCTCTTGAGATTGATACCACTTGCGACATACGTTACATTATTACGAGACTATGACATATATGCAGGTAACGTTTATCAATAAAAGCTCGAACAATTGCACATAACATCCTGCCTATAGCATCATTACCAAGCTACACAGTGTTGACTGTTAGCATCATGCAAGTAATGACCAGCCGTAGCGCCATAATTACGCTGAATGTAGCAATTATGACCGGCCGTAACACCATAATTACGCTGAATGTAGCATTAATGACAGGCCGTTACGCCACAATTACGCAGAATGCAGCATTAATGACCAGCCGCAGCACTATAATTACACAGAATGTAGCATTATGACAGGCCGTTATGCCATAATTACGCAGAATGTAGCATTAATAACCGGCCGTCGCACCATAATTACGCAGAATGTAGCATTAATCAAAACCCAGGGTACGAGCCACTTGGCACATCAGTGCTTGCTAATTTTTATATGCAGGATATGTGTTTTACTGCTCCTTTACTGCAAAGAAACGCAGTTTGAATCAAATTCATTGAGGATGAATAATTATGCATTCATGGAATGTATTGATTAAAATAATGCGAGCATAATCAGTGGTAATAAAGTGTAGTATTGTATCAGTTTACATGCCCTTGATGCGTATACACTTGTCATCGGTTAAATGAAAAAAAACAACTGCTTTACCTGCTATTGACCATAAGCTATTCATACAGTACATTTGATAAGTACATTATGATCACGGTATTGCAAAACGAAATTATTGTGTATGTTATACCAGATTTAGCTTTGTCAATACCCGTTAATTTCACTATTTACACCTGCTTTGACAATTATTCTAAACGTGTCCAATTGAACGTAATTATATTCTATGCTGAGACAGTGTCCTGTAATATATCGGTTTGTTATTGAAATAGACCCAGTAGAAAAACAAACACAAGGCTACAATGATGAACAGAATATTGTTCACCATTCAAACAAATGACACGATGTCATATAAAGCAATGCAACGTTTATATAACCAGCCGGGTAATTGGAGTTTGAGATCAATTCCAATATGTTAAATGCCAACATGTATGCAGCTTAATCCAAAGTAATGATCTTCAAATATGTTATCCTCCACTAATAAATACTAGTAAATAAGCACACGCCGCTAGGATATTCACTTATCATTATAACTAATATTGCTGTTCTCACCTGACCACACTTAATCTCCAGCTTCTATACCACTGCTGGTACTCTTGCAGACCGTCAAGTCTCCAGGCGTAACGCAAGCCATCACATATAACACATCGCTTAATACGTTATGATAATACCACACCACTTTAGACGCTATGATAATTACACACCGCTTTAGACGTTATGATAATAGCAAATAATATGACGGGACTAACGATCGTCAATGCGTGGCCAGAAACGCGTACCAGCCCGTCATGAAACATATCAGAAAAATAAGTTCGACTTTGCGCAATACTCAGTGAACGATCATTTAATCTAATCCCCAGTAGATATAATACAAAGTCAATCAATGACAAGCAAAGTCAAACAATGGCAAGTATGTGCAGTGCAAAGTCAATCAATAACAAATGAATACAGTGCAAAGTCAATCAATAACAAAATAAATACAGTGTAAAGTCAAATCAACCACAAGTAATTACAGTCCAAAGTCATTCAATAACAAGTAAATACAGTGCAAAGTAAATCAATCACAAGTAAATACAGTGCAAAGTCAAAAAATTACGAGTAAATACAGTGCAAAGTCAATCAATAACAGGTAAATACAGTGCAAAAACCAATCATTAACAAATAAATACAGTGCAAAGTCAATCAATAACAAGTAAATACAGTGCAAAGACAAGCAATAACAGGTAAATACAGTGCAAAGTCAATCAATAACAAGGTAAATGCAGTGCAAAGTAAATCAACAACAAGTAAATACAGTGCAAAGTCAAGCAATGATAAGTGAATACGGTGCAAAGTCGATATCCGATAGTGAGCTTATACATGTTGAACGAAAACCTGATGTTTATAAGCAACATCATGGAAATGATGAATTTGGTGTTTTGGAACAAATAAGGTGACGCCTATCGATTTTACTGCAGCATCACCCCATCTTTTGTAATAAATTCCACCAAGTCTATCAATAAAATGAACATAGTTCATGTACTGGTCGGAGAGCCAGATCGAAGTCTTAGATAGTTCGAAGTTGTTGTAGAAAATTTTTGATTTTTCCCACTCGCTGAAGAATTGGGTGTGGATTCCTGTGGAATTGATATATATATATATATATATATCAGCTGCTTCCAAAAGCCCAACTGCGCATGTGTCGAATTGTATGTTCAAGTATCCATAGAGATAATCTTTTTCGGTCATTGATTGGAAGAAATCATAGGGAACTCGACCAGTGAAATAAGAATTGTAATCTAGGCGAAGTATGTAGTCAAATAACTGCGTGATAGATCTGTAATAGACCAACAGAGCGTGAAATCGACACTTATGTCTGTAACCTACATTATTGAAGCATTCATTATCTGGGATTTGATGACTTAAGAAGCTTGGAATCTCAAACGCAACCTTTTCAAACAACAGAAATGGATAGCCATTATTTTTGGCTCTCTGCATGCGTGGCACGAACTCATCTTCATGAAAAATGATGACTGGATATTTGAATTCGTTATTGAAATATTCATAGAAGCGTTCCAGTGAATTCAGTAATTGATCGCAAGTATCTAATTTAGCTAAGTAATAAATTGCTGCCTTTCGCTTCGATTCATTCCATCTGCTCATGATATCTCGTAAGGTGATGCAGTCATTTGCGCATGGACTGATCAAATCACTGCGGAGAATGCTTCTGTTCCAAGTTGGTGTTGTCATATCCAAGTTATACTTAGAACTTAAGTTGTAAATTCGTTCCAATGTGTTTAGGAAAGGTGCTGAATATGACGTCACAGTTGGTTTTGTCGCATTCAAGTCATATATGGAGCTTAATGTGTACATTTGGTCCTGGGTCTTTAGGACTGGTTTGATGTTTGACGTCATATACCAGAAGTATGCACACACCAAAAAAAGAACCACTACACTGACATATGCCGTTGATTTCCTATATGAGCACTGTAGTTTTCGTCCTGAAATATGATTGGGAAAACCGTTGTTTACACATAACGACGCCATTATTGATTTTCTGCAATAAAAGGTCACGTAACGGTTAATTGTACACACTATCACATCAGCTATATTTCAGTAACTTTTAGACACAAAAAAGAAATATGAAGTAAACCCACCATTTCTCGCCCTACGTTCTCCCAGTAATTTAACCATTAACTAACATTCTTCTTAACCCATCCAGGCTTTCCGGCTAACCCTGCCTCAAGATATATACGAGGTAAGCTACTACCAACTGTGGCGGGAATTATCTTCATCCTGCTGCTTTCATTAACAAGTTTGTATATAAACACTTTCAAATACAAATAATATTACCAAAAAGAGTAAATTCTATATTGCAATTTATATGTGTATGGTATGGCTTAGGCGAGAAGAGCTTTAGATAGACTGTCATATATCTGCACAGAATGTAGCTCTCTCTTAACATACAGTTCGTCCACAGCGCACACAGCGCAACATGTTATCCAGTGGCTGACCATAGAAGTGGTTTTTATATAAACCCAAGCGGCTGTTGTAAGGTTCTGGATGGCTGCAATCCCCTATCAATAGCAACGGAGACTACATAGTATGCATGCCACCAGTCATGGATCCATCGTTATGTATTCTAGCAGGTTTATGAACCTCCCAATGGATAACAAGAATTCAGCGATCAAACCTCACTACTTATGTCGTACTAGCAATCACCCTAAACCGCAAACCAGTTGACCACAGTGTCCGGGTTTCAAGCTGATAACTTGGCCTGCAAGTTGGCACCTGCCGGGCCATATCAAGGATAACGAACGTCACATCACGTCCGTTTTGGTCATCTGGAGGCTTCACTACATACACTCGCTGGTTGAATCTCCACCACTGCCACACTACATACACTCGCTGGTTGAATCTCCACCACTGCCACACTACGTACACTGGCTGGTTGAGTCTCCACCACTGCCACACTACATACACTGGCTGGTTGAGACTTCTCCACTGCCTCACTACATAGACTGGCTGGTTGCATCTCCTCCATTGCCTCACTACATACACTCGCTGGTTGGGTCTCCCCCACTGCCTCACTACATACACGGGCTGGTTGCATCTCCTCCACTGCCTCACTACATACACTCGCTGGTTGGGTCTCCTCCACGGTCTCACTACATACACTGGCTGGTTGCATCTCCTCCACTGCCTCACTACATACACTCGCTGGTTGGGTCTCCTCCACTGCCTAACTACATACATTGGCTGGTTGGGTCTCCCCCACTGCCTCACTACATACACTCGCTGGTTGGGTCTCCTCCACTGCCTAACTACATACATTGGCTGGTTGGGTCTCTCCCACTGCCTAACTACATACATTGGCTGGTTGGGTCTCCTCCACTGCCTCACTACATACACTCGATGGTTGAGTCTCCTCCACTGCTTCACTACATAGACTGGCTGGTTGCATCTCCTCCACTGCCTCACTACATACACTCGATGGATGAGTCTCCTCCACTGCTTCACTACATACACTCACAGGTTGGGTCGCCTTAATGGCCTCACTACATACACTGGCTGGCTATTAATCAGATGTTATTAGTCTTAATCAATATTAACTTCAGAAAAGTCGACCACAATATAAAGAAAGTTACGGTTTCGTTTCTGTTATTACGTTATGATTACTGATAACGTTGCTTTGCTAACGAAGAAAAAGAACAACTGCTGACATGTGATACCTCTAAGTACACATCCCATCGCGATGACAACCTACAGTGGGCTGCATATATCAGACATGTGATGTCATGTGAATCGTGACAGCCAAATTCAATTTACAGAACGGGATGGCGAGAGTCACTGTTCAGGGTCAGATCTGTCACAGTGCCTATCAATGGATCGACAGTACATAACACGGTCATGTGTTTAGCGTTATACTGCATTGTACCAACGGACACCTGGCCTTATGAGTCATTGTTACATGGAGAGCGCTAGACTCTTTTGTACCATAGAACACAAGCCCTCATGGTCACGGTCATGAGATTAGCGCGATACTATGCTGAACACCGGACACCAGGGCTCATGGGTCAGTGTCATGTGGTAAGCGCTAAACTCCATTGTACCACCAGACACCATGACTCATGGGCCAGTGTCATGTGGTAAGCGCTAAACTCTGTTGTACCACCAGACACCAGGACTCACGGGTCAGTGTCATGTGGAAAGCGCTAAACTCTATTGTACCACCAGACACCATGACTCATGGGCCAGTGTCATGTGGTAAGCACTAAACTCTGTTGTACCACCAGACACCAGGACTCATGGGTCAGTGTCATGTGGAAAGCGCTAAACTCTGTTGTACCACCAGACACCAGGACTCATGGGTCAGTGTCATGTGGTAAGCGCTAAACTCCATTGTACCACCAGACACCATGACTCATGGGTCAGTGTCATGTGGAAAGCGCTAAACTCTGTTGTACCACCAGACACCAGGACTCAAGGGTCAGTGTCATGTGGTAAGCGCTAAACTCCATTGTACCACCAGACACCATGACTCATGGGCCAGTGTCATGTGGTAAGCGCTAAACTCTGTTGTACCACCAGACACCAGGACACATGGGTCAGTGTCATGTGGAAAGCGCTAAACTCTGTTGTACCACCAGACACCAGGACTCATGGGTCAGTGTCATGTGGAAAGCGCTAAACTCTATTGTACCACCAGACACCATGACTCATGGGCCAGTGTCATGTGGTAAGCACTAAACTCTGTTGTACCACCAGACACCAGGACTCATGGGTCAGTGTCATGTGGAAAGCGCTAAACTCTGTTGTACCACCAGACACCAGGACTCATGGGTCAGTGTCATGTGGTAAGCGCTAAACTCCATTGTACCACCAGACACCATGACTCATGGGCCAGTGTCATGTGGATAAGCGCTAAACTCCATTGTGCCACCAGACACCAGGACTCATGGGTCAGTGTCATGTGGAAAGCGCTAAACTCTGTTGTACCACCAGACACCAGGACTCATGGGTCAGTGTCATGCGAAAAGCGCTAAACTCCGTGTACCACCAGACATCAGGACTCATGGGTCAGTGTCATGTGGAAAGCGCTAGTCTCCGTTGTACCACCGGACACCAGGCCTAATGGGTCACGGTCATGTGGTTAGCGCTATAATACGTTGTACCACCGGTCACCAGGCCTTAGGGGTCATTTTCATCTTGTAAGCACTATACCGCATTTTACCACTGGACACCAAGCATTATGGGTCACTGTCATGTGGTTAGCGCTATACTACATTTTACCACCGGACACTAGGCTTTATGGGTCACAGTCATGCAGTTTGAATTATCTTGATCCAAGTAACTGGTTGATTAACAACTTTTAATGCTGTTTAATTTGCACGTTATGATTACCGTTTTATGATATGAAATAATTGTTACGAGTTACAAATCCTACCAGATTTAGCTTGCAAATACCGGAGTTGCATATTGCTTGTACGTAGCATGTTTTGCAAAGAAAACTAGTCACAAGCACTCCTAATGAACGTTACTATACTCTCTGTCTCTGTTGTCCTGAAATACCTCCGTTAGTTATTGATATAAAGACCCAATGGAAGCACAAACACATAACTGCAATGATTTATAAAACATGGACATCCTTCAAAATAAAGCTATACATCGTTAAATTTATCCAGTCTGGTTATTGGAGTGTGATGTCAATTCCTGAACGTTTAATCCAAAGTGATATTCTTCAGAGATATTATCCTCTCGTTTAAAATAACTGTAACAAATCTTAAGCCGCCAGGAAATTCACTTGTCATCCTAGCTAACATGGCTGGTCTCGTCTGACCATACCTTATCGCCAGCTTTCATACTTCAGTAAGTTCCAGACCGTCTCCAGATATAAAGTTTGCCATCACGTATAAGATATCGCGTCAGACGTTACGAAATTAGCATACAATAGTTTGAAACATAATGATCACAAGAAAAAAACATTCCACTCTTCTCAAATCAGCTTACTTCTACTAATTTATTCCATTCCTGGCGTTCTTTTCAACTCCTTCTGGCATTCCAGTTAACGATATATACAAGGCAAGCAACTTCAGTGACTGGAATGGTTGTTTTCATCTCCGCTGCTTTCGTTTCCTAGTCTGCACTTATACACTGTCACTAAACATCACATGGAACGTATATTACTATATTACTGATTAATGAGTTATCAGGTGTGGGAAGCGACAGCAGTGGTATGTTTTTCAAAATCATAATTAAGGTGTTAACAGCTGTAAAAAATGATAGTAGTGGCATACAATTAATTTCATAATTAAGGTGCTATCAGGTGTGGAAAGCGACAGCATTGGTATGCTATTCATTTTCATAATTAAGGCGTTCTAAGGTATGGAAAGTGATATCAGTGGTGTGCTATTCATTTTCATGATGAAGGTGTTCTAAGCTGTAGAAAGCGACAGCAGTGGTATGCTATTGCCTTCTATTGTGAAATACTCAATGGTGGAAAGCGATTGCACTATACCCCAATGTGATACCTTAAAATACTTGTTGAATTTATTTCGACTTACTTTCCCTCTCACTCTCAATGCCAGTTCAAGCAAGATCTATGTTGTCTCCATGGTGACCATTTAATTATACTTCTTTAGTATCTGGCCTTGTTACGCACAGCGCATATTTGACAGCTAACCAAAGACACAGACCAGCTCGTCATTATAAATCTAGTATACTGTCCACAGTATTCGAACGCGCAACTACGAATGCACACATGACAATCATATGACTCCATAGTGTTTGTTACCAACTCGCAATGCACCGCGTTCACGTCGCACTCTTTGTATTTACTCTGAGAGACTTTCTGACCTGTGTACCTTGCTTTGCTAACGAAGAATAAGAACAACTGCTGACTTGTGATACATCTAAGTACACATCCCATCGTGATGACAACCTACAGCGGCATTGAACACAAGCCCTCATGGTCACGGTCATGAGATTAGCGCGATACTATGCTGAACACCAGACACCAGGACTCATGGGTCAGTGTCATGTGGAAAGCGCTAAACTCCATTGTACCACCAGACACCATGACTCATGGGCCAGTGTCATGTGGTAAGCACTAAACTCTGTTGTACCACCAGACACCAGGACTCATGGGTCAGTGTCATGTGGAAAGCGCTAAACTCTGTTGTACCACCAGACACCAGGACTCATGGGTCAGTGTCATGTGGAAAGCGCTAAACTCTGTTGTACCACCAGACACCAGGACTCATGGGTCAGTGTCATGTGGAAAGCGCTAAACTCTGTTGTACCACCAGACACCAGGAATCATGGGTCAGTGTCATGTGGAAAGCGCTAAACTCCGTTGTACTACCAGACACCAGGACTCATGGGTCAGTGTCATGTGGAAAGCGCTAAACTCCGTTGTACCACCAGACATCAGGACTCATGGGTCACGGTCATGTGGTTAGCGCTATAATACGTTGTACCACCGGTCACCAGGCCTTAGGGGTCATTTTCATCTTGTAAGCACTATACCGCATTTTACAACTGGACACCAAGCATTATGGGTCACTGTCATGTGGTTAGCGCTATACTACATTTTACCACCGGACACTAGGCTTTATGGGTCACAGTCATGCAGTTTGAATTATCTTGATCCAAGTAACTGGTTGATTAACAACTTTTAATGCTGTTTAACTTGCACGTTATGATTACCGTTTTATGATATGAAATAATTGTTACGAGTTACAAATCCTACCAGATTTAGCTTGCAAATACCGGAGTTGCATATTGTTTGTACGTAGCATGTTTTGCAAAGAAAACTAGTCACAAGCAGTCCTAATGAACGTTACTATACTCTCTGTCTCTGTTGTCCTGAAATACCTCCGTTAGTTATTGAAATAAAGACCCAATGGAAGCACAAACACATAGCTGCAATGATTTATAAAACATGGACATCCATCAAAATAAAGCTATACATCGTTAAATTTATCCAGTCTGGTTATTGGAGTGTGATGTCAATTCCTGAACGTTTAATCCAAAGTGATATTCTTCAGAGATAGTATCCTCTCGTTTAAAATAACTGTAACAAATCTTAAGCCGCCTGGAAATTCACTTGTCATCCTAGCTAACATGGCTGGTCTCGTCTGACCATACCTTATCGCCAGCTTTCATACTTCAGTAAGTTCCAGACCGTCACCAGATATAAAGTTTGCCATCACGTATAAGATATTGCGTCAGACGTTATGAAATTAGCATACAATAGTTTGAAACATAATGATCACAAGAAAAAAACATTCCACTCTTCTCGAATCAGCTTACTTCTACTAATTTATTCCATTCCTGGCGTTCTTTTCAACTCCTTCTGACATTCCAGTTCGTGATATATACAAAGCTAGCAACTTCAGTGACTGGAATGGTTGTTTTCATCTCCGCTGCTTTCATTTCCTAGTCAGCACTTAAACGTCACTAAACATCACATGGATATATATTACTATATTACTGATTAATGAGTTATCAGGTGTGGGAAGCGACATCAGTGGTATGTTTTTCATTATCATAATTAAGGTGTTAACAGCAGTGAAAAATGACAGTAGTGGCATACAATTCATTTCATAATTTAGGTGCTATCAGGTGTGGAAAGCGACAGCAGTGGTATGTTTTTCATTATCATAATTAAGGTGTTAACAGCAGTGAAAAATGACAGTAGTGGCATACAATTCATTTCATAATTTAGGTGCTATCAGGTGTGGAAAGCGACAGCAGTGGTATGCTATTCATTTTCATAATTAAGGCGTTCTAAGGTATGGAAAGTGATATCAGTGGTGTGCTTTTCATTTTCATGATGAAGGTGTTCTAAGCTGTAGAAAGCGACAGCAGTGGTATGCTAATGCTTTCTATGCGAAATCATCAATGGTGGAAAACGATTGCACTATACCCCAATGTGATTCCTCAACATACTTGTTAATTTATTTCGACTTACTTTCCCTCTCACTCTCAATGCCAGTTCAAGCAAAATATATGTTGTCTCCATGGTGACCATTTAATTATACTTCTTTAGTATCTGGCCTTGTTACGCAAAGCGCATATTTGACAGCTGACCAAAGACACAGACCAGCTCGTCATTATAAATCTAGTATACTGTCCACAGCATTCGAACGCGCAACTACGAATGCACAAATGTCCATCATATGACTACATAGTGTATGTTACCAACTCGCAATGCACCGCGTTCACCGTCCCACCGTTGTATTTACTCTGAGAGACTTTCTGACCTGTGTACCTTGCTTTGCTAACGAAGAATAAGAACAACTACATGACTCGTGATACATCTAAGTACACATCCCATCGTGATGACAACCTACAGCGGGCTGCATATATCAGACATGTGATGTCATGTGAATCGTGACAGCCAAAACCAATTTACAGAACGGGATGGCGAGAGTCACTGTTCAGGGTCAGATCTGTCACAGTGCCTATCAATGGATCGACAGTACATAATACGGTCATGTGTTTAGCGTTATACTGCATTGTACCAACGGACACCTGGCCTTATGAGTCATTGTTACTTGGAGAGCACTAGACTCTTTTGTACCATAGAACACACAGCCCTCATGGTCACGGTCATGAGATTAGCGTGATACTATGCTGAACCACCGGACACCATGACTCATGGGTCAGTGTCATGTGGTAAGCGCTAAAACTCTGTTGTACCACCAGACACCAGGGGTCACTCATGGGTCAGTGTCATGTGGAAAGCGCTAGGCCTTAGGGGTCATTTTCATCTTGTAAGCACTATACCGCATTTTACCACTGGACACCAAGCATTGTGGGTCACTGTCATGTGGTTAGCGCTATACTACATTTTACCACCGGGCACTAGGCTTTATTGGTCACAGTCATGCAGTTTGAATTATCTTGATCCAAGTAACTGGTTGATTAACAACTTTTAATGCTGTTTAACTTGCACGTTATGATTACCGTTTTATGATATGAAATAATTGTTACGAGTTACAAATCCTACCAGATTTAGCTTGCAAATACCGGAGTTGCATATTGTTTGTACGTAGTATGTTTTGCAAAGAAAACTAGTCACAAGCAGTCCTAATGAACGTTACTATACTCTCTGTCTCTGTTGTCATGAAATACCTCGTTTAGTTATTGAAATAAAGACCCAATGGAAGCACAAACACATAGCTGCAATGATTTATAAAACATGGACATCCATCAAAATAAAGCTATACATCGTTAAATTTATCCAGTCTGGTTATTGGAGTGTGATGTCAATTCCTGAACGTTTAATCCAAAGTGATATTCTTCAGAGATATTATCCTCTCGTTTAAAATAACTGTAACAAATCTTAAGCCGCCTGGAAATTCACTTGTCATCCTAGCTAACATGGCTGGTCTCGTCTGACCATACCTTATCGCCAGCTTTCATACTTCAGTAAGTTCCAGACCGTCTCCAGATATAAAGTTTGCCATCACGTATAAGATATCGCGTCAGACGTTATGAAATTAGCATACAATAGTTTGAAACATAATGATCACAAGAAAAAAACATTCCACTCTTCTCGAATCAGCTTACTTCTACTAATTTTATTCATTCCTGGCGTTCTTTTCAACTCCTTCTGACATTCCAGTTAACGATATATACAAAGCAAGCAACTTCAGTGACTGGAATGGTTGTTTTCATCTCCGCTGCTTTCATTTCCTAGTCAGCACTTAAAAACGTCACTAAACATCACATGGATATATATTACTATATTACTGATTAATGAGTTATCAGGTGTGGGAAGCGACATCAGTGGTATGTTTTTCATTATCATAATTAAGGTGTTAACAGCTGTGAAAAATGACAGTAGTGGCATACAATTCATTTCATAATTTAGGTGCTATCAGGTGTGGAAAGCGACAGCAGTGGTATGTTTTCATTTTCATAATTAAGGTGTCTAAGGTAGCAAAGTGAAAAATGACAGTAGTGGCATACATTCATTCATTTCATAATTTAGGATGTGCTATCAGATTGTGTTCTAAGAAAGCGACAGCAGTGGTATGCTATTCATTTTCATAATTAAGGCGTTCTAAGGTATGGAAAGTGATATCAGTGGTGTGCTCATTTCATTTTCATGATGAAGGTGTTCTAAGCTGTATGAAAGCGACAGCAGTGGTAAAGCGGCAGCAGTGGTATGCTATGCTTTCTATGCGAAATATCAATGGTGGAAAACGATTGCACTATACCCCAATGTGATTCCTCAACATACTTGTTAATTTATTTCGACTTACTTTCCCTCTCACTCTCAATGCCAGTTCAAGCAAAATATATGTTGTCTCCATGGTGACCATTTAATTATACTTCTTTAGTATCTGGCCTTGTTACGCACAGCGCATATTTGACAGCTGACCAAAGACACAGACCAGCTCGTCATTATAAATCTAGTATACTGTCCACAGCATTCGAACGCGCAACTACGAATGCACAAATGTCCATCATATGACTACATAGTGTATGTTACCAACTCGCAATGCACCGCGTTCACCGTCCCACCGTTGTATTTACTCTGAGAGACTTTCTGACCTGTGTACCTTGCTTTGCTAACGAAGAATAAGAACAACTACTGACTTGTGATACCTCTAAGTACACATCCCATCGTGATGACAACCTACAGCGGGCTGCATATATCAGACATGTGATGTCATGTGAATCGTGACAGCCAAAACCAATTTACAGAACGGGATGGCGAGAGTCACTGTTCAGGGTCAGATCTGTCACAGTGCCTATCAATGGATCGACAGTACATAACACGGTCATGTGTTTAGCGTTATACTGCATTGTACCAACGGACACCTGGCCTTATGAGTCATTGTTACTTGGAGAGCACTAGACTCTTTTGTACCATAGAACACAAGCCCTCATGGTCACGGTCATGAGATTAGCGTGATACTATGCTGAACACCGGACACCATGACTCATGGGTCAGTGTCATGTGGTAAGCGCTAAACTCTGTTGTACCACCAGACACCAGGACTCATGGGTCAGTGTCATGTGGAAAGCGCTAGGCCTTAGGGGTCATTTTCATCTTGTAAGCACTATACCGCATTTTACCACTGGACACCAAGCATTGTGGGTCACTGTCATGTGGTTAGCGCTATACTACATTTTACCACCGGGCACTAGGCTTTATTGGTCACAGTCATGCAGTTTGAATTATCTTGATCCAAGTAACTGGTTGATTAACAACTTTTAATGCTGTTTAACTTGCACGTTATGATTACCGTTTTATGATATGAAATAATTGTTACGAGTTACAAATCCTACCAGATTTAGCTTGCAAATACCGGAGTTGCATATTGTTTGTACGTAGTATGTTTTGCAAGAAAACTAGTCACAAGCAGTCCTAATGAACGTTACTATACTCTCTGTCTCTGTTGTCATGAAATACCTCGTTAGTTATTGAAATAAAGACCCAATGGAAGCACAAACACATAGCTGCAATGATTTATAAAACATGGACATCCATCAAAATAAAGCTATACATCGTTAAATTTATCCAGTCAGGTTATTGGAGTGTGATGTCAATTCCTGAACGTTTAATCCAAAGTGATATTCTTCAGAGATATTATCCTCTCGTTTAAAATAACTGTAACAAATCTTAAGCCGCCAGGAAATTCACTTGTCATCCTAGCTAACATGGCTGGTCTCGTCTGACCATACCTTATCGCCAGCTTTCATACTTCAGTAAGTTCCAGACCGTCTCCAGATATAAAGTTTGCCATCACGTATAAGATATCGCGTCAGACGTTATGAAATTAGTATACAATAGTTTGAAACATAATGATCACAAGAAAAAAACATTCCACTCTTCTCGAATCAGCTTACTTCTACTAATTTATTCCATTCCTGGCGTTCTTTTCAACTCCTTCTGACTTTCCAGTTAACGATATATACAAAGCAAGCAACTTCAGTGACTGGAATGGTTGTTTTCATCTCCGCTGCTTTCATTTCCTAGTCTGCACTTAAACACCGTCACTAAACATCACATGGAATATATATTACTATATTACTGATTAATGAGTTATCAGGTGTGGGAAGCGACAGCAGTGGTATGTTTTTCATAATCATAATTAAGGTGTTAACAGCTGTGAAAAATGACAGTAGTGGCATACAATTCATTTCATAATTTAGGTGCTATCAGGTGTGGAAAGCGACAGCAGTGGTATGCTATTCATTTTCATAATTAAGGCTTTCTAAGGTATGGAAAGTGATATCAGTGGTGTGCTATTCATTTTCATGATTAAGGTGTTCTAAGCTGTAGAAAGCGACAGCAGTGGTATGCTATTCATTTTCATAATTAAGGCGTTCTAAGGTATGGAAAGTGATATCAGTGATGTGCTATTCATTTTCATGATTAAGGTGTTCTAAGCTGTCGAAAGCGACAGCAGTGGTATGCTATTCATTTTCATAATTAAGGCGTTCTAAGGTATGGAAAGTGACATCAGTGGTGCGCTATTCATTTTCATTATTAAGGTGTTCTAAGCTGTAGAAAGCGACAGCGATGGTATGCTATTCATTTTCATGAATAAGGTGTTATCACCATGGTGACCACATCCTTCTTGATATCTGGTGATGACAACCTACATGTGGGCTGACATATATCAGACATGTGGTGTATATGTGAATCGTGACAGCCAAAAGCAATGTACAGAACGGGATAGCGAGAGTCACTGTTCAGGGTCAGATCTGTCACAGTGCCTATCAATGGATCGACAGTACATAACACGGTCATGTGTTATACTGCATTGTACCAACGGACACCTGGCCTTATGAGTCATTGTTACGTGGAAAGCGCTAGACTCATTTGTACCATAGAACACAAGCCCTCATGGTCACGGTCATGAGATTAGCGCGATACTATGCTGTGCACCGGACACCAGGACTCATGGGTCAGTGTCATGTGGTAAGCGCTAAACTCTCTGTTGTACCACCAGTCCACCGGGACAGTCATGGGTCGCAGTGTCATGTGGTCATGTGGAAAGCGCTAGTCTCCGTTGTACCACCGGTCACCAGGCCTTAGGGGTCATTTTCATCTTGTAAGCACTATACCGCATTTTACCACTGGACACCAAGCATTATGGGTCACTGTCATGTGGTTAGCGCTATACTACATTTTACCACCGGACACTAGGCTTTATGGGTCACAGTCATGCAGTTTGAATTATCTTGATCCAAGTAACTGGTTGATTAACAACTTTTAATGCTGTTTAACTTGCACGTTATGATTACCGTTTTATGATATGAAATAATTGTTACGAGTTACAAATCCTACCAGATTTAGCTTGCAAATACCGGAGTTGCATATTGTTTGTACGTAGCATGTTTTGCAAAGAAAACTAGTCACAAGCAGTCCTAATGAACGTTACTATACTCTCTGTCTCTGTTGTCCTGAAATACCTCCGTTAGTTATTGAAATAAAGACCCAATGGAAGCACAAACACATAGCTGCAATGATTTATAAAACATGGACATCCATCAAAATAAAGCTATACATCGTTAAATTTATCCAGTCTGGTTATTGGAGTGTGATGTCAATTCCTGAACGTTTAATCCAAAGTGATATTCTTCACAGATATTATCCTCTCGTTTAAAATAACTGTAACAAATCTTAAGCCGCCAGGAAATTCACTTGTCATCCTAGCTAACATGGCTGGTCTCGTCTGACCATACCTTATCGCCAGCTTTCATACTTCAGTAAGTTCCAGACCGTCTCCAGATATAAAGTTTGCCATCACGTATAAGATATCGCGTCAGACGTTACGAAATTAGCATACAATAGTTTGAAACATAATGATCACAAGAAAAAAACATTCCACTCTTCTCGAATCAGCTTACTTCTACTAATTTATTCCATTCCTGGCGTTCTTTTCAACTCCTTCTGGCATTCCAGTTAACGATATATACAAAGCAAGCAACTTCAGTGACTGGAATGGTTGTTTTTCATCTCCGCTGCTTTCATTACCTAGTCTGTACTTAAACACCGTCACTAAACATCACATGGAACGTATATTACTATATTACTGATTAATGAGTTATCAGGTGTGGGAAGCGACAGCAGTGGTATGTTTTTCATAATCATAATTAAGGTGTTAACAGCTGTGAAAAATGACAGTAGTGGCATACAATTCATTTCATAATTTAGGTGCTATCAGGTGTGGAAAGCGACAGCAGTGGTATGCTATTCATTTTCATAATTAAGGCGTTCTAAGGTATGGAAAGTGATATCAGTGGTGTGCTATTCATTTTGATTAATGATTTAGAAAGGACAGCAGTGGTCTAAGCTGTAGAAAGCGACGACAGCAGTGGTATGCTATTGCCTTCTATTGTGAAATACTCAATGGTGGAAAACGATTGCACTATACCCCAATGTGATTCCTTATAATACTTGTTGAATTTATTTCGACTTACTTTCCCTCTCACTCTCAATGCCAGTTCAAGCAAGATCTATGTTGTCTCCATGGTGACCATCTAATTATACTTCTTTAGTATCTGGCCTTGTTACGCACAGCGCACATTTGACAGCTGACCAAAGACACAGACCAGCTCGTCATTATAAATCTAGTATACTGTCCACAGCATTCGAACGCGCAACTACGAATGCACACATGACAATCATATGACTCCATAGTGTTTGTTACCAACTCGCAATGCACCGCGTTCACCGTCGCACTGTTGTATTTACTCTGAGAGACTTTCTGACCTGTGTACCTTGCTTTGCTAACGAAGAATAAGAACAACTGCTGACTTGTGATACATCTAAGTACACATCCCATCGTGATGACAACCTACAGCGGGCTGCATATATCAGACATGTGGTGTAATTTTTAATCGTGACAACCAAAAGCAATGAAGAGAACCTGATGGCGAGCGTCAATGTAAAATATACCACCTAACACCAGGCTTTATGCGTCACGACCATGCGGTTATCGCTATACAACATTATGCCACCTAACACCTGGCCTTATGCGTCATGGTCTTGCAGTTAACGCTAAACTATTTTGTACCACCTAATACCAGGCCTTATGGGTCACGGTCATGCAGTTAACGCTATACCATGTTGTATCACCGGACACCAGTCATGATCATCATACTTACCAAATAGCGAGTTTCTAGCTGATGTTGTTAATAAAAGCCAATTGAAATGATTGTTCGCAGAATATCTACAAAAACACACATTCACAAAAATATTCATCCAATATGGCGCCAATATTACGGCCAGCCTAGTTAGCTAGTTATAATATCTGCTTTTTGAACGACCTCACAGTTGACAGGCATATTGCTGTAAGATATCCAGCTCACCAACTGAACGTACCGAAGCTTATAGTCAAATGATAACATTTACACGACATTGCGAAGTCGTCTGCATAATCGTTAAATGGAGAGAAGAATATTTGCATGTTCTTGCATGTTTTCAAATGTTCCCGCGCCCATTCCATCCTGTTTGTCGCTCTAACAACACGAAATCAATGGCTTGAAGATAATGCGATATATGCAATGTTTGTCCTTGGGGATCATAATCACAGGAACACATGGCGTTCAATTCGGTCTTGTTGAGGATGCGTAAAATTAGGTGAGATAGCTATCAAACATGATAGCATCATGTTTATCAACGTGTACAATACTGTATTTGGTCTAAACCTAAAGAAACTAACCTACCTAGGATAGGGTCATGAACCCGGTATGTAAGTGAAGCTACCAGTGGCGACAAGTATTCAAACAGTGGTGCACCAAAGTGTTTCAGTGCGAGTCAATGGCTGTTTTCCCAGATCGATTACCAGTAGGTGAGACTCGATCTGTTACCTACGTGTGCCGCGATCTGTTACCTAGGTGTGAAACGATCTGTTACCTAGGTGTGACACGATCTGTTACCTAGGTGTGCCGCGATCTGTTACCTAGGTGTGAAACGATCTGTTACCTAGGTGTGACACGATCTGTTACCTAGGTGTGACACGATCTGTTACCTAGGTGTGACACGATCTGTTACCTAGGTGTGACACGATCTGTTACGATCTGTTACCTAGGTGTGCCGCGATATGTTACCTAGATGTGACGCGATCTGTTGCGATGATTGTAATCCCCAAAGCCGAATACTGCACGTGTCATATCATTCTCAACGCATTGACTTCTGTGAACAAATACGAGTCGAATGTTGTTTTATTTGTACGTTTTGTTTTTTCTGAGATCGCCAACTGTAATAAAATCAGACGCCATCTTAACAATACTGTATCACAGCTCAGCACAATGCGCCATTCAAACAAGACAAACGAGAAAAACGATTCTTAATGACACAGTACGGTGATAGAATGGCGCATGACAATACGAGGAAACATATACCAATCAGTTAACCAATCTGTTAATGTATATCCAGAAATAAAACTTGAATGCGATAATCAGGTAACAGCAGTATAGTAATGGATAATATCCATTCATTTAGAAAGATCGCACACATAAGCATATAAGGTCTGGGCATAAAGGCATATTGAAGAGGCTGTTCAGCCCCATATCGGGCAGTCAGGGATCATTTGAGCAGACATAAATAATGCCATCTTTTAATTTGTGCCACAAAGTTTACATGATCGAAAATCATGTTGATAAATTTTCAACATTATTATTTGACTGGAAATTTTCATGAAGTACCGTGGATAACGTTGACTCCCAAAGACCATGAACCACACGAATGTTATCTGTAAATCATTACACGATTTATAACTACCTCGCTATCGATGTGTAAACTTCCGATCTGGTTACACAATGTAGATTTCATAAAATCTTTGCTCATTAAAGTTTTGGGCATCATTGCATCAAATTAGACCAACAAGCAGGAAGGGCAATTTCCAACAGCGTAAATGGCGACTGCAAGGATCTATTTTCTGATACCACAGCACCCCGTTGCGACTGAAAGTCTGAAAACTTAAAACTTGTGGTTTCCAAGGTGCGTTTGCCAAGCAGATTGCCAGGCAACCTGTTTAAAAATACGGGGCTGAACAGTCCCTTTATTGCTCAACGTTATCTGACGCAGCTACGCGTAGAAACACGCACGCATGTATGTTCTAAGACACGCACGCAGACCTGCATTCACACACACAGATCAATACGCAAATTGACACTTCACCTAGTTTGGCACACTGACACACACCAACACGCACACAGATACACACAATAAGAGGCAGAGTGTTCACCGGTACAAATCTACGCCAATTCTTTCATAACCAAATGTAACTTTAGAAAAGCGCTTCAATAAATGGAGCGAAACCCAGTAAGGAAGCAATAATGAGACTGCTGTTGCTGCCTATAGTGTATCATTCGAACCACGAGGTGCGATTGGCTAGAGATGGAGGCAAATAAATCCAGTCTGTCGAGTTGTTATCAGCATCATAAGGAATAATCTTAATGCCAGCAGTAAGATATCCAGCCCACCAACTGAACGTACCGAAGCTTATAATCATATGATCACATTTATATAGCAACGCGAAGTCGTCAGCATAATCGTTGAATGGAGAGAAGAATATTTTCAAATTTTGGGTCGGTTTTATATGTTCCTGCGCCCATTCCATTCCGTTTGTCGCTACAACAAAAGAAACATTCGAACCGTATTTGTCCACAGCGAAGTCAATGGCTTTAAGGTAATACGAAGCATGCAATGTTTGTCTTTGGGATTCAAAATCACCTCGTCTGATATGTATTCCAACAACTGCATCAGTAACAGCAGTCTTGACAGTAGTGTTAAGAAAAGTATTGGCATGTTGCAGAAATTCATCCCGAGGAATAAATTCATTCCTAATTAACGGTTCAATGTTATAAAAATAATGATCTGAAGCGGTGATCGCTCGTCCTGTGCCTTGAAAGTAACCATGAAGCCGAATGTTCGTCTGGCTGTCGCACGTCTTATTGAGTTGAGCATGCAAATCCTCGGTCCTCCTGTCATAGTGACAAGCAAACACGCATATCTCTCGAAGCGTAAGGTAACGCTTAACTTCACTCGTGGCAATTGTTGCTGGCTTTGCAGGCATTTGAAAACCGCGTGTTATCAGAGGCATATCTCCTGATGCAATCACAGGGGTAAGTCTGTTTCTGGAAGCAACCCCCAATAGAGCCGCATATTGACACATTTGGTTTCCTAGTCCGCCGTCGACCAGTATGGATATATATCCCTTGCACATGTCTTCATGACCTCGTTGAGTTTTGTAAGATGTGGATCGGATTTGCATGGAAGGCGTGTTGCTGGTTGCGTTATAATCGCTCATCTTAATTTGAGTTTGGTTCAACAATGGATACGACGAAAAGATCGAGATGAGAAGTACACAACATATCCATCCAAATAACTTTAAGCTATATGAACGTATGTCAGAATAATAGTCAATGTTTTCACTCATCTTGATGTTTTCGAAATGTTTTAGCTATCTCGACCAAGCGCCCAATTATCCTTCAGTGTATTCATCCAATATCAATCGCTATGTCGGCCAGCTGTTAATTAGCACTCTTCAACTAGATTCTTGCTATGCTCACTGTCCGATGTGCGGACAAAACAAAAATGCTCGGCACGTGCTCTGGGCGCATCACACCATGTAGCCTTTTCGTGACATGTTTTCAACATAAGTGGTTCATTAACCTCCGTTGCCTATAGAAACAAAAATCAAAAATTGTCCGCAAGCGCTCATGTGTAAATGTTTGTCACGAAATTAAATTTGCTTCCACGCAATGTAAAACAAACCTTACTGGTAAAGTGATTTAACCTTCATTACGCTGAATTACAATGACTGAGGATAAATAGGTACGATAGAGATGGGCCAATGGTATAAGGAAACAGAAAAGTATTTTCGCGGTTATTGAATGGCGTTAGCCTTTTCAGCTGCAACGCAATGAATATATTGCAGACGGAGGGGTTGTTGTCTGTTGGATCTGATCACGTAAATGAACAGAAAGGTGGAACGACTGGTTGCATGAAGTGAAGCCATTTTGTGCGCTCGTACAGAATTATGATTTTAACTATTTAATTATCTCTCAATTTGCAGGCTTCGTAGGTCTTCTTACGATATACGATAAAAACTTCATCTGTGATGGTCCCAGAGATGTTACCATGCTGATTACAGAGTGCATGATTACAGAATGCCTGATTACAGAATGCCTGACTACAGAATGCCTGACTACAGAATGCCTGATTACAGAATGTCTGGCTACAGAATGCCTGATTACAGAATGTCTGGCTACAGAATGCCTGATTACAGAAAGCCTGACTACAGAATTGCAGACTATAGAACCCCTGATTACCGAATACCTGACTATAGAATGTCTGATTACAGAATACCTGACTATAGAATGTCTGATTACAGAATGCCTGACTACAGAACCCCTGATTACACAATGCCTGACTACAGAATGCCTTGCTACAGAATGCCTGACTACAGAATGCCTGACTACACAATGCCTGACTACAGATGCCTGACTACAGAATGCCTGACTACACAATGCCTGACTACACAATGCCTGACTACACAATGCCTGACTATAGAATGCCTGACTACAGAATGCCTGACTACAGAATGCCTGACTATAGAATGCCTACCTTCAAATCCATCATCTAAATATAATAAATGAGATGACAACGTCAATTAGTACTTACTAAGGTATCACGCAACAAAGCGCAGATGCACCCGACCAGATCCTACGTACTTTTTATGTATAACGTGCAGTTGTCATTACACCGAAAGGGGTTAAATACATTTCTATAGATATACTCCATTTGAATGTCATCCAATGATGTTTGTTTTCAAAGTTTCAATGCATGAAATATGTAAAAATTTCCACGTGTTAGAATTGCACATATTTAGGAATATTATCCGATTTTATGAAAGTATCAAACAGACTAGGCAATCAATCCGACGTTATTAGTCTTAATCAATATTAACTTCAGAAAAGTCAACCTCAAAATAAGTATGCGCAATCGTTCATCAACAGGTGATATTGTTTGATGAACAAAACGCATCTATTGTATTTCTGAAAAGGAGTTTAATAGATTTCTTCTGTAACCCGTTCCTACTTCTCCAACCACATGTGTTAGGTTTAATTGTTTTATTATTTAAAGGAAGGAACATGCGTCATTTACATGATTCATAATGCAGGTAAACTGAGGAATAACGAACATTATAACGTGGATATTTGCAACATATAATCTAAAATGTGTTTCTCTGTCTTTTCAGGTTGTATTGATAGAAACAGCACATTGCTTAGGTTGGGTCTGATCTGATCCTTATTTCACACTCTTCTCATTCCTAGCAAACTCACAGATTTTCACGAGTCATAATCTTTTTAAAATGCAAATATCAGGAGCACATTTCCTTTCTCTTGAGATTGATACCACTTGCGACATACGTTACATTATTACGAGACTATGACATATATGCAGGTAACGTCTATCAATAAAAGCTCGAAAAATAGCACATAACATCCTGCCTATAGCATCATAACAAAGCTACACAGGGTTGACTGTAAGCATCATGCAAGGAATGACCGGCCGTAGCGCCATAATTACGCTGAATGTAGCATTAATGACAGGCCGCAACGCCATAGTTATGCAGAATAAAGTATTAATGACCGGCCGCAACACCATAATTATGCTGAATGTAGCATTAATGACAGGCCGTAACGCCATAATTATACAGAATGTAGCATTAATGACCGGCTGCAACACCATAATTATACAGAATGTAGCATTAATGAGAGGCCGGAATGCCATAATTACGCAGAATGTAACATTAATCAAAACCCAGGGTACGAGCCACTTGGCACATCAGTGCTTGCTAAGTATTATATGCAGGATATGTGTTTTACTGCTCCTTTACTGCAAAGAAACGCAGTTTGAATCAAATTCATTGAGGATGAATAATTATGCATTCATGGAATGTATTGATTAAAATAATGCGAGCATAATCAGTGGTAATAAAGTGTAGTATTGTATCAGTTTACATGCCCTTGATGCGTATACACTTGTCATCGGTTAAATGAAAAAAACAATTGCTTTACCTGCTTTATTGACCATAAGCTATTCATACAGTACATTTGATAAGTACATTATGATCACGGTATTGCAAAACGAAATTATTGTGCATGTATTACCTGATTTAGTTTTGTCAATACCTGTTAATTTCACTATTTACACCTGCTTTGACAATTATTCTGAACGTGTCCAATTGAACGTAATTATATTGCTGAGACAGTGTCCTGTAATATAGCGGTTAGTTATTTAAATAGACACAATAGAAAAACAAACACAAGGCTACAATGATGAATAGAATATTGTTCACCATTCAAACAAATGACACGATGTCATATAAAGCAATGCAACGTTAATATAACCAGCCGGGTAATTGGAGTTTGAGATCAATTCCAATATGTTAAATGCCAACATTTATGCGGCTTAATCCAAAGTGATGATCTTCAAATATGTTATCCTCCAATAATAAATACTAGTAAATAAGCACACGCCGCTAGGAGATTCACTTATCATTATAACTAATATTGCTGTTCTCACCTGACCACCAAAATCTCCAGCATCTAGACCACAGCTGCTACTCTTCCAGACCGTCAAGTCTCCAGGCGTAACGCAAGCCATCACATATACCACACCGCTTTAGACGTTATGATAATAACAGACTGCTTTAGACGTTATGATAATACCAAATAATATGACGGGACTAACGATCGTCAATACGTGGCCAGAAACGCCTACCAGCCCGTCATGAAACATATCAGAAAAATAAGTTCGACTTTGCGCAATACTCAGTGAACGATCATTTAATCCCCAGTAGATATAATACAAAGTCAATCAATGACAAGCAAAGTCAAACAATGGCAAGTATGTGCAGTGCAAAGTCAATCAACTACTACGTCATGAAACATATCAGAAAAATAAGTTCGACTTTGCGCAATACTAAGGGACAAATACAAAGTCAAACAATTGCAAATAAATACAGTGCAATACAATCAATAACAAATACATACAGGACAAAGTCACTCAATAACAATACATACAGGACAAAGTCAATCAATAACAAATACATACAGGACAAAGTCACTCAATAACATATACATACAGGACAAAGTCAATCAATAACATATACATACAGTGCAAAACAATCAATCAAAATAACAGGACAAAGTCAAGCATATAACATACAGGACAAAGTCACTCAATAACATATACATACAGGACAAAGTCACTCAATAACATATACATACAGGACAAAGTCAATCAATAACAAGTAAATACAGTGCAAAGTCAATCAATAACAAGTAAATACAGTGCAAAGTCAATCAATGATAAGTGAATACGGTGCAAAGTCGATATCCGATAGTGAGCTTATACATGTTGAACGAAAACCTGATGTTTATAAGCAACATCATGGAAATGATGAATTTGGTGTTTCGGAACAAATAAGGTGACGCCTATCGATTTTACTGCAGCATCACCCCATCTTTTCCACCAAGTCTATCAATAAAATGAACATAGTTCATGTACTGGTCGGAGAGCCAGATCGAAGTCTTAGATAGTTCGAAGTTGTTGTAGAAAATTTTAGATTTTTCCCACTCGCTGAAGAACTGGGTGTGGATTCCTGTGGAATTGATATATATATATATATATCAGCTGCTTCCCAATGCCCATTCGCGCATGTGTCGAATTGTATGTTCAAGTATCCATAGAGATAATCTTTTTCGGCCATCGATTGGAAGAAATCATAGGGAACTCGACCAGTGAAATAAGAATCGTCATCTAGGTGAAGTATGTAGTCAAATAACTGCGTGGTAGATCTGTAATAGACCAATAGAGCGTGAAATCTACACATATGTCTGTAACGGTGCATTCATTCTCTGGGACTTGATGACTTAAGAAGCTTGGAATCTCAAACGCAACCTCTTCGAAAAACAGAAATGGATATCCGTTATTTTTGACTCTCTGCATGCATGGCACGAACTCATCTTCATGGAAAATGATGAATGGATATTTGAATTCGTTATTGAAATATTCCCTACAATAAAAGGTCACGTGACGGTTAAATGCTCACACTATCACATCAGCTTTATTTCAGTAACACTTTAGACACAAAAAGAAATATGAAGTAAACCCACCATTTCTCGCCCTACGTTCTCCCAGTAATTTAACCATTAACTAACCTTCTTCTTAACCCATCCAGGCTTTCCGGCTAACCCTGCCTCAAGATATATACGAGGTAAGCTACTACCAACTGTGGCGGGAATTATCTTCACCCTGCTGCTTTCATTAACAAGTTTGTATATAAACACTTTCAACTAAAAAAAATACAATTGATATGACTGTTGAAAATTGATGTATTCATTGTGATACAAACTCACCAAATGATTGTTGGATCTGAGGTCCCATTGCTAATTAATCTTTAATGAGCTCTCAGGTGTGGAAAACGATTGCAGTGGTATACGATTCCTTAATATAATGAATAAGTTCTCTGGTATGGAAAATTACAGCTGTATATCCCGATGCGATTCCTTGAAAAGTTTGTTTGGTTCCTTTCCACTTTCTCTCTTCTGCCACTTACTTTATTTTTGCCACTTACTTTCTCTCTGCCACTCAATGCCAGTTTTTTTCTCTGACCATTAAGGGATACTTCTTTAAGGATGTGACTGTGTACCGCCCACCTCATATGTGACAGCTTATGTGCGTATCGTATAACAGGTCACTCTGCAGCCCGCTATCTTTAAATAAAAATGTTACTCGTGACACAGCGCTGTCGAACGGCTCTAGTGTTTTTTACCAGGTAACAACGCGAGCATAAATATTTTACCTCGATATTTTAACTTGATAGTCACTCGCCGTGTGTACACACCAGCAGTGGTAGTGAGTCTTCACCTCGGGGGTGGGGGATATGTCGAGGAGCGCTTTTAATAGACTGACGTACATTTTCACGATTCACCGCTCATGCGTTGCGAAAACCGTAATGTATCTGCGCAAAATGTAGCTCTCACTTAACATACAGTGCGACCACACACACACATCGCAACATGTGATCCTGTGGCAGACCATAGAAGTAGTTTTTATATAAACCAAAGCGGCTGTTGTAGGTGGTTTCTTGATGGCTGTAATCCCCTATCAATAGCCACGGGGACAATATAGTATGCATGCCACCAGTCATGCGATCCATTGTTATGTATTCTAGCAGGTTGATGAACCTCCCAATGGCTAACAAGAATTCCGCGTTCAAACCTCACTACTCATGTCGTGCTAGCATTCACCCTAAACCGCAAAGCAGATGACCACAGTCTCCGGGTTTCAAGCTGATTACTTGGCCAGCAAGTTGGCACCTGTCCCGCAATATCCAGGATAACGAACGTCACATCACGTTGTCATCTGCAGGCCTCACTACATACACTCACAGGTTGGGTCCCCTCCACTGCCTCACTACATACACTCACAGGTTGGGTCTCCTCCACTGCCTCACTACATTCATTCACAGCTTGGGTCACCTTCATGGCCTCACTACATACACTCACAGGTTGCATCTCCTCCATGACCTCACTACATTCACTCACGGGTTGGTTCTCCTCCATGGCCTCACTACATACACTCACAGGTTGGGTCACCTCCACTGCCTCCTCCACTGCCTCACTACTACATACATTCACGGGTTGGGTCTCCCCACTGCCTCACTACTACACATACACCTCCACTGGTTGGGGCTCTCCTCCACTGCCTCACTACATACACTCGATGGTTGGTCTCCTCCACTGCCTCACTACATACACTCACAGGTTGGGTCTCCTCCCCACTGCTTCACTACATACACTACACTGGCTGGTTGGGTCTCCTCCACTGCCCTCACTACATACACTCACTTGCCTCCACTACATACTACATACATGGCTGGTTGGTCTCCTCCACTGCCTCACTACATACACTGGCTGGTTGGGTCTCCTCCACTGCCTCACTACATACACTCGATGGTTGAGTCTCCTCCACTGCTTCACTACATACACTGGCAGGTTGGGTCTCCTCCACTGCCTCACTACATACACTCGATGGTTGAGTCTCCTCCACTGCCTCACTACATACACTCACAGGTTGGGTCTCCTCCACTGCCTCACTACATACACTCACAGGTTGGGTCTCCTCCACGGCCTCACTACATACACTTACAGGTCACTTTATGGCCTCACTCTCCTCCACTGGGTCCTCACTACTACATACACTCACTTGTTGGGTCTCCTCCACTGCCTCACTACATACACTCACAGGTTGGGTCTCCTCCACTGCCTCTACATACACTCACAGGTTGGGTCTCCTCTACACTACATACACTCACAGGTTGGGTCTCCTCCACTGCCTCACTACATACACTCACAGGTTGGGTCTCCTCACTGCCTCACTACATACACTCACAGGTTGGGTCTCCTCCACTGCCTCACTACATACACTCACAGGTTGGGTCTCCTCCACTGCCTCACTACATACACTCACAGGTTGGGTCTCCTCCACTGCCTCACTACATACACTCACAGGTTGGGTCACCTTCATGGCCTCACTTCATACACTCACAGGTTGGGTCTCCTCCACTGCCTCACTACATACACTCACAGGTTGGGTCTCCTCCACTGCCTCACTACATACACTCACAGGTTGGGTCTCCTCCACTGCCTCACTACACTCACTCACAGCTTGGGTCTCCTCCACGGCCTCACTACGTACACCCACAGGTTGGGTCTCCTACACGGCTTCGCTACATACACCTACAGGTTGGGTCTCCTCCACTGCCTCACTACATACACTCACAGGTTGGGTCTCCTCCACTGCCTCACTACATACACTCACAGGTTGGGTCTCCTCCACTGCCTCACTACATACACTCACAGGTTTCGTCTCCACCGCTGCCTCACTAAATTCACTCACGGGCTGATTTTCCTCCATGGCCTCACTACATACACTCACAGGTTGGGTCTCCTCCACTGCCTCACTACATTCACTCACGGGTTGGGTCTCCTCCATGGCCTCACTACATAAACTCACGGGTTGGGTCTCCTCCACTGCCTCACTGCATACACTCACAGGTTGGGTCTCCTCTACTGCCTCACTACATACACTCACAGGTAGGGTCTCCTTCACGGCCTCACTACATACGCTTACAGGTTGGGTCATCTTCATGGCCTCACTACATACACTCACAGGTTGGGTCTCCTCCACTGCCTCACTACATACACTCGCTTGTTGAGTCTCCTCCATGGCCTCACTACATAGCTCACAGGTTGGGTCTCCTCCACTGCCTCAATACATACACTCACAGGTTGGGTCTCCTCTAAGGCCTCACTACATACACTCACAGGTTGGGTCTCCTCCACTGCCTCACTACATACACTCGCAGGTTGGGTCTTCTACACGGCTTCACTACATACACACGCTTGTTGGGTCTCCATCACGGCCTCACTACATACACTCACAGGTTGGGTCTCCTCCATGGCCTCACTACATACACTGGCTGGTTTGGTCTCCTAACTCGCCTCACTGTATACACTGGCTGGTTAGGTCTCCATCACATGCTGGTCGGGTCTCCATCACGGCCTCACTACAAACACATGCTGGTTGGGTCTCCATCACGGCCACACTAGATACACTTGCTGGTTAGGTCTCCTTCACAGCCTCTCTCGATACACTTCCTCGTTGGATCTCCTCCACGACTCACTTCATATACTTGTGTGGCTAGTCACCAGCCTAATAACATACACTTGCGTCGGGTCAGGCAACCCTGAGAGGGGAGAGTAGTTTCCCGCCCTACCATGCGTGCGTAAGGAGGTGTGGTCCCATTTGCGTTAAAACTTGCTTTAATACTAAAAGACGAACAACAACAAGAAGGCTACTGGAAATCAGCAAACAATGCTGGAGCCTTTACAGCAATAAGGGGAAGCAATAGTATGCTGTCTCTAACAGGTTCAATGCTACATAGCAGTATTTGCCAAGTTCACAAAACGTGACTATTAGATATAGTGACAAAAATTCAAGACAAGAAATTCCAGTTATTATATCAATCTATATAAAAAATAAGTGCCTTAAGAAATAAATTGCAGTCAGTTCGTTATGATCTATGGTCCGAGATGACAAGGCGACTGGTCATAACGTTTGAAGAGTCCTCGCAATGACTAGGGACGTTTATAAGGTGGTTGTTTTACAAAATAGCTCAACCAAAATACCTGTCATTGTGAATTGTACACATGAGGCCTACGAAAAGTCAATCACTATCCCCTGAGACATGAACAGGGTCCATTTTAGCCAGTATTTGCCCGATTAAAACTTGTTCTTCCTTTTTCTAGTTCGCTCTCGTTATATAGGAGCCATGCACACCCTCGCTTCACTGCTCACATGCTGTGCCTGATCCCACTTACCTCTTTATTCCGTGTACGAGCTGACATATGTGTCGAGTTATCGCATGATTAGTATTGCGATAACAAGAAACTTCGGGCGAAATGGTAGATAGACACAGATTTTTCTCGATAAAGCTTTTATAGTCTTACCAAGGCACAGCATGTGAGCAGTGAAGCGAGGGTGTGCATGGCTTCTTTGTGAACAAATACGGGTCAAATGTGTCCTTGGTTGTGGCGACGGATGGAAAGGTATGGGCGAAAGAAAATATTGAGAGAGACACAAAAATGAAAATGATTTTCCCTCCATTTAACGAATATGCGGACTATTTCGCATTGCTGTATAAATGTGATCATATGGCTTAAAGTTTGGGGACGTTCCGTTGATGGGCTGGATATCTTACTGCTAGTATTAAGATTATTCCATATGAAGCTGACAACAATTCCACGTACTGGATGCATATACCTCCATCCCTAGCCAATAGAACAGAATTGAATTAAGTCATAATAGGACTATGTGACACGACGGCGTTTTTTGTTGGTTTATTTTGGGTGGGAGGGGGGTTATAGTTATTGATAAAGGTTGGTTATTTTCGGTGTTTTCCTTCAATATTGATATATTTGCATATTTTCATTTGCATTAGAACTGCAGAATATTAATTCTCTATTTCACAAGTGTTTTGAAGTGTTTGCTTTTTATGGGAAACAGTTATTTAAATATAGAAATTTGACAGACGCAATTTGACTTATTGCCTTCATATTCTCATTGTATTTTGTTGTAAGTGTAATGTTGATAAATACCACTTTCGCCCAAACTTATGTAATGATATGACGTCAGTGATTCTGTCCCTCTCTCTGATGGGGATGGTGTTGTTCGAATAGTAAACTGTCGGCTGCTCAGAACATGTACGACTGACACCCTCTGGAATCTACAAATTGACCTATCATTCTTCAATCAAGGTAAGGCTGAATAAGTCAGACACAGTGATGTGGGACAGATAGAGAGGTATAACTGATTAAGTCAGACAGTGATGTGGGACAGATAGATAAGTAAAACTGATTTAGTCAGATAGTTATGTGGGACAGATAGAGAGGTAAGACAGATTAAGTCAGACAGTGATGTGGGACAGATAGATAGGTAAAACAGATTAAGTCAGACAGTGATGTGGAACAGGTAGAGAGGTAAGACAGATTAAGTCAGACAGTGATGTGAGACAGATAGAGAGGTAAGACAGATTAAGTCAGACAGTGATGTGGGACAGATAGAGAGGTTAGACAGATTAAGTCAGAGACAGTGATACTGGGTAGATAATGGGTAACTCCCGACAGTGCAACAATTCAGGTTGCTACAACAGGTATTTCGCAACAGTAAAACAACTCAGGCCGCTGCAATAGGTAACTCCAAACAGTACAACAACTCAGACTGCTACAATAAGTTACTCTCAATAGTTCAACAACTCAGACTGCTACAATTGGTACCTCCCAACAATACAACAACTCAGGCTGCTACAATAAGTTACTCTCAATAGTACAACAACTCAGGCTGCTACAATAAGTTACTCTCAATAGTACAACAACTCAGACTGCTACAATAAGTTACTCTCAATAGTACAACAACTCAGGCTGCTACAATAAGTTACTCTTAATAGTACAACAACTCAGACTGCTACAATAAGTTACTCTCAATAGTACAACAACTCAGGCTGCTACAATAAGTTACTCTAAATAGTACAACAACTCAGACTGCTACAATAGGTACCTCCCAACAATACAACAACTCAGACTGCTACAATAGGTACCTCCCATTAATAAAACAACTCAGGCTGCGACAATAAGTTACTCTCCATAGTACAACAACTCAGGCTGCTACAATAGGTACCTCCCAACAATACAACAACTCAGGCTGCTACAATAAGTTACTCTCAATAGTACAACAACTCAGGCTGCTACAATAAGTTACTCTCAATAGTACAACAACTCAGGCTGCTACAATAAGTTACTCTCAATAGTACAACAACTCAGGCTGCTACAATAAGTTACTCTCAATAGTACAACAACTCAGGCTGCTACAATAAGTTACTCTCAATAGTACAACAACTCAGGCTGCTACAATAAGTTACTCTCAATAGTACAACAACTCAGACTGCTACAATAAGTTACTCTCAATAGTACAACAACTCAGACTGCTACAATAGGTACCTCCCAACAATACAACAACTCAGGCTGCTACAATAAGTTACTCTCAATAGTACAACAACTCAGCTGCTACTGCTACAATAAGTTACAGTAAGTTACTCAATAGTACAACAAATCAGGCTGCTACAATAGGTACCTCCCAACAATACAACAACTCAGGCTGCTACAGTAAGTTACAATCTCAATAGTACAACAACTCAGGCTACAACAACTCAGACTACAATAAATTACTCTCAATAGTACAACAACTCAGGCTGCTACAATAGGTTACTCTCAACAATACTCTCAATAGTACAACAACTCAGACTGCTACAATAAGTTACTCTCAATAGTACAACAACTCAGACTGCTACAATAAGTTACTCTCAATAGTACAACAACTCAGACTGCTGCTACAATAAACAACTCAGTACTCTCAATAGTACAACAACTCAGACTGCTACAATAAGTTACTCTCAATAGTACAACAACTCAGACTGCTACAATAAGTTACTCCCAACAAGTACAACAACTCACTGCTACAATAAGTACCTCCCAACAATACAACAACTCAGGCTACTACAATAAGTTACTCTCAATAGTACAACAACAACTCAGACTGCTACAATAAGTTACTCTCAATCAATAGGCTGCTACAACAACTCAGGCTGCTACAGTAAGTTACTCTCAATAGTACAACAAATCAGGCTGCTACAATAGGTACCTCCCAACAATACAACAACTCAGGCTGCTACAATAGGTACCTCCTAATAGTACAACAACTCAGGCTGCTACAATAGGTACAACTCAACAACTCAGGTTACTACAATAAGTTACTCTCAACACAACAACTCAGGCTGCTACAATAGTTACTCTCAATAGTACAACAAACTCAGACTGCTACAATAAGTTACTCTCAATAGTACAACAACTCAGACTGCTACAATAGGTACCTCCCAACAATACAACAACTCAGACTGCTACAATAAGTTACTCTCAATAGTACAACAACTCAGACTGCTACAATAAGTTACTCTCAATAGTACAACAACTCAGACTGCTACAATAGGTACCTCCCAACAATACAACAACTCACAACTACAATAAGTACTCTCAGTTACAACTCAGACTGCTACCATAAGTTACTCTCAATAGTACAACAACTCAGGCTGCTACAATAAGTTACTCTCAATAGTACAACAACTCAGGCTGCTACAATAAGTTACTCTCAATAGTACAACAACTCAGGCTGCTACAATAGGTTACTCTCAATAGTACAACAACTCAGGCTGCTACAATAAGTTACTCTCAATAGTACAACAACTCAGACTGCTACAATAAGTTACTCTCAATAGTACAACAACTCAGACTGCTACAATAGGTACCTCCCAACAATACAACAACTCAGGCTGCTACAATAAGTTACTCTCAATAGTACAACAACTCAGACTGCTACAATAAGTTACTCTCAATAGTACAACAACTCAGGCTGCTACAATAAGTTACTCTCAATAGTACAACAACTCAGGCTGCTACGCCCAGTTACTCCCAACATTACAACAACCCAGTAACCTACAATCGGTAATGTGCCACAGCACAACAATGCAGGCCTCTACAATCTGTAGCTCACCACAGAACAACAATTTAGACTGCTACAGTTGGTAATTTACCACATAACAACAAGTCTGGCTACTGCAATAGGTCATTCAGCAAGCGAAAACAACCTAATGACAATGAATCTAGTTGCTACACTGGGTAACAGTGCAACAACTGCTCAAGCCGCTTGTGTTGTCGAGTGCCAAAAATACGTTATGACACAAACCTACCCATCACCAAAACATGTCCTTCTCAGTCATCGCTTTTACGTATTAACCCTCTACAGCTGATATGAATTATAAACCTCAGATACCTAGATCCACGAGTGACCTACGTGTCACCTGCCACCTCCCATATCCTATAGCCACATGCCCATTCTGCCTAGGCAACGCCGAAGCCTCGAGAAACTTCCCAGCCCTTACTGACCACGCTACTTCATGTCCCATGGGAAATTGGTATAGCGTGCCTAAGTCGTTGGGGAAATCACTTTTACATCTAAAGATAAGTTCTACCCTACCAATCCTTAGGCAGAGCTCCATCTTATATTCAAAAGTAAACTAAAGTAATACAGTTCGAGTTTCTTCTACGCCATACGCCTCGAGTTCGAGTCTTCCTTCATTATCACAGGTGTGTATCGTGTGCATTTCTTCACAATACAACAGGGTAACTAACCAAAGAACAACAACTACGGTGGGTTCTATCCAGTCCGTATGATGGCAGAGGGCCCAGTCTTGAGCGCCCCAGTGACACCATTCGGACCTTTGTCTGGGCATTGCTGGGGTCACAGGAAGAGAATCGGAGCTGCATTCTGGGAACTGGAACCAAAGATCTTGTTATAATAAGATACCCGAACTCGGACGTTTCCGTTGTGATACTCGCGACCAGCGCGCCACCCGGTTTCGTGGAAGCTAAAATGTAAACAAAAGAGCGTGGCTCAATGGTAAAAGATCCATCGGCGATGGTATGTTCACAATAATACCGCTGTATTTCTAAAATTTACAGACTTTTTGATAGAGCCAATACAAAAAGACAAAAGCCTATTACTATTGACACCTTTTAATCAAATTTGTGTCGCATATATGGGTGTCTACCCTATGCCTAGCCCCGGTCGGGCGGTGATATACTTATATACTCAGACGTCATGTAGGGCTAAGCCTACCCCTGTTTTAGCCCCAGTCGGACGTCTAGTCTACCGCTATTTGATTTTAAAAGATTGCTATTGCTTTTGTCATTAGTGTGGTCATCTTTGACATGGAATATAAGAAGTTGATTTAATGACATGCGTCTTATTATACAAGATCTTTGATTGGATTCATTATTCCGAAGATGTCCAGTTGAATGTTGGTGAAACTAACGAAGACGGCGTTGTATTGGCTGGTCAGGTACAGGTGAGTGTGTGTGTCGTATGATGTCCGTTAACGGCATAGATCGCTTGTAGGATCAAGTGTCAGGCTGTCCGCGGATCGGATCATCACAGTGACAAACCGTTTTAACGAGATCGTTCGGGGTCCATAAGAATTAGCTAAATCGGGGTCCATCTGAACTTAATACTTTGTTGCAAAAAAAAAGTGGTGGTCCCACAACTGATCGCTTTGTAGCGGAATTCGCGTTAAGTCGTTGGGGGGCGTTAAATCGGTGTAGCTGTCCGCTTGGATGCCAAGCATCGGGAAGCGAGCATTGTTATCAGGTTATAGGAACCGATTGCACCCATAACAATTAAAGGCCAGCCCGGTAGCATTATACAGAGTGTCATTTGACTTGCTTTAATACTACACACCAATAGTTTAAAGATACAATGTAAACATCGCGAGATTTCTTGAGCAATAGAGGACACAATTGTGGAAAAAGCCCTTGTTTATAAGCCGAAAAATTTGTCACTGTCGAGTGTGTTCGGACAGCTGACCTTTAATGAGGTTTTCCTTCATTACAAGGTATATCGCCCGTGAAGGAGATATAGCAAGGAGCACCAGGATTCGTGCGCGGAGGCTGAAGTTGGATAAGTTAACGACATTATCAGGTAAACTGCATCAAGAGCTAGTTATAAAAGCTATTGCACGCAGTATCAGGTCTATCTGGGAGGTTGCTACTATTTCATTTCAGTTCATGAAAGCGATCACGATCGATATAATTTGAACGTAATTCAAATTCGGAAAGTATTTTGAGATAATCGAGGGTAATTTCACCTCAATTCTTTGCACTGATATCAACATTTTCAATAGCGGTATCGTATTTGAATTCCTGCATCAAACCAGCTTAATATCTACAGCAGGGAATAATTTTCAGCACTGCTCTTAAATAGAGCTTATCGTATACCTCTGTTCCGGCGTCCGTCCGTCCGTCCGTCCGTTTGTAAACTTTGGTAAACACGTTTTCTTACTAAGCAAGTTACACATGGACCTTGAAACCCAAAAATAAGCCCCAACTGACCTTTGCCCCATGAGTTATTCGAGAAAAAACTTATTAAGCCATGTATCTGCCTGAAATTACACATGGACACTTCTGGTGCTTATGGCTCTATGCAAATTTACAATCCGCCTTACATTACCTTTATTACCTAAGTAATTAGAGAAATAATCTCTTGTACAGTGTAAAACCCTGTGGGGAATCATACTGATGGCATGTTTTTCCTTCCCTTCAGTGTCTGTCTGTCCGTATCGTCTGGCCGTCTGTCTGTCCGTGTCGTCTGGCCGTCTGTCTGTCCGTATCGTAGGCCGTCTGTCTTTTCGTAAACTATTTATGGCGTCTTTTCTTACAAACCGAGCTTGATGCCTAAAATAAGACTACTAATGATTATAGGTCTTTGCGTAAAAAAATAAGCTCGGCATGACCTTTGACTCCTGAGTTATTATTTAATATCTCATGCACCATTTAAACCTAATGAAGCATCATGAGCCGATCTTAATATAACTTGCTTTTGAAAATCGTGTCATAATGAGCCGAGGTTCAAGGTCTCTTTTTGTTTCTAAAAACAACTGCTTTCACCACCTCTTGACACTGTATAGACATGTAGATAGACATATGTATAATGTTATAATTTATGAAGAAAAATCGACCTTGATTCTAGTCAAAGCGCTGTTACGTTTGGCCAAGAAAGAGTTGTCAGTGTTCTCGTGGTTAAACACGCTGCTGTCGACCCAGACTGCAAGCTTAATGGGGAATCCCCTCATTCTGCTGGAGAATCAGTTTGAGCCTGGTTAAAGAAAAGAAGCGTCAGTGGACGCCTCTACACCCATAGGAGCGGAGGACAACCCGTATTCCTACCGAGAGGTCGCGTTAGATTTAAAGCACGTTTCCAAAGTAATTGGCTTTATGTTACGTAACCCTTTCTGACTCTCCGATAAATTATCTGGGGGATTTTCTTTTGGACCGCTTATTTTGCTGGTTTTCGTTGTGAGCTCTTCGTCGCAATTGGTCTTCCGACGGTGAGTATGTGTTGAAACTAGTTAAATGGCCTCTGTATTCGTCCGGTGATTTTCCCGAAAGACCAGTCTTGAAACTACAAGTATATTCTCCGATGCGAGTTTCTGCTCGGTTCCCTATACTGTACAGGGAACCACATCGCCTCAATCAATGAGCGTACCCCATTCAAACTGAATTCTGAGTTGAATTTCTCTCTCGGCTACGAAACTACTTCAGATTGCAAAAAGGAAACCTCCATCTAAAGGACTCGTCGGCTGTTCTTGAGTAAAGGCACTGGTCTCCACCAGATGTCGCCTGACGATAAGCGTTTATTCTCTCTTTGGAAGGACCGCCTTGCCCGCGTTCATATCAAAATGTTAGAATGAGTGGCAATTCGCGACAAAGTATGTTCTAAGATATGATGCTGACGTTAGGTACTGACGTTAGGTACTGACGTTAGGTACTGACGTTAGTTAGCTACAAACGTAGACGCTCGGATCCAAATGTCTGGCGTCCGACGGCTGAGAATGTAGCTCTGTATGTAACGAAGTAGCGATTAATCTCGCTGTCTGGTAGCCTGACTTCATGGACCGAATGCCCGTGGTTTGATCGAGATCGAATGCAAGGATAATCTTGGCGAATACAAATACTGCATCCGAGTCAAACTCAGGTGGTTCTCAACAAACTTGCAAGGAGCCTGGAGATGAATACAGTTGACAGCATGTTCGATCACTCTGTATAGTTTTCTGCTTGAGAACAGCTCAAAAGGCGCTTATCGCCTCCTGACAGCGTTCAGATGAACCCAAGAACAATTCAGAATACATTCAACAATGTCAGGGAAGTCTATGATGTCTTCTGAATCAATGACAACAACGCGTGCTCCAACACAAGGACGCATACCGGCATCACTAACATACAAACAACGCATTGACAGCTTGACAACCACAAAACATGTCCCTTGTTCCGGTCAAAAGCCCTAGCGGGTGTTAAATTAACCAGAGCTTGCGTAGAGGCCAATTGACTTTCACCAACCAAGAGACACCTGCTCAATTCAATCCTTCCTTATCTAACAATGATAAACCTTTATGTCGCGACTTCCTTTTTGTTGTTAACAGTTAAACAGCTTTGAATTCGGAAGTTCTTTTTCCAATAAATGCCTTGTGCTTATTTCCTCTTTCGTTTTAAGGATCTCTTTGACTCTATGAAGCTAGAGTGCAGCTGTCGCAAGAAAACTACGTTCAAGCCATAATCTTACGATGGACACCGACTCGTATCTCTCTGCAGTCAGTGTAGACCAACTGGATGACCTTCCAAGCGAACTGCCCGGAAGTGAAGACACAGTTTACACTCACACCGAGGCAGGCGCCACCCCCATGCATCTGCACGGCCCCCGGAAGTTGACGCTGGAAGAATGGCAGCATGGCATGGTCAGTTTAAGCGGAAGTGATTTACTGGAGACAGCAACCACCGTAACTACAGTCAGCAGTGGATACAGACCGCGATTCATCTACACGGATGACATCTACGAGACTACAGACTCCATCCTATTCAGAGGTATACCTATTGTCTGTGATTACGACACCTACAAGACGCCTTGCTGTTCATTTAATGAAAACGCTGCTCTAAAACATCTAAGTAACGCATGATGGCACTCTCCATGGCACACATGTTTGACACTAAGCTAACATAACATAGCCCAGCCTGCGCAGAAGCCGATGCGCAGGAGATCGGCATGATGGCTGTTGGTACAGGGATTTGCATTGGCCGGCTGTCCGCTATCTGTTATGTATACATAAACCGGCACAGGTATTTGCATTTGCCGGCTGGCCACTATATTCTATATATACATAAACCGGCACAGGGATTTGCATTGGCCGGCTGGCCGCTATATATACATAAACCGGCACAGGGATTTGCATTGGCCGGCTGGCCGCTATCTGTTATGTATACATAAACCGGCACAGGGATTAGCATTGGCCGGCTGGCCGCTATCTCTTATGTTTACATAAACCGGCACAGGGATTTGCATTGGCCGGCTGGCCGCTATCTGTTATGTATACATATACATAGAAGATGCAAATCCCTGTGGCTGTCGGTTTGATGGTTAAATTTGTGCTATGACAATCACCGGGGATCCTCCTCCATGGCCATATCTAATAATAACTGAGTCTGTTCATCTGTTTGTCTGTTTGTTTTGATGTAAAAGTGTTGAAATATCGTCATATTTGTATTACAGAGGATGCCTGTGAATCGGGGCTTGAAGATAAACAACTCGACGATCACAAAATCAGACCCACTTATTCGTACATCGATCACACGACTCTGCCACTTCCGCGTTTCAACCACGTGACATCGCTCCATCGGATGGCAAAGCAACCATTTAATCACGTGACATCCGAGCAATATGGCAGCCAGGTTGAGATGGTTGATGAAGAGAAAGAGAAGCCCAATGATTACAGCGAACTGGCTGTGGTCGCCTGCTGTGTCAACGCTATGGTGGGCTGGATAGCCATTCTCCTGTCACGTGGGTTAATTCATATTACATCATTGTTAATACTATTTATACTATTATCATCATTATCATTGTTGTTGTTGTAGTCGTTGCTTTTGATGATGATGATGATGATGATGATGATGATGATGATGATGATGATGATGATGATGATGATGATGAAGTTTTACTGCTTTCTAACCTTGACCCAACAGGTTATATTGACATGTTTTCGTTGCTGCTACAGATCGTTCGCGGCGAGCATGGCAGTCTGGGTACAGAACACGAGCTAATGCTTATGGGATTGCTTCTATGGTTACGGCGCTCGTTGCTATGGTGACAACGTTAGCATCCGGGGTGTGTCTTTTGTGGTTTTTTCTTCCAAGAGACAACATGGAGTGTTGGATAATGTTCACCAACGGAACATCTGTTGTGTTTAGTGGCAATTGCCCTGTCACCTCTTGAAAAGATAGACTTTGTTACATGTGATTTATAACTAGTATAACCACAAGGAATTTGTACATAATTTTTAATAATAAAAACATTTTGAAATGCTGCTGAAAGTTGTTGTGCCAATGTACGCTGTTTTGAATTCCTAGTGAAGTTAATAAAATCAAATGGGCCGGGATGGGGCCGGAATACAACAGATGGGCCGGGATGGGGCCGGAATACAACAGATGGGCTGGGATGGGGCCGGAATACAACAGATGGGCTGGGATGGGATGGGGGCCGGAATACAACAGATGGGCCGGGATGGGGCCGGAATACAACAGATGAGCTGGGATGGGGCCGGAATACAACAGATGGGCCGGGATGGGGCCGGAATACAACAGATGGGTCGTGATGGGGCTGGAATACATCAAATGGGCCGGGATTGGGCCGGAATACAACAGATGGGCCGGAATGGGGCCGGAATACAACAGATGGGCTGGGGGGCGGGCTGGAATACATACATCAGATGGGCCGATATGGGGCTAGAATACAACCACAGCTGATGAATGATTAATTGTGCGGTTTATGCAGACACAGGGTTTGAATGGTTGGATCATTTTTATCCGTTCCTTGACATTACAGTGACACTGTTAACACTGTTAACGACTGCTATAATCTCTACGTTCAGCGTCGTGTATTGCGTTTGCGTTTTTGAAAATTATGCCCCTGCTACCGGTTGAAAATCAGTATCGCCACCTGGCGGCCGCTACGAAACCCGAGAATGTGAAGGCAGGAATTGTAACACGTGTCAAAACTGTAATTTGACTGGTTCAACATCAATTTACTCTTAACATGCAGTGTATAGTTACCCCTACGGAAACCGAGATCCTCCCACTTCCCCTTCCGGTCGAGTTGCGCAGTAAATGAAAGAATTTAGCAACTGTGCATTAATCCTTATTCAGTACTGGTTACCCCCTGGCTGACGTGCTGGCTAGTTACGCCCTGACTGACTGGCTGGTTAGTTACGCCCTGACTGTCTGGTTAGTTACGCCCTGACTAATTGGCTGGCTAGTTAAGCCCTGACTGTCTGGCTAGTTACGCCCTGACTAACTGGCTGGTTAGTTACGCCCTGACTGTCTGGTTAGTTACGCCCTGACTAACTGGCTGGCTTGTTACGCCCTGACTGTCTGGTTAGTTACGCCCTGACTAACTGGCTGGTTAGTTACGCCCTGACGTGCTGGCTAGTTACGCCCTGACTGACTGGCTGGTTAGTTACGCCCTGACTGGCTGACGTGCTGGCTAGTTACGCCCTGACTGACTGGCTGGTTAGTTACGCCCTGACTGTCTGGTTAGTTACGCCCTGACTAATGGGCTGGCTAGTTACGCCCTGACTGTCTGGTTAGTTACGCCCTGACTAAACTGGCTGGCTAGTTACGCCCTGGCTGACTGGCTGGTTAGTTACGCCCTGACTGACTGGCTACAAAAAGGAATCGATACAACTTGTTGAACTACATTGCTTACAAGAAAAAAATTCTAGGGAATTAATCGCAGTTCATGGGTTCATGGCATCAAGCGAAACCTGTCTTGTTTACCGATGCCTTTCACGACATTTGTGGTGTCACGAACTACATCAACTGAAACTCACAACAGTACAGTAAACCAAAATCCAGCATTAGTAAACGGTTTCCCGGAGATAGATCTACCCACAGCATATCCCATGCACACGTGCATTATTATTATAATATATTTAGGGCCGCGAATTCTCACGAACTCAGCAGCCGTCTAGGGAAACTAAGAAGATAAACTTAATAATGCTTATGCGTACCTTCCACCGAAATTAATATCAATAACGTAATACTATCTAAAAACAGGTGTTCAGTGATGCATGAATACCTTGTACATATTATATTTCAGTAACAAAGAGTTTTGAATTACATCTATTTTCAAATAAATAGTAATTCCATTATTTTACGTTTTAAAATATGCGATAATAATATTTATTATTATGTATTTACGCGTTCAAGTCATCTTACACATTTAATGAAAACATCTAAGTAACGCATAAAGGCTGTCGGCACAGGGATTAGCATTGGCCGGCTGGCCGCTATCTGTTATGCATACATAAACCGGCACAGGGAATTGCATTGGTCGCCTAGCCTTGAAATATTGTTATATTTGTATTACAGAGGATGCCTGTGAATCGGGGCCTGAAGATAAACAACTCGACGATCACAAAATCAGACCCACTTATTCGTACATCGATCACACGACTCTGCCACTTCCGCGTTTCAACCACGTGACATCGCTCCATCGGATGGCAAAGCAACCATTTAATCACGTGACATCCGAGCAATATGGCAGCCAGGTTGAGATGGTTGATGAAGAGAAAGAGAAGCCCAATGATTACAGCGAACTGGCTGTGGTCGCCTGCTGTGTCAACGCTATGGTGGGCTGGATAGCCATTCTCCTGTCACGTGGGTTACTTCATATTACATCATTATTATTACTATTTATACTATTATCATCATTATCATAGCTGTTGTTGTAGTCGTTGCTTTTGGATGATGATGATGATGATGATGATGATGATGATGATGATGATGATGATGATGATGATGATGATGATGATGATGATGAAGTTTTACTGCTTTCTAACCTTGACCCAACAGGTTATATTGACATGTTTTTGTTGCTGCTACAGATCGTTCGCGGCGAGCATGGCAGTCTGGGTACAGAACACGAGCTAATGCTTATGGGATTGCTTCTATGGTTACGGCGCTCGTTGCTATGGTGACAACGTTAGCATCCGGGGTGTGTCATTTGTGGTTTTTTAATCCAAGAGACAACATGGAGTGTTGGATAATGTTCACCAACGGAACATCTGTTGTGTTTAGTGGCAATTGCCCTGACACCTCTTGAAAAGATAGACTTTGTTACATGTGATTTATAACTAGTATAACCACAAGGAATTTGTACATAATTTTTAATAATAAAAACATTTTGAAATGCTGCTGAAAGTTGTTGTGCCAATGTACGCTGTTTTGAATTCCTAGTGAAGTTAATAAAATCAAATGGGCCGGGATGGGGCCGGAATACAACAGATGGGCCGGGATGGGGCCGGAATACAACAGATGGGCTGGGATGGGGCCGGAATACAACAGATGGGCCGGGATGGGGCCGGAATACAACAGATGGGCCGGGATGGGGCCGGAATACAACAGATGAGCTGGGATGGGGCCGGAATACAACAGATGGGCCGGGATGGGGCCGGAATACAACAGATGGGTCGTGATGGGGCTGGAATACATCAAATGGGCCGGGATTGGGCCGGAATACAACAGATGGGCCGGAATGGGGCCGGAATACAACAGATGGGCTGGGACGGGCTGGAATACATCAGATGGGCCGATATGGGGCTAGAATACAACCACAGCTGATGAATGATTAATTGTGCGGTTTATGCAGACACAGGGTTTGAATGGTTGGATCATTTTTATCCGTTCCTTGACATTACAGTGACACTGTTAACACTGTTAACGACTGCTATAATCTCTACGTTCAGCGTCGTGTATTGCGTTTGCGTTTTTGAAAATTATGCCCCTGCTACCGGTTGAAAATCAGTATCGCCACCTGGCGGCCGCTACGAAACCCGAGAATGTGAAGGCAGGAATTGTAACACGTGTCAAAACTGTAATTTGACTGGTTCAACATCAATTTACTCATAACATGCAGTGTATAGTTACCCCTACGGAAACCGAGATCCTCCCACTTCCCCTTCCGGTCGAGTTGCGCAGTAAATGAAAGAATTTAGCAACTGTGCATTAATCCTTATTCAGTACTGGTTACCCCCTGGCTGACGTGCTGGCTAGTTACGCCCTGACTGACTGGCTGGTTAGTTACGCCCTGACTGTCTGGTTAGTTACGCCCTGACTAATGGCTGGCTGGGCTAGTTAAGCCCTGACTGTCTGGCTAGTTACGCCCTGACTAACTGGCTGGTTAGTTACGCCCTGACTGTCTGGTTAGTTACGCCCTGACTAACTGGCTGGCTTTGTTACGCCCTGACTGTCTGGTTAGTTACGCCCTGACTAACTGGCTGGTTAGTTACGCCCTGACTTGCTGGCTAGTTACGCCCTGACTGACTGGCTGGTTAGTTACGCCCTGACTGGCTGACGTGCTGGCTAGTTACGCCCTGACTGACTGGCTGGTTAGTTACGCCCTGACTGTCTGGTTAGTTACGCCCTGACTAACTGGCTGGCTAGTTACGCCCTGACTGTCTGGTTAGTTACGCCCTGACTAACTGGCTGGCTAGTTACGCCCTGGCTGACTGGCTGGTTAGTTACGCCCTGACTGACTGGCTACAAAAAGGAATCGATACAACTTGTTGAACTACATTGCTTACAAGAAAAAAATTCTAGGGAATTAATCGCAGTTCATGGGTTCATGGCATTCAAGCGAAACCTGTCTTGTTTACCGATGCCTTTCACGACATTTGTGGTGTCACGAACTACATCAACTGAAACTCACAACAGTACAGTAAACCAAAATCCAGCATTAGTAAACGGTTTCCCGGAGATAGATCTACCCACAGCATATCCCATGCACACGTGCATTATTATTATAATATATTTAGGGCCGCGAATTCTCACGAACTCAGCAGCCGTCTAGAGAAACTAAGAAGATAAACTTAATAATGCTTATGCGTGACTTCCAGAACGCGACCGAAATTAATATCAATAACGTAATACTATCTAAAAACAGGTGTTCAGTAATACATGAATACCTTGTATATATTATATTTCAGTAACAAAGAGTTTTGAATTACATCTATTTTCAAATAAATAGTAATTCCATTATTTTACGTTTTAAAATATGCGATAATAATATTTATTATTATGTATTTACGCGTTCAAGTCATCTTACACATTTAATGAAAACATCTAAGTAACGCATGATGGCTGTCGGCACAGGGATTAGCATTGGCCGGCTGGCCGCTATCTGTTGTGTATACATAAACCGGCACAGGGAATTGCATTGGTCGCCTAGCCTTGAAATATTGTTATATTTGTATTACAGAGGATGCCTGTGAATCGGGGCCTGAAGATAAACAACTCGACGATCACAAAATCAGACCCACTTATTCGTACATCGATCACACGACTCTGCCACTTCCGCGTTTCAACCACGTGACATCGCTCCATCGGGTGGCAAAGCAACCATTTAATCACGTGACATCCGAGCAATATGGCAGCCAGGTTGAGATGGTTGATGAAGAGAAAGAGAAGCCCAATGATTACAGCGAACTGGCTGTGGTCGCCTGCTGTGTCAACGCTATGGTGGGCTGGATAGCCATTCTCCTGTCCCGTGGGTTACTTCATATTACATCATTATTATTACTATTTATACTATTATCATCATTATCATAGCTGTTGTTGTAGTCGTTGCTTTGGATGATGATGATGATGATGATGATGATGATGATGACTGATGATGATTGATGATGATGATGAGGTTATATTGACATGTTTTTACTGCTACTAACCTTCGCCCAACAGGCGATATTGACATGTTTGGGTACAGAACACGAGCTAATGCTTATGGCGGCGAGCATGGTTCTGGCGCTCGTTGCTATGAGCTACAACGTTAGCATCCGGGGTGTGTCTTTTGTGATTTTTTCTTCCAAGAGACAACAAGGAGTTTGGATAATGTTTTTACCATACGGAACATTTTGAAATGTGTTGTGGCGATTGCCCTGTGCCAATCTTGCGCTGATAGACTTTGTTACATGTGATTTATAACTAGTATAACCAAAGGAATTTGTACATAATTTTTAATAATAAAAACATTTTGAAATGCTGCTGAAAGTACAACAATGTGGGCTGGGATGGGTGAAGAATGCAACAGATGGGCCGGGATGGGGCCGGAATACAACAGATGGGCCGGGATGGGGCCGGAATACAACAGATGGGCTGGGATGGGGCCGGAATACAACAGATGGGCCGGGATGGGGCCGGAATACAACAGATGGGCCGGGATGGGGCCGGAATACAACAGATGAGCTGGGATGGGGCCGGAATACAACAGATGGGCCGGGATGGGGCCGGAATACAACAGATGGGTCGGGATGGGGCTGGAATACATCAATGGGCCGGGATTGGGCCGGAATACAACAGATGGGCCGGAATGGGCCGGAAATACAACAGATGGGCTGGGACGGGCTGGAATACATCAGATGGGCCGATATGGGGCTAGAATACAACCACAGCTGATGAATGATTAATTGTGCGGTTTATGCAGACACGGGGTTTGAATGGTTGGATCATTTTTATCCGTTCCTTGACATTACAGTGACACTGTTAACACTGTTAACGACTGCTATAATCTCTACGTTCAGCGTCGTGTATTGCGTTTGCGTTTTTGAAAAAATTATGCCCCTGCTACCGGTTGAAAATCAGTATCGCCACCTGGCGGCCGCTACGAAACCCGAGAATGTGAAGGCAGGAATTGTAACACGTGTCAAATCTGTAATTTGACTGGTTCAACATCAATTTACTCTAACATTGCAGTGTATAGTTACCCCTACGGAAACCGAGATCCTCCCACTTCCCCTTCCGGTCGAGTTGCGCAGTAAATGAAAGAATTTAGCAACTGTGCATTAATCCTTATTCAGTACTGGTTACCCCCTGGCTGACGTGCTGTTACGCCCTGACTGACTGGCTGGTTAGTTATGCCCTGACTGGCTGGCTAGTTACGCCCTGGCTGACTGGCTGGTTAGTTACGCCCTGACTGTCTGGTTTAGTTACGCCCTGACTAATTGGCTGGCTAGTTAAGCCCTGACTGTCTGGCTGTTAGTTACGCCCTGACTAACTGGCTGGTTAGTTACGCCCTGACTGTCTGGTTTAGTTACGCCCTGACTAACTGGCTGGCTGGCTGGCTGTTAGTTACGCCCTGACTGACTGGCTGGTTAGTTACGCCCTGACTGACGTGCTGGTTAGTTACGCCCTGACTGACTGGCGTGTTAGTTACGCCCTGACTGTCTGGCTAGTTACGCCCTGACTAACTGGCTGGTTAGTTACGCCCTGACTGGCTGACGTGCTGGCTAGTTACGCCCTGACTGACTGGCTGGTTAGTTACGCCCTGACTGTCTGGTTAGTTACGCCCTGACTAACTGGCTGGCTAGTTACGCCCTGACTGTCTGGTTAGTTACGCCCTGACTAACTGGCTGGCTAGTTACGCCCTGGCTGACTGGCTGGTTAGTTACGCCCTGACTGACTGGCTACAAAAAGGAATCGATACAACTTGTTGAACTACATTGCTTACAAGAAAAAAATTCTAGGGAATTAATCGCAGTTCATGGGTTCATGGCATCAAGCGAAACCTGTCTTGTTTACCGATGCCTTTCACGACATTTGTGGTGTCACGAACTACATCAACTGAAACTCACAACAGTACAGTAAACCAAAATCCAGCATTAGTAAACGGTTTCCCGGAGATAGATCTACCCACAGCATATCCCATGCACACGTGCATTATTATTATAATATATTTAGGGCCGCGAATTCTCACGAACTCAGCAGCCGTCTAGAGAAACTAAGAAGATAAACTTAATAATGCTTATGCGTGACTTCCAGAACGCGACCGAAATTAATATCAATAACGTAATACTATCTAAAAACAGGTGTTCAGTAATACATGAATACCTTGTATATATTATATTTCAGTAACAAAGAGTTTTGAATTACATCTATTTTCAAATAAATAGTAATTCCATTATTTTACGTTTTAAAATATGCGATAATAATATTTATTATTATGTATTTACGCGTTCAAGTCATCTTACACATTTAATGAAAACATCTAAGTAACGCATGATGGCTGTCGGCACAGGGATTAGCATTGGCCGGCTGGCCGCTATCTGTTATGTGTATACATAAACCGGCACAGGGAATTGCATTGGTCGCCTATCCTTGAAATGTTGTTATATTTGTATTACAGAGGATGCCTGTGAATCGGGGCTTGAAGATAAACAACTCGACGATCACAAAATCAGACCCACTTATTCGTACATCGATCACACGACTCTGCCACTTCCGCGTTTCAACCACGTGACATCGCTCCATCGGATGGCAAAGCAACCATTTAATCACGTGACATCCGAGCAATATGGCAGCCAGGTTGAGATGGTTGATGAAGAGAAAGAGAAGCCCCAATGATTACAGCGAACTGGCTGTGGTCGCCTGCTGTGTCAACGCTATGGTGGGCTGGATAGCCATTCTCCTGTCACGTGGGTTACTTCATAGTACATCATTATCAATACTATTTATACTATTATCATCATTATCATTGCTGTTGTTGTAGTCGTTGCTTTGGATGATGATGATGATGATGATGATGATGAAGTTTTACTGCTTTCTAACCTTGACCCAACAGGTTATATTGACATGTTTTTGTTGCTGCTACAGATCGTTCGCGGCGAGCATGGCAGTCTGGGTACAGAACACGAGCTAATGCTTATGGGATTGCTTCTATGGTTACGGCGCTCGTTGCTATGGTGACAACGTTAGCATCCGGGGTGTGTCTTTTGTGGTTTTTTAATTCCAAGAGACAACATGGAGTGTTGGATAATGTTCACCAACGGAACATCTGTTGTGTTTAGTGGCGATTGCCCTGTCACCTCTTGAAAAGATAGACTTTGTTACATGTGATTTATAACTAGTATAACCACAAGGAATTTGTACATAATTTTTAATAATAAAAACATTTTGAAATGCTGCTGAAAGTTGTTGTGCCAATGTACGCTGTTTTGAATTCCTAGTGAAGTTAATAAAATCAAATGGGCCGGGATGGGGCCGGAATACAACAGATGGGCCGGGATGGGGCCGGAATACAACAGATGGGCCGGGATGGGGCCGGAATACAACAGATGGGCCGGGATGGGGCCGGAATACAACAGATGGGCCGGGATGGGGCCGGAATACAACAGATGGCTCGGGATGGGGCCGGAATACAACAGATGGGCCGGGATGGGGCCGGAATACAACAGATGGGTCGGGATGGGGCCGGAATACAACAGATGGGCCGGGATGGGCCGGAATACAACAGATGGGCCGGAATGGGGCCGGAATACAACAGATGGGCTGGGACGGGCTGGAATACATCAGATGGGCCGATATGGGGCTAGAATACAACCACAGCTGATGAATGATTAATTGTGCGGTTTATGCAGACACGGGGTTTGAATGGTTGGATCATTTTTATCCGTTCCTTGACATTACAGTGACACTGTTAACACTGTTAACGACTGCTATAATCTCTACGTTCAGCGTCGTGTATTGCGTTTGCGTTTTTGAAAAAAATTATGCCCCTGCTACCGGTTGAAAAATCAGTATCGCCACCTGGCGGCCGCGATGGATCCCCGAGAACGTGAAGGCAGGAATTGTAACACGTGTCAAATCTGTAATTTGACTGGTTCAACATCAATTTACTCATAACATGCAGTGTATAGTTACCCCTACGGAAACCGAGATCCTCCCACTTCCCCTTCCGGTCGAGTTGCGCAGTAAATGAAAGAATTTAGCAACTGTGCATTAATCCTTATTCAGTACTGGTTACCCCCTGGCTGACGTGCTGGCTAGTTACGCCCTGACTGACTGGCTGGTTAGTTACGCCCTGACTGTCTGGTTAGTTTACGCCCTGACTAATTGGCTGGCTAGTTAAGCCCTGACTGTCTGGCTAGTTAGTACGCTGGCTGACTGACTGGCTGGTTAGTGACTAACTGGCTGGTTAGTTACGCCCTGACTGTCTGACTGACTGGCTGGTTTACGCCCTGTTAGTTACGCCCTGACTAACTGGCTGGTTGTTACGCCCTGACTGTCTGTTAGTCTGGTTAGTTACGCCCTGACTAACTGGCTGGTTAGTTACGCCCTGACGTGCTGGCTAGTTACGCCCTGACTGACTGGCTGGTTAGTTACGCCCTGACTGGCTGACGTGCTGGCTACGTGCTACGATACGCCCTGACTGACTGGCTGGTTAGTTACGCCCTGACTGTCTGGTTAGTTACGCCCTGACTAATTGGCTGGCTAGTTACGCCCTGACTGTCTGGTTAGTTACGCCCTGACTAACTGGCTGGCTAGTTACGCCCTGGCTGACTGGCTGGTTAGTTACGCCCTGACTGACTGGCTACAAAAAGGAATCGATACAACTTGTTGAACTACATTGCTTACAAGAAAAAAATTCTAGGGAATTAATCGCAGTTCATGGGTTCATGGCATCAAGCGAAACCTGTCTTGTTTACCGATGCCTTTCACGACATTTGTGGTGTCACGAACTACATCAACTGAAACTCACAACAGTACAGTAAACCAAAATCCAGCATTAGTAAACGGTTTCCCGGAGATAGATCTACCCACCGCATATCCCATGAACACGTGCATTGTTATTATAATATATTTAGGGCCGCGAATTCTCACGAACTCAGCAGCCGTCTAGAGAAACTAAGAAGATAAACTTAATAATGCTTATGCGTGACTTCCAGAACGCGACCGAAATTAATATCAATAACGTAATACTATCTAAAAACAGGTGTTCAGTAATACATGAATACCTTGTATATATTATATTTCAGTAACAAAGAGTTTTGAATTACATCTATTTTCAAATAAATAGTAATTCCATTATTTTACGTTTTAAAATATGCGATAATAATATTTATTATTATGTATTTACGCGTTCAAGTCATCTTACACATTTAATGAAAACATCTAAGTAACGCATGATGGCTGTCGGCACAGGGATTAGCATTGGCCGGCTGGCCGCTATCTGTTGTGTATACATAAACCGGCACAGGGAATTGCATTGGTCGCCTATCCTTGAAATGTTGTTATATTTGTATTACAGAGGATGCCTGTGAATCGGGGCTTGAAGATAAACAACTCGACGATCACAAAATCAGACCCACTTATTCGTACATCGATCACACGACTCTGCCACTTCCGCGTTTCAACCACGTGACATCGCTCCATCGGATGGCAAAGCAACCATTTAATCACGTGACATCCGAGCAATATGGCAGCCAGGTTGAGATGGTTGATGAAGAGAAAGAGAAGCCCAATGATTACAGCGAACTGGCTGTGGTCGCCTGCTGTGTCAACGCTATGGTGGGCTGGATAGCCATTCTCCTGTCACGTGGGTTACTTCATAGTACATCATTATCAATACTATTTATACTATTATCATCATTATCATTGCTGTTGTTGTAGTCGTTTTTGATGATTGATGATGATGATGATGATGATGATGATGATGATGATGATGATGATGATGATGATGATGATGATGATGATTTTACTGCTTTCTAACCTTGACCCAACAGGTTATATTGACATGTTTTTGTTGCTGCTACAGATCGTTCGCGGCGAGCATGGCAGTCTGGGTACAGAACACGAGCTAATGCTTATGGGATTGCTTCTATGGTTACGGCGCTCGTTGCTATGGTGACAACGTTAGCATCCGGGGTGTGTCTTTTGTGGTTTTTTTTTTTTTCCAAGAGACAACATGGAGTGTTGGATAATGTTCACCAACGGAACATCTGTTGTGTTTAGTGGCAATTGCCCTGTCACCTCTTGAAAAGATAGACTTTGTTACATGTGATTTATAACTAGTATAACCACAAGGAATTTGTACATAATTTTTAATAATAAAAACATTTTGAAATGCTGCTTTTTTTGAATTTGAAAGTTGTTGTGCCAATATATGCTGTTTTGAATTCCTAGGGAAGTTAATAAAATCAGATGGGTCGGGATGAGGCCGAAATACAACAGATGGGTCGGGATGGAGCCGGAATACAACAGATGGGCTGGGAAGGGGGCCGGAATACAACAGATGGGCCGGGATGGGGCCGGAATACAACAGATGGGCTGGGATGGGGCCGGAATACAACAACAGATGGGCCGGGATGGGGCCGGAATACAACAGATGGGCGTGATGGGGAATACAACAGATGGGCCGGAATACAACAACAGATGGGCTGGGACGGGCTGGAATACATCAGATGGGCCGATATGGGGCTAGAATACAACCACAGCTGATGAATGATTAATTGTGCGGTTTATGCAGACACGGGGTTTGAATGGTTGGATCATTTTTATCCGTTCCTTGACATTACAGTGACACTGTTAACACTGTTAACGACTGCTATAATCTCTACGTTCAGCGTCGTGTATTGCGTTTGCGTTTTTTTTTAAAAATTGCCCCTGCTACCGGTTGAAAATCAGTATCGCCACCTGGCGGCCGCTACGAAACCCGAAAATGTGAAGGCAGGAATTGTAACACGTGTCAAATCTGTAATTTGACTGGTTCAACATCAATTTACTCTTAACATGCAGTGTATAGTTACCCCTACGGAAACCGAGATCCTCCCACTTCCCCTTCCGGTCGAGTTGCGCAGTAAATGAAAGAATTTAGCAACTGTGCATTAATCCTTATTCAGTACTGGTTACCCCCTGACTGACGTGCTGGTTAGTTAAGCCCTGACTGGCTGGTTAGTTACGCCCTGACTGACTGGCTGGTTAGTTATGCCCTGACTGGCTGGCTAGTTACGCCCTGGCTGACTGGCTGGCTGGTTAGTTATGCCCTGACTGACTGGCTGGCTAGTTACGCCCTGACTGACTGGCTGGTTAGTTGCGCACTGGCTGACTGGCTGGTTAGTTGCACCCTGACTGACTGGCTGGTTAGTTGCGCACTGGCTGGGTAGTAAAGCTGTTTTCAACGGACGCCTAGCTTGCTGGGCAGTGACAGTCCTGCCTCGACCACCACGCGCTCCGCAGCTCTCACCAAACCTCAAGGCCCGAGGCATCCCTTTTTCGGATAGATAATCTGTCGGCCCTCAAGTAGACTCCAGCACAGTTTTTCAGCGATTCATGCCTATGGCGTAATATTTTCCGTATGTGCTCAAAATGGCAGTCCATGCTGAGTTTAGTCAACATCCGATCAGTATTCCTGATTGTAGAAATTGAATGCATCTTCCTGATGGGACTCATCGGGATAGAATATATAAACGCTGATCGCTCGGAAGCCTAACATGGGAAACCGAGCGTCTGGCTGCACTGCGCATGCGTTCAGTAATTTCGCGAAAATCTGACCGAAGTTGCGTTAAACGAACCTTCAACAGTATTGTGGCTTCGTTGTCTGGTTGTTTACCCAACTTTATTCAAACTCTCACAATGAGCCCACAAAAACATGTCGATATAACTTGTTGAACTACATTGCTTACAAGAAAAAAATTTCTAGGGAATTAATCGCAGTTCATGGGTTCATGGCATCAAGCGAAACCTGTCTTGTTTACCGATGCCTTTCACGACATTTGTGGTGTCACGAACTACATCAACTGAAACTCACAACAGTACAGTAAACCAAAATCCAGCATTAGTAAACGGTTTCCCGGAGATAGATCTACCCACAGCATATCCCATGCACACGTGCATTGTTATTATAATATATTTAGGGCCGCGAATTCTCACGAACTCAGCAGCCGTCTAGAGAAACTAAGAAGATAAACTTAATAATGCTTATGCGTGCCTTCCAGAACGCGACCGAAATTAATATCAATAACGTAATACTATCTAAAAACAGGTGTTCAGTAATACATGAATACCTTGTATATATTATATTTCAGTAACAAAGAGTTTTGAATTACATCTATTTTCAAATAAATAGTAATTCCATTATTTTACGTTTTAAAATATGCGATAATAATATTTATTATTATTATATTTACGCGTTCAAGTCATCTTACACATTTAATGAAAACATCTAAGTAACGCATGATGGCTGTCGGCACAGGGATTAGCATTGGCCGGCTGGCCGCTATCTGTTATGCATACATAAACCGGCACAGGGAATTGCATTGGTCGCCTAGCCTTGAAATATTGTTATATTTGTATTACAGAGGATGCCTGTGAATCGGGGCCTGAAGATAAACAACTCGACGATCACAAAATCAGACCCACTTATTCGTACATCGATCACACGACTATGCCACTTCCGCGTTTCAACCACGTGACATCGCTCCATCGGATGGCAAAGCAACCATTTAATCACGTGACATCCGAGCAATATGGCAGCCAGGTTGAGATGGTTGATGAAGAGAAAGAGAAGCCCAATGATTACAGCGAACTGGCTGTGGTCGCCTGCTGTGTCAACGCTATGGTGGGCTGGATAGCCATTCTCCTGTCCCGTGGGTTACTTCATATTACATCATTATTATTACTATTTATACTATTATCATCATTATCATAGCTGTTGTTGTAGTCGTTGCTTTGGATGATGATGATGATGATGATGATGATGATGATGATGATGATGATGATGATGATGATGATGATGATGATGATGAAGTTTTACTGCTTTCTAACCTTGACCCAACAGGTTATATTGACATGTTTTTGTTGCTGCTACAGATCGTTCGCGGCGAGCATGGCAGTCTGGGTACAGAACACGAGCTAATGCTTATGGGATTGCTTCTATGGTTACGGCGCTCGTTGCTATGGTGACAACGTTTTTTAATCCGGGGTGTGTGTTTTGTGGTTTTTTTTTTCCAAGAGACAACATGGAGTGTTGGATAATGTTCACCAACGGAACATCTGTTGTGTTTAGTGGTCGGGATTGCCCTGTCACCTCTTGAAAAGATAGACTTTGTTAAATGTGATTTATAACTAGTATAACCACAAGGAATTTGTATATAATTTTTTTGCTAATAAAAAAAACAAATGATCTGTGAAATGCTGTGGAAGCGTTGATGAAATAGCGAAATTACAAGCAGCCCTTTTGCGCTAATCGCGCCTCGCAACAAAAGTTGTGACGTCCAATAAATGCTGTTTTGAATTCCCAGTGAAATGAATCAAATCAGATGGGCCGGAATGGGGTCGGAATACAACAGAAGGGCCGGGATGGGGCCGGAATACATCAGATGGGTCGGGATGGGGCCGGAATACAACAGCTGGGCCGAGATTAGGCCGAAATACAACAGATGAGCCGAAATGAGGCCAGAATACAACGGAGAAATATACTTTATTCTTCGAAAGACATGATGAGTTCTTTATTTGTCACAGTGACCGAAGCTGATGAGGTGCATTGAGGGGTGAAATCGTCGGTAACATTTCCAAAAGTCAATTCCGATCATGGAATATGATAAATTTATCGATTCAGGTACTTAAAAGGTGTTTACGCTCATGGAATACGTTAAATTTGGCTGTTTAAAGCATTTGTTCAGCCAAGCCAAATGACCATCACGCATCTGCCGTTTATTTAGATGCATAAAAAAACCTGCAACATTCAATAATTACAGCTCATAGAATCTGTTTATTTATCATTTTAAATGGTTTATAATGTTCTTTCGTCATCCTGATCTTTTAATTTATATTGATGTATATGATTCATCATAAGATTGTACACAACACGTGTAGCGTGTACCATTCCGCAAGCAACGTCTGTGAAAAACGACTGTCCCATGGAATGTAGTCGTTTAAGCACGTTCTTCGATAGTTATCTTCAGTGGCTGTGACGTTTTGATGTGACTCGGGTCCTTAATGCTGGTTGATTTTATGCGATTTAGTTGGGTTTTTTTAACTACTTCGGAAGTGAACCGATCTCGTCGGACTCAAATCCGATACAAATGAGGCACTAGATGAAAACTGCATCAGCCCCCTGGCGACCTAAACACAACGATTGTGAAATTTCCGTCACGGTACCTTAATATAGACGGCGATCATTTTGATGAGGAGTTGCCTTTTTTTTCCTCGTAGAGGCATCATCTCTTTATCTCTCTGTCTCACTGTCTCTCTTTCTCTCTCTCTCTCTCTCACAAATGATATGAGATCATCAGCATACATTAGAAGATTAACAACAAGCACACTAAAACTACACTGAACACAACAATTATTTTAAACCAGAGCTCAATTCATCCATATAAACACTGAACAGATAGGTTGACAATATGCCCTGTCTTATGCCATTAAACACACCAAATCAGCCAGACATAGTTCTGCCCCATCTTACACATACATCTGATTAGAGTACCATGCAACCAACCATTCTAAAAGTATATCCAGGGACACCTTTGTTCGACAAGCTCCCCCCACCACTAAAATCTAAGGTGCAGTAGTCCTATATAATGGTGTGGATTTATGATAGAATAGTCCTTGTACATCTGCCATAGAGGGCTTTCAATGAACTTAGTAAACAAATATCAACATTTGATTTTTCGGAAATCTACACATACAACAGCACTTAAAACATTAGCCTCTACATAGCGGCAAAGTCACTGGGTCAACAACCTGATTACCATCGCGAGCGAACAAATGGCATCCACACGAATGTCAATGTGACTGCGCCATCCCATGAAGGAAGCTTGGCCACCAACGAGCCACAGGACCCAACAGAAACCATACGCTAAACCATTGCACCCGTTAAATATAGTAATCCTCTGCCCTACCACCCGTTTCAGCCAGACCTACCAGTCCTGGACCTGGCAGTAGGCAGACCCCGAGGTGTACGGTGTTGACCCTGGCAAGCGGCTCCACGCCTACTGGACAGCGTTATACCCGCGGTTTCAGGGTGGTTTATTATTGACCCACTGGGTCGTGCTCTTTCACACCAGGGGTCGTGACTATGTATGGAATGTCTTTTAACCAAAGAAATGTTCCTTGTTGCTAATTCAGATAACTGAAGCGTGAGAATGATGTGATCCAGCATTACACAGCCACAAGTCCTAAGGAATAGACAGTGCCATGTTGGATGTCATATAGACAGTTTGTCCAACTATTGCAGGATGTCAGGCTTGATAGACAAAAATGTCCACAGGGGATTCAGCTAGTGTATCTCCAACTATTGCTGGATGATATACAATGTATGTCCACATGGGTGTCCAGCTTGATAGACAGTGTATGTCAAATTATTGTTGGATGTCAGACTTGATAGACAGTGTATGTCAAATTTGTTGGATGTCAGGGGATAGACAGTGTATGTCCAACTATTGCTGGATGTCAGGCTTTATAGACAATGTATGTCCAAGTAGTGTTGGGTGTCCAGCTTGATAGACAGTGTATGTCAAATTAGTCCATACTTGATTGACAGTCCAAGTAGTGTTGGATGTCAGGCTTGATAGACAGTGCATGTCCATTTGCTGGATGTCAGGCTTGATAGACAAAAGTCCAAGTAGTGTTGGGTGTCCAGCTTGATAGACAGTTATGTCAAATAATTTCATACTTGATTGACAGCTGTCCATAGTGTTGGATGTCTCTTGATAGACAGTGTATGTCCAACTATTGCAGGATGTCGCACCCAGACATTATGTCCAACATTGCTGGATGTCAATAGACAATGTATGTCCAACTATTGCTGGTCGGCTTGATAGACCGTATGTCCTAGTAGTGTTGGATGTCCAGCTTGATAGACAGTGTATGTCAAAGTATTGTTGGATGTCAGTCTTGATAGACAGTGTATGTCAAATTATTGTTGGATGTCAGGCTTGATAGACAGTGTATGTCCAACTATTGCTGGATGTCAGGCTTGATAGACAATGTATGTCCAAGTAGTGTTGGGTGTCCAGCTTGATAGACAGTGTATGTCAAATTATTGTTGGATTTCATACTTGATTGACAGTGTATGTCCAAGTAGTGTTGGATGTCAGGCTTGATAGACAGTGTATGTCCAATTATTGTTGGATGTTAACAAACAGGTTGTCCACTAATATCCGTGATAGACAGTGTATGTCCAACTATTGTTGGATATCCGGCTTGATAGACAGTGTATGTCCAATTATTGTTGGATGTCAGACTTGATAGACAGTGTATGTCCAACTATTGTTGGATGTCCGGCTTGATAGACAGTGTATGTCCAATTATTGTTGGATGTCAGACTTGATAGACAGTGTATGTCTAGTTGGACCGGCTTGATAGACAGTGTATGTCCAATTATTGTTGGATGTCAGACTTGATAGACTGTGTATGTCTAACTATTGTTGGATGTCAGTTTTGATAGACAGTCCCAATGGTTGAAGCATATATGTTCTGACTACAGAAACGCGCAGGCTCATTTAAGGTTCTGCCATCACATGCCATTCCTAATGTGGGTGTTTTCCAAATATGTTACTGCGTGCAAAAGTGATTAAGGGTAAACACAGCGCTGATCATGCCGCGTCTAGGCACCCTGCCCGACGAATACAGTCATTGCAAATATTTATTATCAAAACCCACTCACTTTTGCACCGCCTACGCACAAGAAAGTATACTTTGAACACAGAAATATCGATGCATCCGAAAATCAATATTTAATCACGCAATTATGATAATTGATATAACCACGATTATTTGACCTTTTAACGATGGTTGTATAACTTAACAAGAATGCTACAATAATAAAGCCTGCTTCCTTATAAGGAAACCAATTTTTAACCCGTTTCGTATTTGCGTGGCTTCATAAAGTCTGTTCTCAATACTAAATATTGCATATGATAATTATCAATAATTTGCTTTCATAACCAGCTGCAGTCACTGTCCATCCACACGTGATTCCTGGGAGGCTGGGTGGGCGTGGCCATCACATTGTGGGTGGCTTGTCAATTGTTGGTCAAGTGTTGGGGTTGGTCGATGCTATCACCGGCATAGAATCATAATAAACAGGGTCACCTTCAATCCAAAGTTTCCATTCGAAAAGATGGATTGCGAACATTTGACATCCCTTAATGTATATTTTATCAAATCATTTATCATAGCAATGCCGTTAGCGCATGAGGGAATGATACACAATTAGTTAACTGAAGCAATGTCATAAAGTTTAGTGACATCAAATGATTGTCATAAAGCCTAGTGACATCATATGATTGTCATAAAGCCTAGTGACATCACATGTTTGTCATAAAGGCTAGTGACGGCACATGGCTGTCATAAAGCCAGGTGACATCACATGATTGTCATGTAGCCTGGTGACATCACATGATTGTCATAAAGCCTAGTGACATCACATGTGTCATCAGGCATGACGGTCATAAAAGCCAGGTGACATCATATGTTGGTGACATCACATGATTGTCATAAAGCCTAGTGACATCATATGTTTGTCATAAAGCCTAGTGACATCATATGTTTGTCATAAAGCCTAGTGACATCACATGATTGCCATAAAGCCTAGTGACATCATATGATTGTCATAAAGCCTAGTGACATCATATGATTGTCATAAAGCCTAGTGACATCATATGATTGTCATAAAGCCTAGTGACATCACATGTTTGTCATAAAGGCTAGTGACATCACATGGCTGTCATAAAGCCTGGTGACATCACATGATTGTCATGTAGCCTAGATACAGCGTGAATGATATTTCGAAAATATAATAACACGCATTGAATTGATGATAATTGATGCTGTCAATCTTTTAAATCAATGAAGAAATGGAATGATGAAATAAATAGTGACAGGGGGGAGGGGGCAAATTGAAAATTGGTCAGGTACAGGATTTATATATGTTTATGTTTTGACACTCTAAGGATGAGGAATAGTGTTTGCGGGCATCAGACAATGTGAACAAGGGATCAAAGATTACCTGTAATAGGTTGTCATGGTGCTCCATCATCACTAGGGACGCGGGCTAAAATACTGTACAGCAGCACAAGGGGACGAAATGTTCCTTTTTATGCGAATTACCAATCGATCACATTATCACGAAAACGTTTATAACAACTTGGTATAATGAAGGAAAACGCTATGGACATTCTCTAACACCAAATAAAGCGTACGCATCCTACTTCTGATTAAATTTCAATGAAAAACCCAATGTCACGTGATCACCCTGAAGCAATGGATGATACAACACGAATCAACCTACACCTTATAGTTCATTATCATTCTTGGTCTAAGCTGTATTCATGACCTCCTTAGAGACTATGATTTTAGTTACCTCTTTGTCGGGATCGAAGCTCTGGAGCGAAGAGGACAGGTATTGATAATCGTCGGCGGCGGACACGGCCGCGCCGTCGATGTCTCGGGCAGTCGTAAACTCGGGTACACCACTGGTAGATCTCTGTATTAATAGCACAACAATGCATGAACATCGACTTCACACAACTGTAGATCTCTATAAATGTTAAAATCAGCCATACACAAATGTATATTCTGCCCCAACAGATATTTTGCATCGACATAAGATGGATCAGTCGTTAATTTACCCCGAGATGTCAGACTATAGAGTGTCCCTGTCCCTCCGATGTCCCTAAATAATAACCTGGTTTGTATATCGTGAACCAGTAACGGGGGCGGGGGGTGTTAAAAAGTTGAACAACACATGATACCCACCAGAGTATCTTTGCCTAGCATCTGGAATGGCGTCACTTCATACCGGCCATTACGTCTGGAATCGCCCCGACTGTTCACCCTAAACGGAGAGGCAGCATCATCATCATCAGTGTTATCATCATGGATAACATAGGCGCCATTATCCTTAGCAAAGTCAGTAAACTCATCGTTATAAACACTCCTCAAGACCATATCGGAGACGCCATTATCATCTATTCTGAAACATATCAAGCAACAAAGTGCTGTTTGCGAAATTAAATTATCTACTTGGCCTGAAGGCGAAGTCTACATTTAAAAAGCACATAAAGCCACCACTCACTGGAGCGTTGCTATTACATAGCTGCCGTCGTATCCGTACCTAATTTGCATAATGTATGAATATTCAAAATAATACAATAAAGTAGAAAATTCGGTATTCATCAAGTTTACAGTATGTCAGACAGTTCGTTAGCGACGGCAATTGGCCATGACACTTACTCCCATTCAGTAATTCCCTGTTCAAGCTTCTTGTTACGGCGCGTAAGGACGACTATGACGATGACAAAAATGGCGAGAATGGCTGCCCCCACGCCAGTAGAGACGCCGACGACCAGGTTTGTGTCGACACAAGAGGATGCTACGCGCAAATGATTGTCTTTGCACCTGCAGGTGTCAAAATATTTAAGTTAAAAAACACAACATGAAAGTATTAACATTCAGCATTGTATTATATATATTGTGTATAAACTATATTAGCATTTTGGACGATTACTTGGGCGAATATACTAACGTGCAGTTGCCGGCAATAGTACAAGCCTCGTTTCCAGGGCCCAACGAACAAATAGGCTGACACTGTACGTTCCTGGTTCCTATTTCCTGGTTGCATTGTGGGTAACAGACCTGGGTACATACCGTCGAGTCGTAACTGCAGACGTCAGCAATTATATCTTCGACGATGCCCTCTGTATACAAACAGTAGACGAACTTTTACAAGGACATGTCAGTTGAATTATGAGAGGAGAGAGACTTTTGGAGAAATAAGATATGTGCCAGGAAGGGCTTTCAATCATAAAGAATTCGTAGAGAATAATGATAATGATAATTACAGCACTAATTTCAAAGCTGTTATTAAGTTCCACTCACGTCCACTCAGTTACTACGTCCACTCAGTTACTACGTCCACTCAGTTACCACGTCCACTCAGTTACCACGTTCACTCAGTTACCACGTCCACTCAGTTACTACGTCCACTCAGTTACTCACGCTGCTGAGCCAGCTCCATCTGGGTGGTTTCCATCAAGTATTTCCCGTCAATGATATGGCCATCCCCAACAGGTTTCTCGATCAAGTCAATGAGAACAGTTGAGTTGATCAGCGAAAATATTTCCGATGCATTCAGCAAAGTGTTTTGTAGATAGAAAACACTCTGGTATTCCGCTATAACACTACCCCAACGTAAGCATAAGTAAATATAAGTTAGTAAAAGTTAGGTAATGGTAATGGTAGTACTGGGGTTTAATGTCACTTTCAACAACGAGGTGATGTCGCGACGGTGATGGGGGAGGATGAATGTGATGCTTGGACAGTTCCCCTTAAGTGCCAGCACCCACTTGGCACAAAACCCGTTGTGCAGAACGAGCTGCGAAACCCACGCGCTGGGACAAAGGCCCAGCAAGGTACTATAGAGCTACTGGGTCGGGTGCGTCCCCTTTCAGAGATGGGACCGCCATTTAACGTAATCATATGGGTTACGGAGAACCAGTCAGGTTTTCACACCTTTGAATCGAACCTACAACCTGTGGGTCGAAAGGCGAAGTAGTATACCACTACGACACAGGAACCGGCTATTATAAATAAGGACGCATGCGAAACTAAATTTTCAAGCGAATAAACCGTGACATTTAACCAAGTTATTATTCACGTCGCCGAAAATGATGACGGTGACCTTATAATTTGGATAGACATCATAACGTGTATTATATTGTGATGGAAATATGAAATCACCTCTCCGCATTATACTTCTTAAACAGCGACACCGCGATGTCATGAAGCCAACCATAGTCCACAAACGCTGCAGTGAATGAACTCTTCAACTAAAAACAATTCATGAAATCAAATGCAATGACAAAAGCTAAAATTCTACGTCATTTCATAGTCGCACAATTACACACCGAAAAGTGCCACACGTCAAAGCTCGGCATAAATAACACTAGCATTTATGTGTTAAAGCTAGTAATGAAGTACTGCATTGCTAGCATTAATGTGTTAAAGCTAGTAATGAAGTACTGCATAACTATCATTAATGTGTTAATGCTAGTAATGAAGTAACGCATTACTGGTATTTATGTGTTAATGCTAGTGAAGAAGTAATTCATGTGACATATTCTACTGACTGTGTCCGTAGTGAATTGTTTCAGCGCGAGGAATCCACGGCTGTTGCTATCAGCATAGTCTTCATCCCACTCGCCCAACATCAAGCAACTCATATCAATTCCAACGTATTTTCCGGCTGTCCAGATAGAAAAGACAAACCGTTAGTACTCAAAATGTCTCCTTCACAAGTATAGGAGGAGAGGGCAATGGAGTAGGGAGAGGTGACGGGATAGGGTGGAAGGGCGAGAGTGCAGCTGGGGCTTATTTCTGGGCATAGGGGGTTGTTTCAGAAGGTCAAGGTCTTCCGGTGCTAATTCTATAGTTTTTTCGGCTTTAAAAGTCACTTCAGCGCCATACATGGTGTTTATAAAGGACAGGATGAGCAGTACCATGTAGTTAGTTCGCCAGTCAATGAGGTCATACATTAATGACGTATATGACACAACTATCCCATTAAAGATCACTATTACTCACAGAAATCGGGTGGCCTGGGTACTTCCGGTGGAAGTGTCATGGGCGGAACAGTCGGCGCTGTGAAAGTGCAAGCCATAGCAAGTATTCATTTTGGGTACTGATTTACCATGCAACTTGATACAAGCGAAACAACAACTGGCCATCCAATAGTTACCTAGAGTAGATTGGGCTGTTGACGGCCAAGTCGCAGTGCCCTCTGACGAGCTACTGTCTAATTCTGTAGAGGATACTGTTGATTGGTCAGTCGATTTCTCTGTTGATTGGTCAGTTGGTTCGGTTGATTTAAATGTTGAATGAGCGGTTGATTCCAATGATTCTCCGGTTGTCTGGTCGGCTGATTGGGTTGATAATACGACGGTGGATGTTAATGTTGACTGGGAAGTTGATTCGTCAGTTGGTGTTAATCGAACAGTTGGTTCGTCAGTTGATTTTAATGTTGACTGAGCTGTTGATTCTTCGGTTGATTTGGCAGTTGATTCTTGCGTTGCTTCTTGAGTTGGTTGCAGAGTAGACGCATCAGTCGGGTTGATGGATGAAGCCTTGGTCGTCCTATCAGTCAATCCGTGAGTTGTTTCATCAGTTGATGCATAGGTTGACTCGGTAGTCGGTTCATCAGTGTGTAGCTCGGTTGACTCGGTAGTCGGTTCGTCAGTGTGTAGTCCGGTTGACTCGGTAGTCGGTTCGTCAGTGTGTAGCTCGGTTGACTCGGTAGTCGGTTCGTCAGTGTGTAGCTCGGTTGACTCGGCAGTCGGTTCATCAGTGTGTAGCCCGGTTGACTCGGTAGTCGGTTCGTCAGTGGTTATCACAGTAGATTGGTCGACGAAGATCGTGCTGGTCATGACATCAGTAATAACTACGGTTGCTGTGGCAACAGATGATGTGGGCGGGTCAGTTGTCTGTGACGTGAAAGACGCCAGTGACGTTTCAGTTTCCTGTGGGAGATCGGTCACTTCGGGAGTTTCCGTCAACTCAGACTCGTCTGTTGGACCTGGAGTGTCAGTTCTCTCAATCGGCTCGCTCGATTCTGCGACTGCACTAGTTGATGAGTCCGTGGTAAAATCCGTCACCAACCCTATTTCTGTGTTCGACGCTGTTGTGAAATCCACTGCGGTTACTGCGTCCTCGGTTGCTGCGCCATCGGTTGAGTCCGTTATGATCACGCCGTCTGTACTCACCACTAAACCTGGTGTTAAGTTCTCATCCGTAGTAAGGTCCGTTGTCATAGTAGCGGTTGGTCGTAATAGTTGTGCCAAAAACACCAATACCACTTGAACCAAAACAAATGCAATTATTGAAGTTACATATAGAAATAAATTATTCAATATCAGAGTGAAAAGTTTGTTTCAACTTTTCATTTTGATTTAACCTCTTACCCAGCCAAAGGTTCGACACGACACATTGCCTCGTCGCCATTTAGATTCTATTTCACAACAGAAGGAAATCAAAATGAAGCAACATATATAGAGTGAACAATCGGTCGGTGCCCGTGACATGCATAATTTGTGCCCAAAACGACATGGACCCGTAAAGCAATAGATATGCTAATCCTCCCGCTGACTCTTCCAATCAAGATGAACCAACTGCAAGCAATAAAGTATCACACACAGGTACGGTATGTTTAGATCGCCTGCGTTACTCGCCATGTTGCAGTGAGGCGGATACTTGATAAGATGGAATCAAACTGAATAGTTCAGTCTGAATTCTACTCCAACATAATTTCTTCGTTACATGCTACCGCGGAACTAGGTTTTAAGTCCTTAATCATTTCGTTATAGCACATATTCTGTCGATTTGCCCTATAACGGACCGGCCGCTGAACGGGACCTGGTGGTTTACCATCACGCCGATTATGTAGCACTCCGCTAATTGTATAAGTCAATGTTAAATTTCAGCAAATACATTCAATTTTATCACGCATCCCTCTAAAGCTACCCCAAAAATATTTCATGTAACAGAGCTAGGAACCGAGGTACAAAGCAACATTGACTTACGCGAATCTATCAATTGGCCAGTACAATCACAAATTTAGAGCTCAATAAATCCGCTATGTTGGTCCGACACACGCGAGGTGCTGCCACCTGTCGGCATTAGTCGCCGGGCCTTTCACTGACCATGCCTCAGCACTGCAGGCTATTATCAATCTTTGACATACTCATCCCGCCATCACAACAAGGCCACACCTTTCTCATATGTGATAAGAAGACACGGATGGGAGAGGTCTCTGGACCAGGGAGAGGTATTTAATTAAAGTAGGCGAGGAGCGGTTGGGCGGTACCCTCTCTGCTTTACAAGCCTGGCCGCTGTCTTATCACGCCCAGGAGGACATGGTCACGTGGTACTTAGAGACGCGCGGTTATGATATTGCCCGGATGATGCAGTGACAAACTCGGATGAATCGAGAACTTATTTATAAACCTGTAACTGCAATAAGAGTGGCTTAACCAGCGGCACATGGATATCTTGATAAAACAGCCGGGCCAAGGTGATTTTTCTTATGTATAAAATTAATACACGCCATTGTATAGAACCAGATCTGACCCCGGATCTGACCTTCCATGATTCTTACATGCGAGCGTGTCTAGTGGGGTAGGGGTGACTTCACCTTCTAAGATTTAAACACGCGGGTGTGTCTAACGGGTAGGGGTGATGGGTAATGACCTCACCTTCTACAATTCATAAACGCGTGTGTATCTAGTGTAGGGGGGTGGGGGTAATGACCTCCCCTTCTACAATTCATAAACGCGTGTGTATCTAGTGTAGGGGGTGGGGGTAATGACCTCACCTTCTACAATTCATAAACGCGAGTGTATCTAGTGTAGGGGGTTGGGGGAATGACCTCACCTTCTACAATTCATAAACGGGGTGGCGAGTAATGTTTAGGTGAACAATATTCCACGCTCAATACTTTCGCTTCACCCTCATAGGTTTAGATTAAAGTCTATGTGCTGTCCATGAGAACCCACGTGACCATTACAATGCCCATCACTATCATATCCCCAAATTGCTAGAGTATGATTTATTCTGTAAATTATTAAAGGATACAGATTGCCGTCCTGATCCAGTACTGGTGTGGGTGTTGTGGGCGGGAAGTAGGAAAGCATGGACGCCGAATAGAAGGAAATAACAGACGACTAATGTAAGGCTGCGTATGAGGTGATAGTGAGTTTAAGTGACGCCAGACGGCGCCATCATCACCAATGTAAGGCTGTATATGGGGTGAACCAACGACTCGTCGTTGCTTCGCTCCAGGTAGGTAGTCATTGCCTTGGTCAGAATGTCCCACCTTGATGTGTCTGGATCGTGTGAGGAGGTTTCTCTACATGACTGAAGCCATGAAGTTATCATCTGTAGGGGAACAATCCGTAATGTGATAGATCGGGGTTCACGCACGGGTCATGGACGGTAGAGTATTTACTCCAATTCACCCAGGTTGATTGCCGTAAACAACCATTGTTGTAAACAGCCATTGTTGTAAACAACCATTGTTGTAAGCAAACATCGTTCAATTAAAACAGTCACAAATCATCCCATTCGGATGATGATTGTGACATTGCTGTTTATCGTTGAATGGCATTAATGACGACCGTGGCGTTTGTGGGTGGCATCTGGCACATGACACGAGCCTACATAAATGACGCCGGTGACTCCTCCCACACCCACTTCCCTCATTTAGGTGAGCGCTGACCTCCACCTTCCAGTTCAGACTATTTGATATGTTGTGCAAGTCTCTCTATGTTTGTGGGGTGTTGGCTGCCGCTTGCGTGGCATGTCATGGCTGCAAAGCTGTACACGGCGATTCAGGTAAACTTTTATCATATCATAATCATTAGATAATATTCATTTATGAATAATAACCTTTATTTTGAACTATTTAGCATCAGTTTTCCTCCAAAATTTAGAAGAAAGGAATAAAATTGTGCATATCACGTATCGAGGTATTTGGTATGAATTCCTTACGCCAGAGGTCGCTAAGATGTTCGAGTCGATGGTGAGTGACTGGCAGGAAGTATATAACACGGGGGACATGGAGGCGTTGATGGCCTTCTACACAAAGGACGCTGAAATGATGCAGAGTAAAGCGAGTACAGCACACGGAAAACACGGTCAGTGGCTAACACGATAGCGGACACAATAAGTGGTTACAATATTTTACCATCGCAAATTTCAATTATTTCCCAAGCACGCCTAGAGTTATCAAATAGGTTTGCGAACACCTGCGTATAGTGAACTGATGTGTCCAGCTCTGGTGGGGTTCGTTTGACACCCTTGTGTTTGCTATTACTTGAGTGTATCTGTACCACGTAATGCAGATATCAAAGGCGTCATCAGTAACCGTGTAAATAAAGATGTCGGTCGGAAGATCGATGTAACCTGCGATGAGATCTTCGTACTAACACCCGACACAGCTCTCCTCATCGTCTCCTACACCAATAAGCACAGGTAAATCACGAATTTCATCACCAGAGAAAGGTACAATACCTTTGACATCCCTAACTATGCTCTCTCTCTCTCTCTCTCTCTCTCTCTCTCTCTCTCTCTCTCTCTCTCTCTCTCTCTCTCTCTCTCTCTCTCTCTCTCTCTCTCTCTCTCTCTCTCTCCACTGTTTGTCTTGCATCTCTTACTTCGAATAAAAACACTCTATATTTTCAAATGTATATAAACTGCTTCAGATCTCTGTATCTATCATGCTATCAAATTCCTTGACGTAATACGTTCTCGCAATACCGGCTTGTCATGAACGCGTGTATGGCTGTAGGGGCATGGTACTGTACCGGCTTGTCATGTACGCGTGTATGGCTGTAGAGGCATGATACTGTACCGGCTTGTCATGTACGCGTGTATGGCTGTAGAGGCATGATACTGTACCGGCTTGTCATGTACGCGTGTATGGCTGTAGAGGCATGATACTGTACCGGCTTGTCATGTACGCGTGTATGGCTGTAGGGGCATGATACTGTACCGGCTTGTCATGTACGCGTGTATGGCTGTAGGGGCATGATACTGTACCGGCTTGTCATGTACGCGTGTATGGCTGTAGAGGCATGATACTGTACCGGCTTGTCATGTACGCGTGTATGGCTGTAGAGGCATGATACTGTACCGGCTTGTCATGTACGCGTGTATGGCTGTAGGGGCATGATACTGTACCGGCTTGTCATGTACGCGTGTATGGCTGTAGGGGCATGATACTGGGCAAGATGGAAGACGGACTCCCTAAAGCACACCGCGTCATGCTGAACGCTATGTGAAACACAGCTCAGCTGAGCAACCATCTTGGTCACTGTGGATAGAGAGGACAATAAAACATTTCCTTCTTGCTAATAAAACAGTTAGTTCTTGCAAACCAAACTGATAATTCTAGCAAATAAAACCATTAACTGTCGCTAAATGTATGTTGTAGTTGGCAGTATACCTCTTAATCCTTTATCCCTATATGATGCATAGTGACCAGAGTTTGATATTTATCTTCGAATTATACATTTTGTGCGGGTATCATAATTAATACATGATTGATCAATCTCTTTTGGACTGTAACATCACCATGACGACCATGAATCACATCACAAAGACGACCATGATTCACATCACCATGACGACCATTTTTTTGACAAATCGTGATATTAAATTCGGATGTAAACTACGTATGTAACTGCACGAGATTGGGTCGTGAGTGACTTGAGGTTTTGGAATTTCATCCACTTCTAATGTAATGAGTGCATCAAATAGAATCGCTTGATAGCAGATGGAAAAAAATACGTCATCAGACTCGTTTTGAAATAACATTAGCGACGTCATGACGCTGGTAGTCATGGTAAACAGTGGATGATGTTTTGGAGTAACCAATCAGTGATATCCAATCAGGTATGAAGATTACTGAGGTCGCTGACTTGGCAAGTCCACGTGGCACGGAAATCATTCTGGAGTAACCCATTGATGAACGTTCTAAATATGAAAACAGTTACTTCGTCATACTAGTCGGTGTATACAAGCACGACAGATTGATCAGGGTGGGTTGAGGACAATTGTGACCTTGTCACGTCGTCTCTTAACAATCTGTTCTCATGAGCAAGCAGTAAATTTGGATCTGTATTTGTTCTTGACCGTATTAGTTCATTGACCCCTGCGTTCGGTGGTCGCCTTTCCTAATCAAATATGTCTAGTCAAACGCGGTCACGTCCTTTTCCTGTTTCTTTCAAATCAACGATAGACATATTCGTGTTAGCCTAGATGTTCATGACAAATTCCAGCTCAGCTGCTTATAGGTTGTTAAGGAATTTGTTGACATTCGCTCCTGTTACTGCAAAACAAGTTCGGGATGTTCAGCTTATATCTCTTGCAATAACAAAGCCAATACTGTAACTGGCTGTATTCCTATCCACTCTGTCTGTATCGACAGCTATGTCACTTATGTATCCATCGCGAAAACGCGAGTCATTATCTACAACACAGACGTGTTATTAGCTAATCCTTTTTTATTAGCCATAAACATTATTATTCGGAATCCTTTTTAACATACCTGTATTAAATAGACAAAAAGTTGCTTTACTTCGAAATGGAGAAAATACATTTATGTAATAGAGAGAGAAAAGGCATTTCAGCCTGGATTAACAGAAAAACGAAACTGGCGTATAGTGATAGAAATGGCTTTAACATAGCCGCATAACATTAGGCTTCATGGAAAACGATATGAGACGATAATTGATGGATGTGTGTACGAGCAGGAGCGTGTGAAAGTATCCCGTGGATCAGGGTACCACATAGTGGAGAGGGATCAGCTTATTCCGTGGTGGATAGGGATCAGGGTACCACATAGTGGAGAGGGATCAGCTTATTCCGTGGTGGAGAGGGATCAGGGTACCACATAGTGGAGAGGGATACAGCTTATTCCGTTGTGGATAGGGATCAGGGTACCACATAGTGGAGAGGGATCAGCTTATCCCATGGTGGAGAGGGATCAGGGTACCACATAGTGGAGAGGGATCAGCTTATCCCATGGTGGAGAGGGATCAGGGTATCCCGTAAATATCCAGATTGCTTAGATTTAATGAGGCATTTCTAATGGGATGTCACTAATAAAATCACGTGACAAACATGGCTTTAAGAAAATGTGTCGAAATCATGCAAAAACATACAGACAATCATGAACAATTCCCACACACAGAAACTTCATAGAAATCTAAACATCACTATATTCACACTGACATGATTGATGTAGCTACTCAATATAAGGTGAGAGAGCGGTGACGGAGATGGCAAGCCCTGCCGGCTAAGCATAAGCACCATTGAACTTCCCAATATCACTAAAGTCATCATTGAGCGTACTCTTGAGAACCACGCTGGAGCCTTGAATGTCGTTCAATCTGTAAGTCATGGGTGCAGTTGAGGATGGCAGTAGACAATGGCCAAATATTTCAATCCGGATTTGATTTTGCATTAGCTTCAAAAGCACCAATGCATATATTGCTGTGTTACACCACACCACACCCCCCTCCCCACCAGCACCCACCGTTTCATAAAATATGAAATTTGCGATAAGATTATTTATCCAGCAAATGAAAGCGATTAAGACCCATATTTAGACTTACTCTATTTCCGTCGGTTTCTTGTTGCGCTTAACGATCACAACTATCATGATCATCAGTACCATTACAACAGCCGCGCTCACCCCCACTGAGATGCCGATTACCAGACTGTCGTGCACGCATGAGGCACCCACGCGCAGGTGTTTATCAGTACACCTGGACGACAATTATAGAAGTATAGTACGAGGTGGATAGTATCGGTCGAGGTGGAGAAAAACATAGTGGATTAAAAAACGCACGATGAATAAGTCACATTATGAGTCAGAATACGTCATTTTGAGAGCTAGAATATGTCATCTGAGAGTCAGAATAAATTATATTGAAAGTCCGAATAAGTCATTTTAAGATTCCGAACAAGTCATATTGAGGGTCAGAATAAGTCATATTGATAGTCACAAGTCATATGGAGAGCAATGATCTTTAAGTCACCCAAGCAGAATATTGTGGGTCATCTTTGACGGTCAAAGATAATTACCTATTGTCAATTTGTTATTCTGTAGATCAAGACAGATCAAGTGAGTGAGAATGTACTGAGAGTTACTACAAATCAACGGATCGAAGGTTAGCTAAGTTCAGTCTATTTTAGTCAAAGACAGATTAAAGATAATACATTCTACAACTTATACTTAAAAAGCTAATCAAGGGACTATTAAGGAGGTGTCTGCATTTAAGTCCCATTGTATAATTCATGTTCTAAAAGATGTACTAACGAGCAGCTGGCGCCTCCATTTTCGTAAGTACAAGCCTCGTTTCCAGAACCAACAGCGCAGCGAGGTTGGCACTGTACGTTTGTTGTTCCTTGTTCGTGAAAGCACCGGGAAAAGCACGCATCGTCACATATCGCCTCGCCGAAATCAAGGCACACGTTAAAGACTAACTCTTCAACCAAGCTTTCTGTCATGACATAGTAGTGCGTAGTAATAAATACATCGATGAAAGCCGACTTAAAGTAGTGCGTAGTTTGAGGTGATTGACCAAGATTGATAGATTGCGAAAACAGAAATTGCAGTTTCACAGATTTCACATCTGATACCACAGATATATCTGTGATTTTGACCATTGTGATAACGATAAAAAAAGAAAAACTCATGCAATAATATCAGTAAAGATAACCAGGGTGTTGTGTTGTAGCAGTTGGAAAACGCAATTCAGATTCATTTATGTATAACTAATGCGCTCAGTTCAACTTACGCTGTCGTTTTAACTCATTAGTGGTATTTATCTGCAGGAAATCAGCGTCTATGATGTAATCTTCTCCCACGAGTCCTCCGCTCAGCTCCGACAAAACATGTGTTTCAATCACATAGAAAATACCCGACGCGTTTATCATAACGTCCTCCAGGGCAAATTTGCTCTCGAATTGCGCTATGACGCTTCCTCGGCTTCACGAAAAAAAAGCAACATGAAAGGTACAATGACAATTCAAACGAAGAAGACGAGGACTAATGTGATAGATGCTTGATTGCATTTTTCAGTAAGGTGCCATATTGTTTAAGAATGAACGCACTCAGTGCCGTCCAGATCAATAAAAGGATGGTATGTTTTGGACAACAACCGTACCTGAAACTTGACACAGTGATGCCTTGAAACGAATAACTGTGAAAGAAAGCTGTTTCGAAGACCCCGCTCAACTGCGAACAATTGAATAAATCGACGTTCACATTGCATTGACGTTCACATAACCAATTATAACCGTTCATAAATACATATAGCACGATTAGATATGAGATATTAGGATTGTGATCCCTCCACGAGGACTTTACCGTGTCAGTCAACAGTCGCCGGAGGACAGTGAACGCCTGGCTGGTATCGTTCTCGTAGTCATCCAACCATTCCCCCTCCATACGACATGATAACGTGATGGCGACGAACTGGTCCGCTGAAAACAGAACATATTGAGGCTTAGTGGGGGGATGGGTGGGTTGGGGGTGCTGTGTATTTAGGGGGAAAAAAATAGATCACAGGAACGAGGGATTGATCTTGTGAGAGGGAGAGAAAGGGGGAGACTGAAAAGCGAGCGATGGGGCAGCAACGACAAGAGGGAGAGAAAATGGGAGACTGAAAAGAGAGCGATGGGGCGGCAACGAGAAGAGGGAGAGAAAATGGGAGACTGAAAAGAGAGCGATGGGGCGGCAACGAGAAGAGGAAGAGAAAAAGAGAGACTGGAAGAGAGCGATGGGGCGGCAACGAGAAGAGGGAGAGAAAAAGAGAGACTGGAAAGAGAGCGATGGGGCGGCAACGAGAAGAGGGAGAAGGATGAGGGCGAAGGGGGAGGTGAGGTAAGAAGAGTGAGGGAGTGTGCATGACAGTAACAGTTGTGTAACACGAAATGCTGTTCTGACAGCTTCGTTCTACGCTCAACTATAGAGTGTTGAAAATCGGTCACACAAACCAATAACGCCTTCTGAGCCAACCAGTGACGTCACGAGAGCATTATAACACGTTCCACAAAAACGACGAATTCTAGGAACATGTATTACTGTGATAAATATTGTTGTTAACATTTTGACCTCGTCTGACTGTAAAAACGCTACAGCCCGCATTAAACAGTTTGTTACCAAAGAGACCATGGGTGTATGTTGGGGTGAGGGTGGGGTGCGGTTGGAGGCTTTTGACAGACACGTCCGTACAGTTCCTCGTTTATCAACAACAACAACAACAACAACAGCCATTCAATCGAAACCTGACTGCAAATGCGTGAGAACTGAAGCAACACTACATGCTGAGTAAAAGTTCGGACTCACTGAGATTTGGGGGTCTAGGAGATTCTGGTCCCAGAGTTGATGCCGGGAAGGATAAAGTCGTCGAACGGCCATCTGACAAATACAGTTGATACCCCATATTAGCTACGGATTCGCGGTTATATTAGCCAATAAAGGGATATTTTCTATGTACTTCCTGTATTGAATATCAGTATTTGCAGAACCCATAATTCAGTGACCTTGAGTGGGAGACTCCGCGGAGGTCGAATCGGTTAAGCCCTCAGACGGGCTACTTGAACGGCCCGAAGTCGATGGCTGCTCGGGCGGTTGGGTTGTGGTAGTCGTGGCCTCGTTGTCGTCTGATGTCGTGCTGGGAATATAAGTGGTTGTTGATAATGGTGATTGGGTTGTTGGCGCGTCTGTTGATTGGGTTGTTGGCGCGTCTGTTGATTGAGTTATTGGTGCGTCTGTTGATCGGGTTGTTGGCGCGTCTGTTGATTGAGTTGTTGGCGCGTCTGTTGATTGAGTTGATGGTGCGTCTGTTGATCGAGTTGTTGGCGCGTCTGTTGATTGAGTTGTTGGCGCGTCTGTTGATCGAGTTGTTGGCGCGTCTGTTGATTGAGTTGTTGGCGCGTCTGTTGATTGAGTTGTTGGCGCGTCTGTTGATCGAGTTGTTGGCGCGTCTGTTGATTGAGTTGTTGGCGCGTCTGTTGATTGAGTTGTTGGCGCGTCTGTTGATTGTGTTGTTAGCTCATCTGCTTGCTTACTTGTTGATTCCTTCATCTGTACAGTTGTAGGGTCTTCTGTTATCTTAGAGATCGAATCTTCTGTGGAAAGTGCAGCTGATGAGTGAGTTGATTTGGCTGTCACTTCTTCAATTTCAGTCGTGAATTCCTCTAAAGCCCCGGATGTGGATTCGCTGGTGGATGAGGTTGTTGATTCGCTGGTGGACGAGGTTGTTGATTCGCTGGTGGACGAGGTTGTTGATTCGCTGGTGGACGAGTTTGTTGATTCGCTGGTGGACGAGGTTGTTGATTTGTCGGTTGGTTTAGTTGTCGGGGGCTCCGTTGGTTGAGAATATGATGTGGTTGTTGGGCGCGCTGTTGATTCCTCTATTTGTTTGGTTGTTAATTCTTCTGTAGGTGGGGTTGTTGAATACGATGTCGGTTGAGTTTCTTGTATTGTGGGTTCATCGGAGGTGATCGTGATATCGCCAGTCGATACTGCATCCGGTATTCCTGTTGTCATTTCAAACTCTGGCTCTGACGTCATGAATTCATTATCTGACGTCATATCGTCATTCGTTGTCATGGCAAAAGCTGATGGCATGATTACCGTCAACACCAGTAACGTGCCTTCAATAGCAAAAAACACACAAAAAGGTTTAAACATGTATCACGAACAGCTGCCTCTAAATCACATATATATATATATATAGATATATATATATATATATAGATAGAGAGAGAGAGAGATAGATATATATATAGAGATATATAGAGATATATATATATAGGAGAGAGATATATCTCTATAGATAGAGAGAGATAGATATAGAGAGATATATCTAGATATATAGAGATATCTCTCTCTATCTATATATAGAGATATCTATAGATATATATATCTCTATCTATATATCTCTCTATATCTATCTATATAGATATATATCTCTCTCTATATATATATCTCTATATCTATATATATATCTATATATATATATATATATATATATATATATATATATATATCAGGTAGGCGAAACCGAACATTACCGAGCGCGCTAAATCTGTACAATTTCGGTCTTTGTCTATTGAGTTTATACTTACTGCACCAATGGGGTACAGTCTTCTTCAAACAGGAATACTGTTTAGGCATCTTAGGCGTCTGAATCAAATCGTAAATACATTATATCATCGATTTTTATTCAGAAGGTATATTACACTGGCATATATGAGACATGACTATACAATTCAATGCAAAGGTAATCTGGCAACACTAAACCAGAAATGCGACATGCAACTCAAATTGCATTTCTAATAAAGACTATAGTTTGGGTAAGAGCTACGATTTGTGTCATAAATCGTAGTTAGCAATAAACAGTAATGAGATTGCATAGCACTTTTTCTACACTGCATTGTCCATTGCCACAGCGGAACGGGCAGCATTGTCACAGCCCGAAGCATTCTAGTGGTAATAATTACCACTACCTGGTGATAATTACCGCTTCCTGGTGATAATTAACACTACCTGGTGATAATTATCACTACCTGGTGGTCATATGTACTCACCTTACGACCAGAAAAGCACACAAATCAAGATATAGCCTTTTTGTTGACGTGGTCTTCGGTTGCTGCCCTTGGGAAGGTTTCACTAACCTATGATCACGTGCCTCTGTGGGAAGCAAATAAGCCTCGTTCATGGATGGGGCTAGGATACCCTACATGCGGAAATGACCACGCCTTTCTATTTCACGATAAGAGGCTTTGACGAACAAGGTTGGCATGACATGCTAAAGTTATTTAATTAATTAATTTGAGGAGATAGCCGAGGAACGCCTCTTCATTATACGACCGCAGACTTCTGCCTTATCAATGCCCCTCCAGGTGACTACACCGGGCTGCATTTCCATGCGCTCATTTTCATACGCCCTATTATTTCATGTTTCATTTCAACGACTAGCATCACAAGGAAATAGATCCAAGCGTTCAGTGGTTTAGGAAGAATGTATTTGAGAACTGTGGGGAACTTTGTTACTCAAATTCGACATCATCAATGAATCAACACGAAGGACATGCATGCGTAGCGAGTTCATTCATGTAGTGAGACTACAAGCACTGTACTAGGTATCAACATAGTGCAAACGTATGCATGAAACGCCGTAAAATACGTCACTGCAAGACGTGGAAACTCTGGTAATGACCGCATAGTGAGACGCTGATAATGGCGTCATAGTGAGACGCCGATAATAAGATCACTGTGAGACGCTGGAATTGCGTTCTGAAAAAATATTCTATGGCGATATTTATTTAACAGCGTTATTCATAAAAATGAAACCTGCAAATGCTGAGGACTTTCATGTAACACTTGCTCAATCAAAGAGTAAGGAGAAGTGAGGAGTTTGAATTTCGTCGTTCGTGGAGCAGATCAGCAGAAATTTACACACTCAATAATCGACAGAATTGATCAAGGACAACACTAGGTTTGCCCCCTTTCAGGAGCGGATACCAGTGTTGTGTGGGTGATAAAACACTTCACCTGCGCTCTCAAAGTGAACGGCTTCTTGGTCGTAATTTTCCATACTACGAAATATCCTCGTTTGGTAATAAGTTGTCCAATTGCTAAGTGAGCGTAGAAACACACCAAGCAACGATTAATTTGGGATGTGTGATCATTAAATATCTATAAACAAATTTAACGTCTTTAGATTTGTTTAGTTGCTGCTTTCAATCACGTGATCCCGTTTAATGTGACTATTAGAATTGAGGCGGTTGTTTCAGATAATGCAACTGTTGAATGAGCATCCATCGCCAATAAAACTTATGCTCAATTGAACGCCGTCAATAATGGTGATAACAATTTCACTGTAAGATAATTTTCAATGAATGGTATGTACTTTCATGACAATGTGATTTGATTTATATGGGCGGAAAGTAGCTGCATATTTAAGACAAACCCTCGTCTTATCCATACGTACACCACACTAAGAGACATATGACATTCACGGTGTAAAGCAAAATGCCACTTAACAAGGAAAAATCCACTATGGGCGGAAAGTAGCTGCAGTAGTCTGCTCTCGGCTAATAACTCGATAAACCCTCGTCTTATCCATACGTACACCACACTAAGAGACATATGTCACGTGAGTGTTATATATTCTATATAAGATATCAGAAAGGTAATCTATATGCGAGCTCACGCTTCTGCGCATATCACCCTGGTTCCCAGAAAATGTAGCCAGCCATATACATAACAGCAACACAACGAGCACAGGGTTCACGTAGAGTTATTCTCCGCGTGTATGCTCACCGTAAAAGACTTGAAGCCCCCAATTCGACGGTTGCATGGTTGGGTGAGTGGGTCCAGTAGCAAATCAAGGTGAATGGGTTTAATAATATTCACGTTTCCCGGATAAGTAACAATCTAGTGTCGTTAGGGTGGCATGTAGTGCTTACTAGTCAACAGGATCCGATTCGTATGTACACATCTTATATATATATAGATAGAGATATATATATATATATATATATAGAGAGAGATAGATAGAGAGAGATATATAGAGAGAGAGATAGAGATATAGAGAGAGAGAGATAGAGATAGAGATAGAGAGAGAGATCTCTAGAGAGAGAGAGATAGAGATAGACTCTCTAGAGAGAGAGACTAGAGAGAGATAGAGAGATATAGATAGACTATAGAGATCTCAGAGAGAGAGACAGAGAGAGATATAGATATATATATACATATATATATAGATATATATAGATATATATATATATATCTATATATATATATATATATATATATATATATATATATATATATAGATATATCTATATATATATATATATATATATATATATATATCTCTATATATATATATATATATATATATATATATATATATATATTATTTATGCACAGAACACTATATATAAAGTACCAACCATTGCTCTTCATGGCTTACAACGTGGGAGTTTGATACGCCCAGTTGACACTTCACTCCATCAGATTACAGCATCGTCGGCTAATCATCCACGAGGTTGGCCTAAACTTCGTTTTGGTCTCCATAGTGCCGCCATAGAATGGAGCTGAAATTGATTCCTCAATTTGGGTCATTATAGGTTGACACTTAGCCGCGCACGACGTCTTATTGACGTATATATTTATATTACCGTCGTGCGCGGCTAGTTGACACTCAGCTCCCCCTTACTGCCTTAGATGATGTGAAAATCAAGATATCCAGTTATATAAAGCTTCATTTGAGTTTTTTTCTGTTTCCAAAAGACAGTAAAATGCGCCGCATATGGGTGGCGAAAGTCAAGCGTAACACTGGAGACTAGCCCAACAGACCAACAGTAGATCGGGTACTCCCTTGTTGGTCTAACAGGAAAACCCTCCGTTTATCGGTAGATTGACAAACATGCTTAATCTATCACGTTAAAAATACGTAATGAGAAGAATTTAAAGCCACCAACAGTGTGAGTATTGACTGAATGTAATTGCTATGGGTTTTTTTTTACCAATATCCGGGAGAACACTTGATATTCGACTAATTTCTAACTTTTCGGCGGAATTCCACTCCGAATTCTGGTGGTTGTCAACAAACGGTCTCTTGCATGACGTTGTCGTAAACGACCGCGTGGAATTTGCTAAGTTTTTATCATACCATCATCTGCTTGATAATACATTTCACAGGTGAGTCAGTTTATACTAGATTTATACCTTATAACTTTCCGACCTAGTTGCCTTTTCCTCTTCTTTATTCATCATCATAACAAGTCCGTTTCCATCTGACTTACGTTGCGCAATCTCGCCGCCATATTGGAATTTAGTCGGAAAAGTTAATCGCCTCGCACATTTAAGGCGATTATGCATATTTACAAGTTGTTGCGATACCTGAGATTCTTATGCGATGCATAATACTGATTGCTTATTAAATTGGACTTGTTAAATCAAGTTGACATCGTGAAGGTAATGTTTTATCATACAATTTTCTACTTTGGAAATGCCATCTTCGAGAACCAAGAGGGAGCGCAAGCTCCACTTGGTTGAAAAGAGCTACTGGAGACCTACCCTTACGACAGTTCTATGTTCGGATTATTTAGATGTTGATTAATTTATCACCAAATTGCCAGTATATCAATCCAGCTGTTTCTCGTCAAGCAGGTAGTAAATGAAATGGTATTGGCAGCTGAGCGGATTGATAAATCAAGTGACAGTGGTGAATCACAGACTGAGGTGTCACACCCAAGCACTGCCGACCTAGGCGAAGAAACTTAGCCTCTGACAGCGTCCGCGCTGTTTGCTACACCTTGTTTGCTGATCCAGCTGCAAGACGACTATTGCGCAGCCAACAGACCTTACTGACAACTGCTCGCCAGGGTACACCACTTTCTGTAGGAGGGGATGCCAGATGTTGTTACACCCGATGGGCCTAAAGACTTCGAAGGTTCTAGACATGCAACTTGTTCAGGTTTAAAAATTACGATTTATGACCAGTATATGATGGATTCGTTAATGTCTATTGTACTATCAATGAGAGACCTCGAGTTTTAATCCGCTACGCGGCGCCACGGAGCAATGCGGTCCCTCGCCCGCTTCCGGTATTCTAATACACACAGTTTACCATAGAAGGTTGCGCAACATCGTTATTTTTGATTGAATCCTTTCGAGTTATATCGCTGGTAACATTGGAGCAAATCATTACTGATGGATAAGTACGGTCGTCTGACCTTACAGAGAATTGAACTCCCAGTTTGGCAGGATATGCAAAGCGTCTATCAAAACAGACTTGGTCCGTATGGCGAAGTCGCTGACCCGCGTCAACCAGATTCGGGCCAAAGCAATTGACCACGGTATCCGTAATGAGCCTGTGGCTCGGAGGAATATGCAGAGTTGACTGGGACCGTGGCCATGTGGGATTGTAGTGTCCCAAACACACCCTTACCTCGCATGCTCACCAGATGGGGTTGTGTCTGATGACATGATTGTTGAGGTCAAGTGTCCCTGCAGTACCAGGGACAAACTTGTCACTCCTGTCTCAGTGCCATACCTGGTCAATGAGAACAACCCGCTCACCCTTAAAGCCAACATGACTACTATTACCAAATTCAGGGCCAGTTGTTTTGCACGAACAGTCAACTTTGTCATCTTGTGGTGTTTACGTCTCGGAGTATGGAGATTGTCCCAGTTACCCGTGACGATGAGTTTATTACTACTATGATTTCAAAGTTAGAGGTGTATCTCAGGGACTACTTCAAAGATGCTATACTTGATTCAATGTTCTTTCACAATTTCTCTTACTGAGTAGTCTTGTGCACTGATTTCTTTTTTCGCTAAGGAATCATTTACCTGCATATTGCATTTGGTGGAATGTATAATAAACTCATGAAAATTGAAAAGTAAAAAGTGTTTTAATTGAATTATAAACAATTAACCGTTTGGGGGTTCCGCAGTCACTCATTCAATGAAAGGGACAAACATGAATAGGACGGAAAACAATTTTTTCTTCAACAGTATTCACGTGTATGGTTATTATAGATTACATTATAAGGCATTTGGTATAAAAAGACTACTGCATATCACCTTTCATTGAGATTCATATAATATCACACCCTGAGTGGGATAGACATACACAGTCACACTTCACAAAAACTTCACCTTAGGCAGTTGTGGGGACGATGCACTGCCGAAAGTTACATATAACAAACAAAGATTATGTCAGAGAAAATTTGGACCTCACAGTGGATCATAGGTTCCACCAAGATTTTGAAGATTTTCCCCAATCCTATTATCCGCTCAATGTGCACCCTCTTGCTGGAGATCTCCCGGTGTCTCTGCACCACTTTCCCTGTCAGCTGATTCTTCTTACTGAAAAAGGTTGGTATATTTACGGTGACATCATAGGGAGTAAATAAGTCCTGGGTGACAAAGCCATTACCGAGTCACCCTGGTCACACATTTCTGGTAGTTTTCTCCTTTCCATCACCTGCCTGTCACTGCATGGTTGCGCCGCCATAAGAGGGAGACACATAGGACACTAGGCCTCCTGGTGTAGCACCCACCACCACCTTCATTGTCGTACGTAGAAAAAGTAGCCTAGAAAACGGTATACCTGGGACCTTTGATCTCGACTTGGCCAGTTGTCCGTCGCCGGTCGGCTCGTTTCACAGCGTTTCGGAGATGCTCGTCCGCTACGCACAGTGCATTGACAGTGACAGCTTTACCCTAAATTTCGTCACCATCAAATATCTCATGACCGAGTGACGTATTGCGAGTAATTTTATTCGTCGAATTGAAGCAAAATGGAAATGAATCTCTTGTATTTACGCGTACTACGCGAAGTAAGCGCATAACCTGATAACTTCCGGTCGAGCTTGGGACCGCATTGCTCTGTGCCGCCACCTCTCGGAGAAAACCGCAACGCGGTCTCCCATTGCCTGTTAATTTCTTTCAGAGCAACCAAGATAAAAATTCAAATGCTATGGAGTTAGCTGGTCTGAAGCTAGGCAAAGAAACTCCGCCTCTGACAGCTCCGCGCCATTTACTACTTTCGATCTCTCACATCCGAGCTGTAGAGGCGAAGAGCCGCCTGTGATATTTCCGAGGTTCCGAAGTCGCTAAAAACTTACCATAGTTCTCCAAGCAAAATAATTTGTGACAAAATGCAAGATTATATCACAAAATGACACGAGGACTGTCTCTATTACTACAGTTTTGTCTACTTGTTATGTTTGAGCACTAAAATACGGCACATCATGAACCTTTTGTTCAAAAACCCAACATGGCCTACTCCCACAATGCAACATAATTGCGTTAATTCTCGTTCATGTTTTCGATTCGCGCGGTAGCCATGTTGGACAACAATTTTAAAATTGTGTTGGATTTCGTTGATTCTGTTGATTAAGGAGTATGACTGTTGTTGGACTCTAGGCAAGATTGATGGTAAGACATTTATGGATATGAAAATGTATGTTTTTTAAACTGTCCCTTGTCTGCATTGCGAGAAGGAGCAAATTTGCCTATAACGCTCAAGATTTTGCATACGGACCCTCGCCCCTAAGGTGGCATCAGATCATCAAAACACCAGGGGCGAGTTGCCTTGCCTAGTCTGAAGCTTGCTTTGAAATCCCTGTCTGAGAATGGCTTGACCGTTGAATCCATCACTACTGACAGACATTTGGGGGTGAAAAAGAACATGACGGAAGAGCAACCTAGAGTCCAACACTGGTTTGATGTGTGGCATGTTGCCAAAGGTTAGTTTCTTTGTGTGAGTTAGGGACACAACGCTTCGAGCTTCGAGGACTGAGATAACTGAATTAACTGACTGGTGAATTGATGTTAACACTAATTTTCCTACTTCGTCAATCGGTATCTTGCTACAGAAATAGGATCGATGCAACTCATTGATGTTTTAACTCAGTTGAAGTCTTGTACAAATAAATATTTATCTAAGATATCGCTTCCAAGTGGTATGGCCGTGACTATGTATGTGAATATACTGGTGTTGATTATTAACAGTCCTTCTCCTTTCGGTTTCGGTCAAAGGAAGTGACGATTACTTGGGTGTACATCTGTTTATATCCTTTCCCCCTGACTGCCTGAAAGATCTATATTTTATTTGGATTGAGGGACACATATTTCTGGCGTTATGATCGAGACGTTTGCTTTTAGCCTAAATCTATTTTTTTCGGAAAAAAACAATGCTCTCCCAAAAGTCAGCTTCCGTGGAAACAGTGATAAATCCATCCAAAGATGAGTTCTTGCAGAAATGGCACCTCAAGGTAGAATTGCGGAAGAAATGCTGCTTCGAATGACACATTGAAAATGCCAATCTCGCACAAGCAATGCCTATGGTTTCGTCCGGAGAATCGTGCTTATTTTATCGCCCTAACCTCATACGGCTGTTTACCACTGTTTACAAGTTACTCATGTCTCATATTCATAACGTCATGTTACTGTCACTGATACTAAAATGTGCTGTTTATGAAAGAGTGAGTTAGGGAGGGGAGAGGATGTGTTTGAGGGGGGGGGGGGGCGGGGTATGTTGACGGAATGTGCTTGGTAGAGTGCCAGATTTAAATTTCGGGAGCGTTCAGTAATTGTGATGTAGTCTGTAGACTGAAGTGAGGGGACGAAATATATACCAGATTTTTCATGTCCTCGGCGAAGGTGATGCCAACTAACCCAACAGACCAACGTCAACTTTTATTACCTTGTTGAGGAAGTGCAACAGCATCTCCCGTACTTTGTTCACAAGAACTAGTGCCAACTGATCTTGAAAAACCATCTGCATCAAGATTACTTGCCTATGCTGACCTTGTATATGATATGATTGATAATGGTGCCATATTATTCAAGTTTTACTTTACCATGAAAATCCCATAACATATTGCCTGAATATTGGTTATCCTGGCATCTATTCAAGATCACCATTGTGACATAAACTGCCAATCGTAAACTGGATGTGAAGCCATACATTTATCAGAGCCTTCAGGATGTATGATTGATGTATTCCTGAATGACAATTTTTGAGTGGCTGTCACTTCTTATTATTAACCTTTCTGTCATGACATACCTTCTCTAACTATAGTAGAGGTCCAGTAAGGTAACCAACAATTCAATGGTATATAAATTACTTGAGTATCAATGTATTAGTTATTTCACATTATCTGTATGCTTATGCCTCGAAACTAACTTTGCATTTTTCTTCAGAGAATTCCATTGGTTCTACAATGCCTAAACATAGGACCATGTGTAGACAAATGGTCAACAGATTACCTGACATCAGCAGGGGGCGACTGTCAGGTCAAAATCCATGTCAGCCCAACACCTAAAATGGACTTCATCAACAAAAATTTTGCTTACAAGTTAGTTACTTAGTCGAATAGATAAGCCCTTGTTCACAACAAGGAATGATTATACAGCTGATAATCTACCATTGCTTAAAGTTCTATAGTAGACCTTTCATTGGACAGGGGATGCTTAAAACTGGTTACCTGTTCAGGTTCCCCTCTGTTTTACTAAACATTCCATTGAAATATCGGTTTTCAGAACTCTACCATTTGGTGAATTTCTACACAGGGCGTCCATGGAAACACAGGAACAATATTTCTTCGCTAAGGTGATGATTGGCATATTAGATCATAGACCATATATATTCATAATTACACTGTCTAACATGCAAACATCGTTTATATATCCTATCGCAACTATTTTAATGTTACTTAATGTTTTTACAGGATGAAAAATACTACTTGAGGTCGCTTGGAGAAAATCCAAGAAACGATGTTGCAAATGTTTGTAAGGATTTTCCAAAACTTGCTGACGACATAATTTTCCCTCAGCTCTTTGATTCCGACAAGACCTTCTCCAGTGTCTTCAGGATATCATCCAAAGGAGTCCAGCTTTGGACACATTATGACGTGAGCTCATTATGATTTTTGGATGTTCATTGATGCACGTTATGATTGAAAATTTCCGTCAATCGTCATTGCGCTCACTGGTGAGATTCGTGTTTGATTTTGTGATGCAGATTATGGATAATTTTTTGATGGTGGTGTCAGGTAGAAAACGAGTCGTACTCTTCCCCCCACAAGACGCACTGCACCTGTATCTTCATGGTATTCTCTCTTCAATAAGTTGCTAAAATTACAGTTATTAATATTATGAAATTTCTTTATACAGTCTCAACATGGTATACAATTAATATTTCAATAATAGAAATTTGTCAAGAAAGATCGAGTAACTATTTTGTGATTTTTATTAATAGGAGAGGAATTAATGTACATAGATTTAACGATACTTCAACAGGGGACAAATCAGAAGTGCTGGACATAGATGACCCAGATCTTGACAGGTTCCCTGACTTCCAACACGCACATCGTTATGAGTGTATCCTAGAGGCTGGAGACGTTCTCTTCATCCCTGGTAGGGCTCTTTCTCATGCCTGTCCACTGGTTTCCGGTGGATCATAATGTCTGCTGCAATGCCTTAGTATTTGTGATAAACCTGTCAACTGAATGGACATATCAACTGACAAGCCTATCAAATGGATATTATATGCATTTAATGGACTTGTGCATGTGATATACCCATGCATTTCCATTTGATCTGTATAACCATTTAATGCATTGATCCTCAGTTCTACTTCCTGACCCCATCATTAATTCAACACCAGTGTCCGATCCTCAGTTCTTTCACCTGATCTTGTCATTATTTCAACATGACTTGTCCCATCTGACCATTTCACAATGTTACTTCCAGCCCTGTGGTTCCACAATGTCATCACTTTAACATTACTTATCCCATCTGACCATTACACAATGTTACTTTCAGCCCTGTGGTTCCACAATGTCATCAATGAAGCATGGGGAGTCGCAGTCAATGTCTTCTGGCGTAACCTTGACAACAGTTGCTATGACAGTAAAGACACCTATGGCAACAAGGATCTCGTAGTGGCTGGCCGTGCTTTGCAGGGATTGGATAAAGCACTCAAGTTGTTAGACCAACTTCCTGATGATTACAAAGACTTCTATGGACGTAGAATGATTGCAAAAATACAAGAGAAAGCATTGTCATCCAAGCCACCCTGACATAAAGTTTAATATAAAATTTAAAAAATGAACTGTTTTTGTATGTATCTGTTGGTTGTGTATTTGTATATAATGACTTAGACATCATGAAGTCCATTCAACTGTGGCTTACACTTTAATTGCATGAATCTGTCAAATATTTGTATCTTTACCTGAAATGATTTGGAGGAAAAAAAGTGAGTGTACAATAGTGTTAACAATGTGGTAATTTGAGCAAGTGTGGAAAAGTGGAGTTAGACATCCACGGTTATACAGAGATCAAGGTGAACCATCCACGGTTATACAGAGATCAAGGTGAACCATCCACGGTTATACTGAGAACAAGGTGAACCACAAAGGTTACTGTGTTATACAGAACCACAGAATGCTCAAACAGCCACCAGGGAGCGAGGCAACCCTGCACCATGCGAGGTCAAATGTCTTGACCCAAAACAGCGTACTCATTCTAGATCCAGAAAGCCTAATGGTATATCACTAACCCAGTTATACAAAGGCAGCTCATAAAAGTTATCAAAATGTATTAAAGAGACTGTTCAGCCCCATATTTGGAACGAGGTTGCCTAGCAAGCTGCTTGGCAACCGCACCTTGGAAACCAGTCTGTGTGTGCACAATGATGCCCACATCTTGAATGAGTGAAGATTTTATGAAATATACATTATGTAACTAAAGCGGAAGAATACACATCGATAGCGAGGTAAGTTCAGAGCGCGTTATGATTTACAGCTAACATTCGTGTGGTTCATGGTTTTAGGGAGGCGCCGTTATCGATGGAACGACATAACTGAATAAAACAGATTTCCACAGTAGATCATGAATATTTCCAGTCAAATAATAATGTTAAAAACTTATCAACACAATTTCCACCATGTAAACTTTGCTGCATAAATTAGAAGATGTTATTACTTACGTCTGCGTTAATCGTAGTAATGTAATAACGAGATGATCCCTGATTGCCGTATATGGGGCTGAACAGTCTCTTTAAGTAATGTCATTTATTTCCTTCCACACATGAATATCATTGTTCCATACATTCACACAGTTTAAAACCACAGAATAAATGCCTTCACTGTTGATACAAGAGAATCATCCCTAAATATCCTTAAAATGTTCCTTACTCCACTTTCACAACTAACAAGTACGGTTATTTTCATGGGACTTTTGTCCAAATTCATGGCTAAAAACCACAAAAGCACCTTGCCAAGGTTCCATCATGGGTGCGTCGAGCAATCAGCTGTCTTCGCTGGGGGTATAGAGTGACTGGTTTCTGCGCTTGAGTTTCTTGGCTCCAGTTGGTATGGCCACCTGTTCTGTGTTGTCTGCGTCTGGAACACCTTCGTAGCTTCGTTTGAGTGAGGAATCAGAATCACGACTTGTATTCCCGTCAGCATTGTCACTGTCGGTGGCTTCAACGCACATTGACACACGATTAGAGTCACATGCTTGGGTCACACTGGGGTCAAGGTCACTTTCAGAGTGATCTGTAATAGGAGATGTGATTGGCTGGGCTGTGGAGGTCACAGGGTCATCTTCCATAATATCAACACAATTGTGAGGCAGGGGTAATGATATGGGGGAGACAGCAGGTACAGCAGATGACCCAACGCCTCTCTCATCCTCCACCTCGTCCTCATCACCAATGTCATCCAATGATATCTCATCAGGATTCAAGGTCGTTTCCAAAGAAGCATTTACAGAAGTTTCCATGGTTGTTTCTACAAAATCACTGTCGTCATGGATACCTTCATCATCATTATCTTCTAGAAGGGAATCATTTGAATCATTGGCCTGCAACTGACTAGTGTCAAAGTTGGAATTGGCAGCTTTTCCTGAGAACACTGCAAATGGATCTGTGATCCCTAGCATGTCACAGATTAACGTGGTTTGTGGGTTAATCATGATCTGAGGGACTGGCCACTTTCCCCCCTTGTCATCGGTAACACTGTGAGCTCGGGCTGTCTGACAGAAGTTTTCTGGGATCTTGAAAACGCCGCCAAAGTCTTTCTGAAGGGCAGAAAGGGTGGAGGGATCGACTGTGAAGTCATACCTGTTACAGGTGAGAGTAGGAAAATGTCAAGATTACATATCACAGAGATATGAGTGATGCAAGAGCTGGGGATATGTTTGGGTGGGAGGATTGGGAGTAAGTGGAGAGATGGACAGTGAACTCGTGTTTGTATCGACAAGGTGAGATAATTGATCAGGTTTAAGTTGAAGTAATCTAGGTAAAGGACTGGTGTTAAGGTATCTAGTGACATGTTCAATATGAGGAGCTTAATAAGGAGGTAATTGGGAAGAGTAGTGACTTTGTTATGGGGACAGAGACATAAGTTAAGATGCAGTGAGTATAGCAGGTGCCACAGAAACATGGTAGTTAAATCCAAGACAAGAGAAGAATTGTTCCCACCTCTCACTGCATCCTGGCCCTGGCATATAGCGAACGGCCTTGCCCAAGGTGAGAAGATGGTTGGTACTCTTAAGAATACACAGCCACTCAGGATCCAACTCCAGTCCCAGGGACTTCTTCTCGTTGTGAGGCACATCAATTATCTGTCAATCAATTCCTCAACTATCACACCAATCAATTACAGTTACATATTATTAATTAGAACACCTGCTAATTACAGCTGTTTGATTATCACAGCTGTTAAATTAACACACCTTCTGAAACACACCAGCTATGACTACAGCAGGAGATGATCCACAGCAACATAGAACGAAAGAATAATCAATTACCTGAAGAAATTGTCTTTTTGGCAGACATTTATCCAAAGCGAGGAACTTTGTACACCTCTTACTATCACCATCATCCTGAGATGAAACATAATAATAGTTACTGCGCAGGTAAACATGGTGAAATTCTGGTCATAACAATGGCATATTTAATAATAAATATGGTTACTAGGCACACTCTTCTATTATTTCCACACCTGCTGATCAACAATTTGCTATGTATTGTATCAATGATGATGAGATATTAATTCTTTATGAACCAATCATTGCAGCCTGAGAATGGACCGCACCTGATGTTCTACGAGCGCTGGGAACTTGACGTGGAGATGAGCAGAAAACCAGAACGCTGGTTTCAGCTTGAAGAGCAGCTCCTCTGCTGGGGGGCTTCCCAGGGATCCACTTTCCACTTCCTCCCTGAAGTATTGTTTCTTGCGCAGCAGTTGATTAACATCTCCGTAATTATAGATCCCCCGGGGCCAGTCATGTGACATCATTATATCTACAGGCTGCTGCAACTGCAATGCAACCCGCAAGGGACGAGACCATGAGAAGATGAGGGTGTCATTTTCCTTTTTAAAAAGTAGGGATGAACATCAGCCATTCCCAACAATGGAAGGTCAAGGTCAAAGATATTAATATGATTAAGAATTGTAAACCCACATACCCATTAAACAATCAAGTTACTTTCCAACCAAGGCACAGCAGATAATATTATACTGGTGAAGGGAAGCTCATGTATGGACCCATGATAAAATACAATAACCCACACAGACCTACATCAGACTATACAAGGTCATAATCGAAAGATATGTACAACATAAATCAACATCAAACTGGAGTGTCATCAGATCAGATTGAAGACTGACCTGTTTGAGTCTGAAGACATCAACGTTGCGTATGTGATAACAACTTCTCTTGGTGTCTTCGCTATAAGGAGGGTGCTCAAAGTGACCTACACGGGTCAAATCAAGGTCATGTGCTATACATAAGCCAACCATGCTTAATTATTTGAAAGTTGAAAGTGTCAATTATGCAATAAGTTATGAACCTTTATTGTAATCACGAGCTTTGTAGATCCCAGACATTCCCCCAATACGCAGTCCTCCAAATTGCACAACTCCTGCGTAACCTGAAACACAAAATAATGTCTTGAAAAAAGACAGTAACTTATTCACATCGCATATCCAACAAGCAATTACTTAGTATGTGAGAAACACATCCATCACTCCATCTGTCCACAATGAAGATAAGGCCATCCTAACAGAAATTAAGAAACTCATTCTTGATCGAAATAAGCACGTTTCTCATTCAGCACCCCAAACAATGCAAGATGCAAGTTTTCCTAATCAGAAAAAAGTTTGGGACTTTTTCATGATAAGAAAAAGGGTTGTAATTTGTCATTCATTATTCATTTGTAATCAGAAACAACAAAAAACTAATTTATTCACAATACAGCAAAATCCTGTTGGGTCCTATAAGTGTCACTGCAACAACAACAAAACCCGGGTCAGGCTTAATGTTGACATCTTATTAACCCCATATATTATACAATTTGTCCCTTACGAAATGGGACAATGCCTGGATAACTTCACAATGCAGACATTGACAACCTACCCAGGTAATACATGTTGGGAGCAATCCACCCCCCGTATGGCAGTTCCTGGAAGTAGTTGGATGCTTCATGGTTTCCCCCGATGACAATGGTAAAAACAGGGGCTTTCTTCTCCCCCGAGTAATACCTGCCGAGAGGAAAGAAAGAATTAAGCTGTCAATCATATTCACTGACAACCAGCTAGCGAGATAAACCAGGATAAATAGTAATATCCATTCAGCAAGTTTACAAGTATCATATCCACTTGTAATACAATCAAATCAAGCGATGAAAATTGATTGGTCTTGATCATGTTATGTATGTGTTCAATGTCCAATCAATGTAGACCAGGTTGAGGATATGCTTATAACATTCATGATTCAAATGGGTTGTGTCACCCAGTTCAATGTTTCTTTAAATACTTCATCTTGTTGAGAAACAAGATCATTGTATGGAATACAGACAAGCTTTTTCTATCATTACTGCTTGTACCAGTTTAAAACAAGACTTACTAACAAATGTAATCATGTGGACCAAAGTTATCATGTGGACCAAAGTTATAAAATAACCCACAAACTCAGAGAATAGCCTTACTTGTAAAACGTATTCAGTCGTTGATATTTGGGGGGAACAGCCAGAGCATGGAAATCTGACTTGTTCCTCACAGCCTATCCTCATCAGAGAAAAGAAAGCAACCACAGGGAATGTTACAGACTTGTTAAACATTGATCTTAAGTGTCACAGCACAATAAGTATTTTTCATAAGTTTCTCACCTGAAAGTCCCCACAGATGAGAAGCAGATCAACTTTGATGTTATCTTTTTGTTCAATAAAAGCAACTGTCTCATATATTTTATCCAGTTCCCCATGGCAACAGCCTTCAACTGCTATCTTCATTTTCAAAATTTCTGGATGCCGTTGGACAGAATAATTCAGCAATTTGCAGGATTAGAAAATAAGAAATCAAAGCAGTAGTTCCAAGACTCTACAGGTTAAATAGTCCAGACAAAGTATGTTCATGTGAGCATTGATATGAGCTTGTACTGGTTTAGCAGACTAGGATGCTATTCCCAGTATTCATAGCATACAGCACTGATGTCCACAAAACTTTAGACCAACAGAATACTTTGCAGGACAGAGGGTCAAACTCCAACATTCAGTTCAGTGGTTCTAACAGCTGAGTGGTGGCTCAGTTTGACAGTGATCAGTTAGGACTGGGGACTGGCCAAGCTGTAGAGACGTAGGAATGCACTAGGAAGTGGAAAAAATCTAAACCATTAATCAGTGAGTTGTTCTAAGACAGGCATCAGTTATCTTGTTCTGTATAGACTGGACAAATAATCTCATCTTAATAAGATATCCTGATAGGAATAGAGCTTTGATGAGCTAATTGATGTCTGAACACAACAATTAGCTATGCTTGTGGTACCTGGTCATCTTGTATCGTGTTCTACACTATCAGCTTTCATGTAGATTCAACTAAAAATAATGAGTTGTATTGCAATGTGATTCAAAACTGGAATCTACCACAGGAGAAAGCGGGTCTATCACTCAATTTGTTATTGGGCAACGGAGACACCAAATCAAAAGTGTCCCTTGCGTGCCACTCGATGGGCACTTGGACACACTAACTACAAAGAATCACACGCGTCTTCTGCTGGCCAGATCTTTGAGTGCTCCAGTCTGTAGGTACATGTGACATTCAGTGTACTTACGTATCTACATGGATCAAGAATGGGTATGAATATCCCTTGATCGACACTACATTAGTTATCCACTGTCTCATGATTATTTAGAAATTGTCAGAAAAACTTTGAGAATCGCAACTTTTGTTTGACAGCAACTTCCAAATCGCACACGGGAACTAAGTCAAGTTGTTCATAAACATTCATAGATATGCATGATTTTTCACATTACGTTGGCTTTGATCATTGCAGGATGTCGCTATGACCAGGGCTAATGTGACAATTGATAATCACACAACAGCACATAACAAAAATAGTGCGAGACATTCTTTATCTTATTTGCATGACGGTAATAGTCGAGTAGTCCAGTTTCGAGTGGTCGAGTTTTATCGAAAAATTAGCAATGTTCAAATCTGTGTCACGCACGCTGCGGACTCATATAGAATCCTAGGCCTAAAACGAGGTATGGTTAACAGCGTCTAAGTCAATCAGGTAAATATCGGCCGGAGCAGTCAGCCAGGCAATGGGCGATAATAGACGTTTATTACTTTCGGAAGCTTATTTCAATAGCCTTATAAATATAATCATAACATAAAACACATGATAGAACATTTAACCTTACTTTAAAAATAGAAAGTATTTACCTCAACAAAATATTGATAAAATAAGAAATTACAAAAGAAAAAATGTTAAAATCCAAACGAGAAACAAAATATTAGACAGAGTTAGTTACAATTTTGATTGTTTCCCAAGTAACATACCAATAATAAGGAATATTTCAAAGCACTTAGCGCAAATAGTATTACTCATAATTTGTTATTAATATTAAAGTCTCTAATGGTTGCAATCGATGGATATTTAAAGTATATATCTACGAAATAAAACATTTATTACACTGTTCAGCTCTACACGTTCGTAGCAGACAGCTCTTTCCGGTTATATTGGATCAGACGTTTGTGGTACACAGATAATCCAATATCAAGGTTTTTCTACGAAGCTATCTTATATTTTGCTACCGTTGATCATTCACTGAAATATTTGCCCGACATTTGTGTCTGTAGCCATTAGGATTGTTTGCGTCTGAATGTTGTTCAGCAGTTGACAGAGCCGAGTCAGACCCGGGAGTCAGACCTAGCCCCGGTCGACAGGTCGAACGGTAATAATATTACCAATTATGTAATATAAATATATACCTCGGACGTCTTGTAGGGCTAAGTTAGACCTGGAGACGGCCCTGTCAACTGCTGAGTCTAACTCCCAGTTACCAGTGACACTGGCAGTGTCAGAGGTGATAGGAATTGTCCGTTTCGACTTTTCCAATCTTTTGACAGAAGATATATTTTTTGTTTCTGTAGGATAAATCGATAATTCGTCAAACCAATTTCTTAGTTTATGTGAATTTCTTAGCCACCCATATGGGCCATACCTTACTCCCTATGATCACTCGGCTACTAGACCAGTGACACATTGAATCATTGAAAAAAAACGTAATAAAAAAGAAGTTTATTATGTTTCTACTGTGTAGAGAGAGAGCACCTGACATGATGGAACTGGGTTACAGTAGCGTGGAGCAGGTCTTCTCCCCGGACAACTCCCTGTGGTTCCCTGCTGTCAAGTGAGTTTTCATCAGCTGTCCTGTCACATCATCCACATCAGCTGACCTGCCACTTCATCCACTCAACTGTCCTGTCACTTCATCCACATCATCCACATCAGCTGTCCTGTCACTTCATCCACTCAACTGTCCTGTCACTTCATCCACATCAGCTGTCCAGTCACTTCATCCACATCAGCTGTCCTGTCATTTCATCCACATCAGCTGTTCTGTCACTTCATCTACATGAAAAACCATTTATTAGTTTCCAAACTGTCAACCCAGCATTTGACATATCTCCCATTGTCCATTGACTAATGTCATGTGTCATCATCAAAATACACAAATCATAAAATTACCTGTATTGATATAAATGTATTAATCACATGATAATTTTTGAAAATAAAAAATTATTGTCCCCATGCTTAGCCGATTCCACATTTCGTCGAACCTTTGATGTGTTTATAGGCAGATGAAGAATGGTGTGATTGGCAATAACAAGCAGAAGACGGAACTCATATCTCTTGGCATTGTGCCCAGGTATGTGCACCATCAATTCATTTCTCGTCGTCATAAAGTTGTCATCAATAGAGCTCAATACTGGTACAATAATTTCTTCCTTCTTAATGATCATGCTAAAACTCTGCTCAGAAAAAAATCTTCATTGGCGGATCCCCTACTACTTAAATTGATTACCGTAAAATCAAGCCAAATCCTCGACCCCGAATATGTTATGGCTAGTGAATTATAAATAAATATGGCTCATAAAAGATCCTAAAAGATATCCAAAGCTCAAAATGGTTGGTGATTGACAATACCAGAAGATATGGATTTGCTACACAAAATTGGAATTTGAGTCTCGCCTCATAGGAGAAAAATGCATTGTTAAGGTTCTATGCTTATCCTAGTATATAAACATAGAAGAAATTGATGAAAATTAATGTATACATTGAAGTACCACGTTACGAATTATTTTTTCTGGGGGTAGAAATCTGAAGAGCAGTTGGTCTTATGATCATGCAAACTTTGAGAGTCTACTTAAATCCAATGCCTAGCGAGGTACTTAAAGCTCTAATGTTGAAAACATCTTAAGTCATAAGCAATCATTGTCAACATGTCATAATAGCTGACAGAACCCAGAAGAGAAAGCTACTCTAGGCCATATCTGTGGCTTCTCTCCATTGTTTGTGTCAGGTTACTGGAGTTCCTGTTAAATGGCTACACATCATGTCTGTCCATTGTTCATGTCATATTGCTGCAGATCATGGCTGTCCATTGTTCATGTCACATTACTGCACATCATGTCGGTCCATTGTTTATATCATTGCTGCAGATCATGTCTGTCCATTGTTCATGCCATATTGCTGCAGATCATGTCTGTCTATTGTCCATGTAAGATTGCTGCAGTTACTCAGAACTCTCTGTCTGTTGTTTGTGTCAGGTTGCTGCAGTTTATGATCGATGAGAACACACCCATCAATCTGCGTATAGAGAGTGCTGTGGTGCTGGGGAGTCTGGCTAAAGGAGCGGAACAGAACATCCGTGGCCTGGTGGAGGCTGGATGCATCCCTGTTCTCCTTAAAGGTCAGTGTCATGACTAGCCCTGGTACCAATGTACCAACGTATCTATATGGCTGGAGAATGAGGAGGAATATCTCACATTCCACATCCATATTTTGATTATACACTGATTGTTTATGAATTATCACATAAATCTTGAGCATTGGCTTTGAACGTTGCTGGACTTCAACAACAGGTCCTGCCGGGCTATGTCATGATGGTTATATTGATGAGGATAATGATAATAATGATTAAAACGATGATGATTATGATGATGATGAAGAATACCATAAAAATTTCTTCAATGAATAATGGACTCTTGGTTAAGAGTTTATATGTTGGAAATATGAATTTTATCATATTTCAATTTGCATCCCAGATATCTGTCACATGAACCTGAAGTATGTAGAGGCTTGTTTGAGATGTCTGAGAACAATCTTCACTTGTCAACAAACACCTGCTGAACTTCTCTACCAGGTGAGAGTTCTGAAAGTTAAATGAGGAATTCACCAGTTGAGATAATGGATTCTGGTGGTGAGATAAGGTGTTTACCAGGTGAGATAATTGATTCCAAAAGTGAGATAACAACCTCATGAAATGAGATAAGATATTCACCAGTGAAAATAAATATTTCCAACTGACATTTTGGATCATGGAATAACGTTGACAATGTAAGTGAGCTATCTTGTGTTTGTATCCAGGATCCTACCATCATACCTCACATGATTAACATCATCTCCAAATCACCGTGTACACAGGAGTGCATCACCAATATCCTGGCCAACTGCTGCCGGGTAAACATTTCATGACCTTATTTGGCCCTGCTGTCCAGCAGAGCTTGTCATATACAATTGAATTGAAATTGAAATCAGATCACCTATGGCTATTGCTTTCATGGCAAAATTCACGGTCTGGTGGGAACAAAGATCTGAAGGGTTATATATGACCTTGACCTTATTTTCTGGTTCACAGCCACAAATATGTAATCTTTGAATATGATACAATTGAGTGGCATGTATTTCTAACATGACTTGTGTAATGTTATAAATACACTTGCTTGTACTTATTAGCGAAGGGGGTCTGGTGGAACCTTACATTATTTGATCAGTGACTTTGACCTGAGTTTAAATGTCACAGGCAAATATAAGGAGTGTGTGAATCTGTAATTTTTTATGATGGTTCATTTTTTCTTAGACAGCAAGCTGGCACCCTCAAATTACACATGGTCCGCTCTTATGGCTCTGTGTTAAGAAAAAATAAGTCCCACATGACCTTTGTCCCCTGAGTTATTTTTAAAAAATCTCTTGTACAATTTAAACCAAGGAGTTATAACCAATAGTCTTAAGTTATATAACTCCTTGTTTAGACCCATTGGGTAATTTGAACTACTTTTTTTAAGCAATCAGATGACAGATTGTTACTTCTTCCCAGCTAAATTAAAGTCTGATTGGATCTTACGCTTGAGATTTTATTCTTGAACACATCAAGGTCATACCCTCACATTAGGAATATCTGGTTTGTTTACATGACATATTTTGTTAATTTAGCTGGAATGTTATAAATACGCTTACCAACACATTTCAACATATGCTTTTCTGGTATGGTTCAATTACTCGGCTTATGTGACATAATTTGGGGTCTCTGTGGCATTGTAAAGTATGCTATCAAATACAATGTAAATCTATTCACGTTATGATCAACTTGTCATAATGTTTGGTTGAATATCGAGACAAATACAACAGAGTTCCGAGGACTAATTGCCTCTTGTTCACTATCCCCATGTGTTTCCCTCCATCAATTGATCGAGCACCCTTTCCTCAATGACCCCTCCTTTCTTCTCTCAATCTCTTTCTCTATCTCTGTGTGTAGGTTTTTTTCTCTTTTAACTCTTGTATTGCATGATTTATTTGAAGCCCTGTATCTCTTATAAGCTAAATATTTATAAACTATCCTAAATAACCCTTTCATTTTTTTATGTCTTTCTAGATCCCACTGCCATATTTGAATCCTGTTTGTTTATTATGAACTCTTCCATCTTTGTTTGATGATCGTTTGCTTTGATGATTTGATGACAGGGTTTGGAGCACCAGGCTATACTGTGCAGTAACGGAGCCATCGCCGCCCTGGCTCCTCTCCTCACCATCAACAATTACAGAGTGAGTATACCCTCAAACACCTGTCCTCACCTTCCCCACTAACACATTCTCCATACTTCTGCCATGTATTAATAGACTACTGAAGTTGGATTCCGAATCAAGTTTCTGACTGCCCACTTCAAACAGAAAATCAACAATTTGTAACTGCGCTTCCATGTATGACGTCCAGATTCAGATGCCGACACTACGTTGCTTCGCCATGATGTGTCATCAGAACCACCAGGTGGCGCTGGCTGTTGCCACGGGTAACCTTTGTTGTTGTCATAAGATATTTTAAAAGACACAATATGTTCTTTTTCTAATAAATTTCATTATCTGTATATACTTTGTTTCCATGCAGCTATTCCTCAATGACCTTATCTTATTTGCTTACCAAGTGAATATTTATCTGGTATGATTCTTTTTGGATTTTTCAGCTACCTACAACGGAGAACTTATCAGTGACATGCTGGTGATGCTGCTGGCACGAGATCGCACGTCAGAGATGCAAATGGCTGCTGCTAAATGGTCCATCATTTGATCCACTTCATTTGTTCAAATGCCAATTAGTGTCCCATTCCCATATAATCAACGCTATTTAGGAAAGATGTGTGTGTGTTTTTCTGCGTGTTGGTGGTTTTGTATTTGTGTGTATGTACCTGTGTTCACACATTGTGGATATATATGTGTCTGTGTGCTGTCACACCTGTTAGCTGTGTTACATTCAACAAAATAAGGAATTCATACACCTCCCCTTATCCTATCAGACATATAACGAAGGCAGTGTACCTGTATGAGTGTGTGTGTGTTCAGCTTGACGTACCTTTGTCGGGCGGGGGCACTCCACCCATCAGATTCCATCATCTCCCACAAGGTATTGTCTCAACTCATTGCAACAACTAGCCCTACAAGACGTCTGAGTAGATAAATTCATGTTACCGTTACGACCGGAGCTATGCAACAACATGCTTCCATTGTTAGCCAATAATCCATTATCAACAATGTGCAACATGGTCCATTTAAATAGGTCATATCCTTGACCTCATCACCTTGACCTTCTGATGCTCAATCTTATAATTAGTCTCCTCTCCACACTTTCATGAACATGTTATCTCTCCCCTGAATTTATTCCTTGGTTCCATCGTCCCCAGCAGTCGTAGTAGCTTTATTTAGTTGTGTGGTTGATCGGTAGCCAGCGGGTGGGATTCACAGCGGTGGTGGTGCTGTGTGGGTGATGCTACCGTAAAAGCTGTGCACATTTGCCCAACATCACCCTATAGTGAGCATCATTGTAGGAAGCCATGTTAACAGCCAGTCTTTCATTTCTCCCTACTGCCTTTAAGATGATCCCCATTCCTCGTGGTTTGTCCCCCGTCACTCTTCCATGTTGTTAACACTCTCTTCTGGTTGTCAGTCAGATTGTTGATCCCACTCTACCCATGTTGTTAACTATGTTGATCCCCCCATCATCTCTACCATGTATGTTAACACTCTTCTGGTTGTCAGACCGTTGTCAGACCGTTGCTATGTTGATCCCCCATCACTCTACCATGTTGTTAACACTCTCTTCTGGTTGTCAGACCGTTGCTATGTTGATCCCCCATCACTCTTCCATGTTGTTAACACTCTCTTCTGGTTGTCAGACCCTTGCTATGTTGATCCCCCATCTCCATGTTGTTAACACTCTCTTCTGGTTGTCAGACCCTTGCTATGTTGTTACCATGTTGTTAACACTCTCTTCTGGTTGTCAGACCCTTGCTATGTTGATCCCCCATCATTCTACCATGTTGTTAACACTCTCTTCTCTTGTCAGGTTGTCAGACCCTTGCACTATGTTGTTGATCCCCCATCACTCTTCCATGTTGTTAACACTCTCTTCTGGTTGTCAGACCCTAGCTATGTTGATCCCCCATCTCTCTACCATGTTGTTAACACTCTCTTCTGGTTGTCAGACCCTAGCTATGTTGATCCCCCATCTCTCTACCATGTTGTTAACACTCTCTTCTGGTTTTCCAGACCCTTGCTATGTTGATCCCCCATCACTCTACCATGTTGTTAACACTCTTCTGGTTGTCAGACCCTTGCTATGTTGTTAACACTCTCTTTGGTTGTCAGACCCTTGCTATGTTGTCCCCCACCCTCTCTTCTGGTTGTCAGACCCTGCTATGTTGATCCCCCATCACTCTACCATGTTGTTAACACTCTTCTGTTGTCAATGTTGATCCCCCACTCTCTACCTTTGTTAACACTCTCTTCTGGTTGTGTCAGTTGTTACACCTTCTGGTTGTCTATATGTTGATCCCCCATCATGTTGTTAACACTCTCTTCTGGTGTCAGACCCTGCTATGTTGATCCCCCCATCTACCATGTCTTACCATCTCTCTTCTGGTTGTCAGACCCTTGCTATGTTGATCCCCCATCACTCTACCATGTTGTTAACACTCTCTTCTGGTTGTCAGACCCTAGCTATGTTGATCCCCCATCATTCTACCATGTTGTTAACACTCTCTCTGGTTGTCAGACCCTTGCTATGTTGTCATCACTCTACCATGTTGTTAACACTCTCTTCTGACCTCTCTGCTTGCTATGTTGATCCCCCATCATTCTACCATGTTGTTAACACTCTCTTCTGGTTGTCTTGCTATGTTGATCCCCCATCACTCTACCATGTTGTTAACACTCTTCTGGTTGTCAGACCCTTGCTATGTTGATCCCCCATCTCTCTATCATGTTGTTAACACTCTCTTCTGGTTGTCAGACCCTTGCTATGTTGATCCCCCATCATTCTACCATGTTGTTAACACTCTCTTCTGGTTGTCAGACCCTTGCTATGTTGATCCCCCATCACTCTACCATGTTGTTAACACTCTTCTGGTTGTCATCATTCTACCATGTTGTTAACCACTCTCTTCTGGTTGTCAGACCCTTGTTGATCCCCCATCATTCTACCATGTTGTTAACACTCTCTTCTGGTTGTCAGACCCTTGCTATGTTGATCCCCCATCATCATTCTACCATGTTGTTAACACTCTCTTGTTGTTAACACTGGTTGTCAGACCCTTGCTATGTTGATCCCCCATCATTCTACCATGTTGTTAACACTCTCTTCTGGTTGTCAGACCCCTTGCTATTGCTATGTTGATCCCCCATCATTCTACCATGTTGTTAACACTCTCTTCTGGTTGTCAGACCCTTGCTATGTGATCCCCCATCATTCTACCATGTTTGTTACACTCTCTTCTGGTTGTCAGACCCTTGCTATGTTGATCCCCCATCATTCTACCATGTTGTTAACACTCTCTTCTGGTTGTCAGACCCTTGCTATGTTGATCCCCCATTCTACATGTTGTTAACACTCTCTTCTGGTTGTCACCGTTGCTATGTTGAACTTCCATGTTCTACCATGTTGTTACTCTCTTCTGGTTGTCAGACCGTTGCTATGTTGATCCCCCATCATTCTACCATGTTGTTAACACTCTCTTCTTGTTGTCAGACCCTTGCTATGTTGATCCCCCATCATTCTACCATGTTGTTAACACTCTCTTCTGGTTGTCAGACCCTTGCTATGTTGATCCCCCATCATTCTACCATGTTGTTAACACTCTCTTCTGGTTGTCAGACCGTTGCTATGTTGATCCCCCATCATTCTACCATGTTGTTAACACTCTCTTCTGGTTGTCAGACCGTTGCTATGTTGATCCCCCATCATTCTACCATGTTGTTAACACTCTCTTCTGGTTGTCAGACCGTTGCTATGTTGATCCCCCATATGTTGTTAACACTCTCCCAGACCCTTGCTATGTTGATCCCCCATCATTCTACCATGTTGTTAACACTCTCTTCTGGTTGTCAGACCCCCCATTGCTATGTTGATCCCCCATCATTCTACCATGTTGTTAACACACTCTCTTCTGGTTGTCAGACCCATGCTATGTTGTTATCCCTGGTTGTCAGACCGTTGCTATGTTGATCCCCCATCATTCTACCATGTTGTTAACACTCTCTTCTGGTTGTCAGACCCTTGCTATGTTGATCCCCCATCATTCTACCATGTTGTTAACACTCTCTTCTGGTTGTCAGACCCTTGCTATGTTGATCCCCCATCATGTTGTCAGACCGTTGCTATGTTGATCCCCCATCCATTCACCATGTGCTATGTTGATTCATTCTAGTTGTTAACACTCTCTTTGGTTGTCAGACCCTAGCTATGTTGATCCCCCATCTCTCTACCATGTTGTTAACACTCTCTTCTGGTTGTCAGACCCTTGCTATGTTGATCCCCCATCTCTCTTCCATGTTGTTAACACTCTCTTCTGGTTGTCAGACCCTAGCTATGTTGATCCCCCATCTCTCTTCCATGTTGTTAACACTCTCTTCTGGTTGTCAGACCCTAGCTATGTTGATCCCCCATCTCTCTTCCATGTTGTTAACACTCTCTCTCTGGTTGTTGTCAGACCCTAGCTATGTTGATCCCCCATCTCTTCCATGTGTTAACACTCTTTGTTGTGTCAGACCCTTGCTATGTTGATCCCCCATCTCTCTTCCATGTTGTTAACACTCTCTTCTTGTTGTCAGACCTAGCTATGTTGATCCCCCATCTCTCTTCCATGTTGATCCCATGTTGATCCCCCATCTCTCTTCCATGTTGTTAACACTCTCTCTTCTGGTTGTCAGACCCTAGCTATGTTGATCCCCCATCTCTGTTGTTAACACTCTCTTCTGGTTTTCAGACCCTAGCTATGTTGATCCCCCATCTCTCTTCCATGTTGTTAACACTCTCTTCTGGTTGTCAGACCCTAGCTATGTTGATCCCCCCCCATCTCTCTTCCATGTTGTTAACACTCTCTTCTGGTTGTCAGACCCTAGCTATGTTGATCCCCCATCTCTCTTCCATGTTGTTAACACTCTCTTCTTGTTGTCAGACCCTAGCTATGTTGATCCCCCATCTCTCTACCATGTTGTTAACACTCTCTTCTGGTTGTCAGACCCTAGCTATGTTGACCCCCCATCACTCTACCATTTTGTTAACACTCTCTTCTGGTTTTCCAGACCCTAGCTATGTTGATCCCCCATCATTCTACCATGTTGTTAACACTCTCTTCTGGTTGTCAGACCCTAGCTATGTTGACCCCCCATCATTCTACCATGTTGTTAACACTCTCTTCTGGTTGTCAGACTCTTGCTACGTTGACCCCCCATCACTCTTCAATGTTGTTAACCCTCTCCCCTGGTTGTCAGACCCCTCTGTCATATCTCCAGACCCTCGCTACATTGATCCGCCTCTGTAAGAACGACAAGACGTGGGAGGAGCGTGTTGAGGGGGCGGAGCTTCTGGCTTATCTCATCGAGGTCGACCTCACATTACAGCGAACGGCTGCTATATCAGACCGCATCATTCTCACCATGGCAGAGTATTTCAAGTACCCTGGCTCCCCACTCGACTCTACGTTGATGCCCACCAAAAAGGTATTCCTGAGGCTTATCAGGTTGTACCATTGAGTGTTATATGAAGGGAATAGTATTGTGGACTGATTGATAATGTGTTCAACATGCAATGGATGACATTGTGGTCAATGTATAAAAGATGACATTGTTTTGAAATGTTCCCAGGACGACACTGTGGTCAATGTGTATAAGATGACATCGTTTTGAAATGTTCCCAGGATGACACTGTGGTCAATGTGTATAAGATGACATTGTTTTGAAATGTTCCCAGGACGACACTGTGGTCAATGTGTACAAGATGACATCGTTTTGAAATGTTCCCAGGTTGACACTGTGGTCAATGTGTATAAGATGACATCGTTTTGAAATGTTCCCAGGACGACACTGTGGTCAATGTGTATAAGATGACATCGTTATGAAATGTTCCCAGGACGACATTGTGGTGGGGAATGAACTGAGACAAGCGGCTTTCCGGGCCTACGCTTCCCTGGCTGCGAACGATGAAGATATCAGGAAAAAGGTGCGCTTCCTCTCTGCTTGATGATGACTCCTAATACCAGGGACAGCCGTACCTAAATTACATACGACTTCTCCTTATTTACGAAGTAGTTTGGATAAAGTTTGTCTCCAAGTCTCTACTCTACCTTGATGCCATTTGCATGTCATACTGATAACTCATTCATCCAGTGTGAGAGAGGGGCATCTCTTAAGCTCAATCTTATTTCACACGCGGTACTTATTTGGATAGCAAATGGAAATATGCAAACATGTCGTGGGCTCCCATCCCTGCCGATGTTTACAGATTATCGAGACGGAGAATCTGATGGAGCATATTGTAAACGGCTTGTCGGACCCAGTCACCAAGGTACAGGTGGCTGCCATCAGGTGTCTCCACAGTCTGTCACGCTCAGTGCAGCAGCTACGCACCAACTTCCAGGACCACGCCGTGTGGAAACCCATTATCAAGGTCAGGGAAGGTCAAAGGTTAAAGGGATGATTAGGCCATATGTATTTTCATTTTTCTAAAGTTTTAAAGCCAGGTGATTAGAAGACAACATCCAAACTAAATTGATGACAGTTGCTTGTACAATTGTTGTAATATGTTGCTGTTACGTTGATTATCGGATAATGTATCATTCCATCCTCTAGTTGGTGTGGTATGGGTAGGATACTGGATGGGTAGGATACTGGATATGTTTTGTTTTGGCTGCGATAATCATCCCCATTTGATACCATCGTGTTATAACCTCAAATTTATCATTTTCCTCTCGGGAAATCGACATACAATCCCATCCCCCGTTCACCTCACCTGTACCTTGAGCATTTACAATTTAAGTTGTTCGACAATTAACACATATATAGCCCATATAATTTGACCTTTACCTCTCACAAACTTATTTTGCCCATATAATTTGACCTTTAACTCTCATGAACTCTGACCTGGCCTAGATCCTGCACAACGCATCTGTTGAGGTGCTTGTTGTAGCTTCCTCCACCTTATGTAACCTCCTCCTCGAGTTCTCCCCTAGTAAGGAACCTATCACTGAGTCAGGGGTCATTGACCTACTCGTGGAACTCACCCGACGCGAGGAACCAACACTGAGGCTCAACGGCATCTGGGCCCTCATGGTGAGTCATGTAGCCATGGTTACAGAGGTCCACAGTGTTCAAGATGGTTGGAAACACATATATCGGTCATATATCTATTATTATCTAAGCCCATTTTATCTATTCAAGGACATAGTTATATTCTATCTGTGGAGTTCAATGTTACTACTGATTTATCTATTTCCAATCTGCCCCCACAGAACATGACGTTCCAATCGGAGCAGAAGGTTCGCAGCAGCATCCTGGCCACACTGGGGGCTGACCAACTCTTCTGTCTACTGTCTGACCATGATGTGAATGTCCTCATGAAGACGCTTGGTCTCATGAGGAACCTGCTCTCTAACAAACCTCACATTGACCAGATCATGTCACTTCACGGAACGCAGGTCATGCAGGCGGTCACACTCATACTCGAGGGAGACCACCCCGCAGAGGTCAAGGAACAGGTGGGTCATGTAAGGTCAAGGTCAGAGGTTGGTGGTTGTGCTAAAATTGTAATAAAACATCACCATGGTCAAGGAGCAGGCATGGTGTGACCTTGCTAAGAGGTCAAGGGTTAAATGATTGATTCGGATCATGCGATTGAGGAGCAGGTTACTGTGTGCCATAGAGAGGTCAAAGGTTAAATGATTGATGAATGGTCATGCGATTGAGGAGCAGGTTGCTGTGTGCCATAGAGAGGTCAAGAGTTTTGAAATAGATAATGTGGTCTGTTGATGGTTTAGAAAATTAGCTTCATGGTCAGATAGTAGTCAAATCATGACAATACAAGTAATGATATCCAACACTGGGTGATTGTTTGTAAACGTGATGAAGACTTCTAGTATTAAGAAGGGATGATTATGTTGTGGGAGGTTGATGGATGGTGTGTGTAGGTACGATGTATCTACTGTAGCCCTCGTTAAACTCCCATGCCTTTCATCTAGACGTTCTATTGATTGAACTCGTGACCTCCAGCTTGTTGACCTTCACCTTGTTGCAGGCATTGTGTATCTTGGCTAACGTCGCTGATGGTGATACAGCTAAGGGTTATATCATGGGAAATGAGGACATTCTCCGTAAGCTCATGAACTATATGGTATGTATTATCATCTGCTAAGTCCATCTGACCAAGTTTAGTCTGATACATTATGTAGGCTTGTTCTGCGTCGTTGAAACTTTAATTGAGTTTTGAACACCAATATTTGTGTTGCTTAGATACGCAGCAGCAAAGTTATATAGTTTCCATCATAAGCTGTAAATTGTCTTATAAAACCCTATTGCTGGCATGATGTCTAGTTGTTGTATGTATGATCTCCATGTATAGATCAACAGTAACGTCAAGTTACAAATCGCCTCCACCTTCTGCATCTCCAACCTGCTGTGGAATGAGGATGAGGGTAAGAACTCAAAACCTGTCACCATCCAATCGCTGACTTGTTACATATAGCAGAGTTTTCCCATGGTTAACTTGATATCTTAAAGGTTGGAACATCAGCTCCCCAAAACCTGTCACCATTGAATCACTGACTTGTTACATATAGCTGAGTTTTGTCATCGTTAACTTGATATCTTTATACCACACCTGTCTATCACCTGTTGATCACTACCCACCACACCTGTCTATCACCAGTTGATCACTACCCACCACACGTGTCTATCACCTGTTGATCACTACCTACCACACCTGTCTATCACCTGTTGATCACTATACACCACACCTGTCTATCACCTGTTGGTTCATCACCTGTACTTATACTGTGTCTGTAGGTCACTTTTCATCACCTGTATTTCATCCTATATCTGTACATCACATGTAAATCACCTCTTTGACACCTGCTCATCCTATTTTCATCACATGTCCTTTATCTGTCCAAGACTTGTTCATCACATTTACATCATTTGTCTATAATCTGTCAAGACCTGTTCAACCCATTTATATCATCTGTCCATTATATCTGTCCACCACTTGCTCACCATCTGTATATTATCTATCAAACACCTGTTCATCCTATTTACACCATGTGTCCATCTCTGTTATATCATGTCCATTTTATCTGTCCCACACCAGTTCATCACTTTAACATCATTTGTCAAACACCTATTCATTAGATGCCCATCATCTGTCTATCATCTGTCCATTATATCACAGTAGCCACCCAGTGCACTTATCAAATCAACTCTCATATGTCTATGGCAAAGTTGATGTGGTGTAAATTATAGATCCCTTGCATAGTCTCGATTCACCGTGATTTGAAATCACAGTTTCCCTTGATCATATTGATGTGTCTCTTCCTACATGTATGGCCTTCAACAAGACCTTGGTGACGCTGATAGGGACGTACAACTCCATATGTGTTTTTGCTAGTAACACGTCCTTTGCCTTTGTTTACACCCTGCTTACAGGTTCGCAGGAGAGGCAGAGTAAGCTGAAGGAGATGGGAATACAGAAGCTGCTTCAACAGCTGCTGGGGACCAACGACACCACACTGTTTGACCGGTCAGTCGTTCATAGCACTCGTCTTACTTACTTAGCACCTGCATCACTTAAGTAGCACCTGCTTCACTTACATTGCAATCGCCTCACTTAGATAGCAATCGCTTCACTTATGTAGCAATCGCTTCACTTACACAGCAGCCGCTTCACTTACACAGCAGTCGCTTCACTTACACAGCAATCGCTTCACTTATGTAGCAATCGCTTCACTTACATAGCAGTCGCTTCACTTACACAGATATCTCTTCACTTATGTAGCAATCGCTTCACTTACACAGCAGTCGCTTCACTTACACAGCAGTCGCTTCACTTAAGTAGTAATTGTGTCAATGACATAGTCCCTGCTTGACTAACATATTATCACATCACTCACTTATCACTTACCTCACTTTCATATCACTTGCAAAAAATTTGTATCACTTGAATATCACTCACATCACCAACTTATAACTTGCATCACTTACATATCACTTGTGTAACTTACTTACATCACTTTGATATTTCTCCTGTGACTCACATATCACTCAGATCACTAACATATTATTGCATCACTCTCATATCACTCTCATATCACTTGCATATCACTTAAATGCAACTTGTGTCACTAAACAAATCACTCGCATATCATTTACATCATTTACATCACTTACTTATCAAAAAGTCATTTCTAACAAATCACACATCACTAGCTTATAAATTATGTAACTAAACAATCATTGTTATCGTTTCCAATCAAATTCCCGAGAATTTCTTAGAATGTCTAATTAAGATTGTTATCCATTGAACACTATCTATCTTGCTACAAAATATTTGAAAATGACAGTCCATTATGGCATTTTTCAACAACACCGAATTTAACAGACAAATATGGTAGCTTTTTGTATTCTGTACCTTATTGTGCATATTGACTGTGAATCTCAGGGTGAAGACTGCTTTGCATCAGTTCTGACTGACAGAGCAGCTGCCAGACTCTGCATCGCCCACCAGCCTCATCATCCAATTTTACACCCACATGTGATGCTGGTGTGATGGATGCTGTGATGTGAGATGCTGTTCTGGTAGCCATAATTGACAGATTGTTTTTGCGGTGTTGCCATGGAGATGGGAATGTAGTGGTAGCTAAGGATAAATTGATGTGAAGTTGCTGTGGTGATGGGGAATGTTGCCATGGTAGCTAGGGAGAATTGTGCTTATCAATGTGATATGGCTCTAGATATGGAAACTGCCTGTGTTATTTTTGTCATGATTTCATGATGTGTTATTTTCATGGATATACAAGATGTTATCATGTTGTAAGGTGTTGCCATAGTGATGAAATGTTGTCAGTGGGCCATTTAAAGTTACCATGCCAAAGCAGGCAACCATTTGTGGAGGTATAGACTCAACACACAAATTTATAGTCTTAACTAATGAATCAAATCATTTATTTAATGCTGCATCGAAATTATTGTGTATGCTGTGTGAATATAGAATTGTACAAGATGTAGCTTTGAGCTCCACTTCAAAATCTATTTGAAGTGAAACTGTATCAAAGGAATTACTTGTTGAATATTCATCATACATTTGGATCCAATAGATATCCATGTAGGTAACGCCTCACACAGAATACTTTCATTTACCTGTTATTTATTGTATATGAGCAATGCTGCGTGTATGATGTCAATACACGTTCTTCTCTAATCGTGTCATGGCGTATCTCTACATTAACCGATTCAGATTCCAGGGGGGTGAGGGGATGGATGTGTTTAATGAATATGTAGAGCTGGAAGGGGTTTTCTTTGACAGTTTGTTAGAATTTGACTTCAAGACTCGAGCCATATACCAAGTTTGGTATATGATATTATAAAGTTGAGAGGTTTGGTCTTGAAAAGGTCATGGTATTTCTTCGCTTTCAGGAGCATGTTAGAATAATCTGTGACTTGAATTGACACATCCGTGCAAAGTGCTGCTTAAGTGACTTAAATTGACACATCCGTGCAAAGTGCTGCATAAGAGACTTAAATTGACACATCTGTGCAAAGTGCAGCTTAAGTGCAGCTTAAACATACACAATAAAGGATGTTACGGTCCAGAAGAAAATGAGGTTGGATGCAAAACATGAGGATGATTATTTATTCAACCCAGACTTATCATGTAGAAAAAATGTTGCAAGTAACAAACAGCTGTCAAAAGATAAACATTTTTGTTATCAAATCACAGATGAGTTGTATGGATAATTCCAATATGTGAGATGTTAAGTATATTATCCAATACATGCAGGTGTTAGTACATACAAAAACAGGTCTTGCATGTAGAATGCTATGATGTGTTACATACTGCCATCAATGCATGGCAGTAACAAATACATTAGTCTGTTGAACACTCACAATCAACATAGAATAGAAACACATCAATAATTTGGACAATAACAGAAAATTAAGAATGTTTATACATACTATCACAGTTCTGACAAGTGGGGTTTTAACCAGCAAGAGCTTCTATTAAATATATGACAATTCTTTTTCCCACCATTATTTAATCCAAGAAGTCCACATGCCTGAAAATATAATATGTAGCTAATAAAAAACAACATCTTGGGAATCTAGAATTAGACAGAAATCAAAGAAATTCATATGTAAGGTACACATGAATAACAATGCATAGTTGCAGGACTCCAACAACAATGTCATACAATGATACTCCTATTTTTCATTCAGATATGTCAACCACTTTCCAGCTAAGAATTCCATATCACACGACCCTTTGCTACCCGTAAACACTTGAGCCTTCTTCATGCTGTCTCCACCTCAGTTATTAGGGAAGTTCCCCATAATCATCTGATCAAAGTCCACCGCCAGGTGAACGTGCTCCATGTCTTTGAGTGTACGCAGGTAATCAAATGATGCCTTTTGGTCGACAGCTGCTATGCCGAGCCTATTGTAGAGGCCCTTTAGGCCCTGACTACGAGCCTTTTCTACCAGGGCGCGTGACTCGGACTGAGCACGGGCCAGGAGTAATGCTGACTGAGCTGTAGCGTTCTGATGGATCTCAGCAGCTTCATTCTCTATGGCATTCACCTGGATAGGGAAGGAGAAGGCTGGCATCAGATAACATAGAGATCATCATCACCATCATCATCATCGTCATCATCATCATCATCATCATCATCAATGGTCAATACCTTCAGCATGGGTCTGCTTTAGACACCTAAACACAAAGTGAATCTGCTCTAAAATAACTCACCACAGTGATCGTTTACTTTAGATAATTGACTACATAGTGAGTCAATTTTACACAACTCACAACAGAGTCAATCTACTTTAGACAACTCACCACAGAGTCAGTCTACTTTAGACAACTCACCACAGAGTCAGTCTACTTTAGACACACTGAGTCACCACTTTAGAGAACTCACCACAGAGTCAATCTACTTTAGACAACTCTCACTTTAGACACCACTCACCACAGAGTCAATCTACTTTAGACAACTCACCACAGAGTTTAGACAACTCACCACAGAGTCAGTCTACTTTAGACAACTCACCACAGAGTCAATCTACTTTAGACAACTCACCACAGAGTCAGTCTACTTTAGACAACTCACCACAGAGTCAGTCTACTTTAGACAACTCACCACAGAGTCAGTCTACTTTAGACAACTCTACTTTAGACAACTCACCACAGAGTCAATCTACTTTAGACAACTCACCACAGAGTTTAGACAACTCACCACAGAGTCAATCTACTTTAGACAACTCACCACAGAGTCAATCTACTTTAGACAACTCACCACAGAGTCAATCTACTTTAGACAACTCACCACAGAGTCAATCTACTTTAGACAACTCACCACAGAGTCAATCTACTTTAGACAACTCACAACAGAGTCAATCTACTTTAGACAACTCACCACAGAGTCAGTCTACTTTAGACAACTCACCACAGAGTCAGTCTACTTTAGACAACTACTTTAGACAACTACTTTAGACAACTCACCACAGAGTCAACTCTACTTCTAGACAACTCACCACAGAGTCAATCTACTTTAGTCACCACATCTACTTTAGACAACTCACCACAGAGTCAATCTACTTTAGACAACTCACCACAGAGTCAGTCTACTTTAGACAACTCACACACAGTCAGTCTACTTTAGACAACTCACCACAGAGTCAATCTACTTTAGACAACTCACCACAGAGTCAGTCTACTTTAGACAACTCACCACAGTCTACTTTAGACAACTCACCACAGAGTCAGACTACTTTAGACAACTCACACAGAGTCAGTCAGTCTACTTAAGACAACTCACCACAGAGTCAGTCTACTTTAGTCAACCATCTAGTCAGTAAAGAGCACTTACAGCGGCGTCCGTCTGCTTGACAACCACCTGGGCATCCTGAAGAAACTTCTCCTTCTCCGTTTCTTCATTAAGTACCAGCGCACGGAGGAATCGACTTTCTACATCAGATGGAATGTCTACCTCCAGAAGTTGGAAGTAGCGGACATCAGCAAAAAATCCCTTATCACCATCCTGGCAGAATGTGTAAGGAGTGCAGTTTGGTACACAGGAACCTGGGATCAAGAAAGCAATGATGCCAATGGAATAGTGGTAGATTTACCATGCATCGAGGTTTGGGCGGCCTGGGAGGGATAGGTAAGGATAACAGAGCCAGCCACTGGGGGTGTCCACATCTTCCACAATTTGACTCTCACATCAATCAGTCTCACGGCTTCTCCTCTCACATCAATCAGTTTCATGGCTTCTCCTCTCACATCAATCAGTCTCATGGCTTCTCCTCTCACATCAATCAGTCTCACGGCTTCTCCTCTCACATCAATCAGTCTCAAGGCTTCTCCTCTCACATCAATCAGTCTCATGGCTTCTCCTCTCACATCAATCAGTCTCACGGCTTCTCCTCTCACATCAATCAGTCTCATGGCTTCTCCTCTCGCATCAATCAGTCTCACGGCTTCTCCTCTCACATCAATCAGTCTCACGGCTTCTCCTCTTACATCCACAAGATCAACTCATGCACTCCAGCACAGCTATGTACTTTTTCAGCACAGCTACCCAAAACCCCCAACTTATTTTTCCGTCACAGCTACCCAAAACCCCAAATTGCTACATGTTTTCCGTCACAGCTACCCAAAACCTCAAATAGCTACTTACATTTCCATCACACTACCCAAAACCCCAAATTGCTACATACTTTTCCATCACAGCTACCCAAAACCCCAACTTGCTACATACTTTTTGGTCACAGCTACCCAAAACCCCAAATTGCTACATACTTTTCGGTCACAGCTACCCAAACCGCAAATTGCTACATACTTTTCCGTCACAGCTACCTAAAACCCCAAATTACAACTAACTGGCTACATCAGTATCCTTCAATGGTGCCCATAACCCCAACTGGCAACTTACTTTTCCAGCACAGCTACCCACATCCACCATATTCACCAGCCATACACTTTGCGTCAGTCTTGTACAAACCCACTCACTGGTTGCAGAGCAGTCTTTCTCACAGCAGCTGCCTCCGAGCCTCTGTTTGACCTCCATGAAGAGGGACTGCTCCACAGATGATCTCTCTAGGATGAACTCACGAGTTGTAAACTGAGTTGATGCTCGCTGCCAAAATACAAGCACACGTCTTCAACAATACTCCACAATTTTCTTTTCTATCACCTTTTACATGACCTTTCCACATGACCTTTTAAATGAATACGATCGAAAAATATATTTTCTTCAGTGAATTAAATAAAGCATAATTTAGAAATGGAAGAAAAGTTCATATTCATAAAAGTCACCTACGATTTGGAGTAGATCATGGTCCTTTCTCCCACATGTTACGTACCTTAAGTGCATCGAGGGAATTCTTCTGCAGCACAGGTTCATAGTAGATATCATAGGCTTTGTGTAACAGAGGAAGGTCGTCTTTACGCAGGAAGTACTGGAAGGATGCCGTGAGGATGACCTACATACACCACACGCCAAATCTAATTTCATGACTTGCACAAATCCCTTCACACGATTACTTCGACATCATATAACAACAATGAGATATCTATACAATCCAATGTCAAATCACAAACTTCGAGTTCCATATTGATAACACAAAAGAGACTAAATCAACTTATAACCATGGTTTTTCAACTTATAACCATGGTTTTTCAACTTATAACCATGGTTTTTCAAATAATTATAAGCATGAAATGAAATGAAAATCGTTTGTACAATTAGATATATGACGACGAATATCAAAGCAGATGTGCGTTAAGCTTCAGTCAATGATTTAAACATTACTATTTTCATGCTATCCCTTAATAATTCTTGTATAACTGTTTGACTGTGAATATGAAAGTTGTACCTCCAAGCGGTCAGAAGTAAAGACGGACACCCTGGAAACGGTCATGAAGTGCATATCTGACCGAAACACCTTGAACTCGTAGTCTGGCCCGACAAGATGCTTGCCGCCGGGACCATACACCTTCTCCAAGTTCACCGAGCCTGTCGACTTCCTCCGCTTAAAGCCAAACTGACACACACAGTAGAGGAAGAAAGAAGGGTCTGATTACCAATTATCAGCAATGGTATGGAGAGGGTGAAAGTTAAGAATTATGTTGATGATGATGATGATGATGAAGTCACAGTATTTCCACTAACCTCGTTGTACTCCAAGCTGGAGTAGCTGATCGGGACCAGTATTACGACCAATAGAACAGCCAGCCCCACGGCAGCACCAATGGCCATGAATAGCACTTTGTTCTCCATGATAACTTAGGGTCGGAACCGCTCAAACCTCCTACAATAGTCACCCTAAGGAACAGACATTATGTGTAGGTTCTGAAAAGCCCCCTAAGCTTAAGGAGGCCAACGTTGTGTGTTTAGAAATGAACCCCATAAGCTACCTTATGAACAGACAATATAGGTTTTACAGACATTGTATTCATTCTAAATTTAAAACAATACACAAGCTAGTTTGTGACATGCCCCAAATCAATCAACAAACAACTAAGGCTATCTCTTTCCACTGTTCAGACCGCAATTACCCACAAAAACTTTCCACTTCACAGCGGAGTCATTCCATTTCAAATGAACCAAAATTTGGAAAATTCCCGCGAAGGATTTTTGATTTTTTTCTAGCTTCTCACAGTGAAAGTTCCATATATCTGACGGACTTTGGTCAAATAATTAAGCCCAAATATGATTACTTCTTCAGATTCAGCCTATTTTATGATAGGGGGGTCATTTTTTATATTAAGGCCTTCATTTTGGAGCATGTTGAGGCCCCTGGAAAAGGCATTTTAAGAACAACCAGGCCCATAGCTTTCATTTTCCCTTCAGAAAAGTAAGAATATATTTGTATTGTATCATTTTTTCTCACCTTGGACCCTTGGTTATCCTCTCACAAGCTCCAGTAAATGCGAAATATCACCGTGACGCAAATTCGCGAGTGGTTTTTAGTGATGTTGATTTGTATTTTTCTCAAAGAATATTCATGATGGGACCTTCATCTTTGGTATGCAAACTCAGAATCAACTTTTCTAATAGTCTAAGCAAGCCAGAAGCTCTCAGTGATGAATATCAAGATTTATAGTGTTTCAAAGTTGGCTCCAGCCTGAAAAGTGCTATTTTTATCACTTTTCGGGGGTACTTTTCTCAAAAGGGACACATGTTGTCCCTATAAATTTTTTTGTGGTGATAGATAGGTATCTTATCCATAACATATAAAAAAATTGGAAAAGTAATATGTGTCCTTTTCATTTTACAGCATATTTCCTATAGTGATGTCGTGGAAGCATCTTAGCCATGATTATGAGTGTATTGGTTGCAAATTATGCTGTCTAATACTTAGAGATACTGGCAGATTAATTTTGCATTAATACCTGGACTAAACATGTGTATTTGCAAGATTTATATCATCATTTTCAGCGTTTTTTTTAACATTTCTGTGACATTCCTTTTCTAAAATATAAACAATCAGATTAACATCTACAATAAATTAGAAATGAAAACCTCTATATTCCCCTAAGTTCCATGAAGACAGAATACTTCATCCAATGTCTTGAGAAACCGGGAATTCTCCATATTGGGTTATGAGACTTCTAGGAATCCCACATTTGGTTTCAGTCTACAAAGTACACACCCTATATAAAGGTGGCTCCTCAGCAGAAATCAACAGGTTTTATTGCTCTCCTAAACTGTGTGCAAATATGGAGGGTTGCAGCATAGGGTTGCATCTTGGAAAAAAAGGCGACTGTCACAAAACAACTTATTCCACTGCAGCTGGATTCAACAAGGTGCTTGATCTACAGTTAGAAGATCGTGAGCTTCTCCTTCGGAGAACTGAATTTTCAGAGCCCGATTCTTATACAACCGTGTGTTTTCATCATTAGAAAATCTGCATTGACAAATATGCATTCCTGCAGAGGAACTGTTGTGATCCATATAGCCTACATAAAGAAATGAAATCTGAACAGTTCTCACATGGTTTTGTCATGAGATCCTTGTTCAATAGCATCTGGAGGAACTCCTAAACAGGCTGCAACCTGATAGGATACAGCTTCCTAAGCTTCTAGGGCCTTTCTTTTGCCATACCTTACTCGGTCTCTTTAGCTGACTCTCTTAAACTTCAGGGGAGAAAAGCCAGCTTCGGTGAGACTGGTATCCATTGTCTCCAGGTGATGTTCAGTCAAGCTCTCCTGTATTACCTGCGCTTCTCTGGATGCACTGGTCAACAAACCAGAGGGTCCAGCCTCAGGTTCTTCTGATGATGATGATGGAAATGCTGGGGGGCTGTAGGTTAGACATTGAGTACAGAGCTTTTGACCAGGATGCACTTTCTTTCCAGCTTGTACGCTTAAGGTGTCGGCAGTTTGAAGGTCTATAGTACGGAGTGATTTGCGTCATGATGAATCTTTATGTAGGCTATATGGATCACAACAGTTCCTCTGCAGGAATGCATATTTGTCAATGTAGCTTTTCTGATGATGAAAACACACGGTTGTATAAGAATCGGGCTCTGAAAATTCAGTTCTCCGAAGGAGAAGCTCACGATCTTCTAATTGTAGCTCAAACACCTTGTTGAATCCAGCTGCAGTGGAATAAGTTGTTTTGTGACAGTCGCCTGTTTTTCCAAGATGCAACCCTATGCTGCAACCCTCCATATTTGCACACAGTTTAGGAGAGCAATAAAACCTGTTGATTTCTGCTGAGGAGCCACCTTTATATAGGGTGTGTACTTTGTAGACTGAAACCAAATGTGGGATTCCTAGAAATTTCATAACCCAATATGGGGAATTCCCGGTTTCTCAAGACATTGGATGAAGTATTCTGTCTTCATGGAACTTAGGGGAATATAGAGGTTTTCATTTCTAATTTATTGTAGATGTTAATCTGATTGTTTATATTTTAGAAAAAAAGGAATGTCACAGAAATGTTAAAAAAAAACCGCTGAAAAAATGATGATATAAATCTTGCAAATACACATGTTTAGTCCAGGTATTAATGCAAAATTAATCTGCCAGTATCTCAAAGTATTAGACAGCATAATTGGCAACCAATACACTCATAATCATGGCTAAGATGCTTCCACGACATCACTATAGGAAATATGCTGTAAAATGAAAAGGACACATATTACTTTTCCAATTTTTTTATATGTTATGGATAAGATACCTATCTATCACCACAAAAAAATTTATAGGGACAACATGTGTCCCTTTTGAGAAAAGTACCCCCGAAAAGTGATAAAAATAGCACTTTTCAGGCTGGAGCCAACTTTGAAACACTATAAATCTTGATATTCATCACTGAGAGCTTCTGGCTTGCTTAGACTATTAGAAAAGTTGATTCTGAGTTTGCATACCAAAGATGAAGGTCCCATCATGAATATTCTTTGAGAAAAATACAAATCAACATCACTAAAAACCACTCGCGAATTCGCGTCACGGTGATATTTCGCATTTACTGGAGCTTGTGAGAGGATAACCAAGGGTCCAAGGTGAGAAAAAATGATACAATACAAATATATTCTTACTTTTCTGAAGGGAAAATGAAAGCTATGGGCCTGGTTGTTCTTAAAATGCCTTTTCCAGGGGCCTCAACATGCTCCAAAATGAAGGCCTTAATATAAAAAATGACCCCCCTATCATAAAATAGGCTGAATCTGAAGAAGTAATCATATTTGGGCTTAATTATTTGACCAAAGTCCGTCAGATATATGGAACTTTCACTGTGAGAAGCTAGAAAAAAATCAAAAATCCTTCGCGGGAGGCTCTGGTTGATTTGACTTGGAATGACTCAGCGCTGAATGCATTCTTGACATTTTGTCCTTATGGTCCAATAGGTAAATTTGTCATTAAAGAGTCAACTTTTACATACAGTCGACTAGGTCCATGTTTATGGTGGCGAGATTACATCCTGTTCAAGAAGTGACATCGGGAAAATCGCTGTACACGGGGGGTGGGGGGCGGTTCCAATAGGGCATGCAAGACATAGGAGCTTATCGGTCATCCGGGTCTCCCAAAATGCATTGCGCGCTACCACATCTGTCACCCCGGTTGGACGGTAATACATACAAAGCATTCTGCACGGCTAGAGTCAACTATATGAATACATTACCCCCCCCCCCCCCTCTTCCTGAATACTGACATGTGCCAACCATATGAATACCCACGGCTGTCGGCAGCTCAACATCTACTCCGTGAACCCTAGCTGCGGTATTTCACGCGCCAGCGCAAGCGGCATATTGCCTTTGAATAGCCCAATAGATCAACGTCAGGTCCTATTTATCATGCATGCAGCACTGTCACTACCCGTACTTAGTTCGAAAGAGTTACCTTTGCAGTTTCTGGCCAGATCGCCGGCCTGTAACTGACGATGTTTTTAATCTACAACCCCAAATAAATAAATTAAGTACCATATGATATTAGGTTCAAGAGTCGAATGTTTTCTTGTATGACGTAATGCTGATGAAGCCGTGTGAAGGCAAGCTATACGGTCTCCAGGCGCGGATATGACAAGATCGATCAACCGCGTATGCATCACAAGCGCGACCGCCTGCGGCGAAGTTCGGCTGCCACTTAGTTAAAGTCTCCTAGCCCCTTGGCTGCGGGCCCAGTTTACATGTTAAAGAGACTGTTCAGCCCCATATTTGTAAAGAGGTTGCCTAGCAAGCTGCTTGGCAACCGCACCTTGGAAATCAAAAGTTTAAGTTGTCAGCGGCTGTCGCCATATATGTTGCAGGAAATTACCTTTCTTGTCTGTCGGTCTAATTTGTGCGCAATGATGCCCACAACTTAAATGAGTGAAGATTTGATGAAATCGACGTTTTGTAACTAAAGCGGAAGTATACACGATCGCGAGGTAGTTATAGGGCGCGTAATGATTTACAGATTATATTCGTTCATGGTTTTAGGGAGGCACCGTTATCGATGGAACGACACAACTAAATAAAACAGATTTACACAGTACATCCAGATAATAATGCCATGAGACAATATACAGATATGTATAAAATATGTATATATATATATTTATATATATATGATATTTATATATATATGTATTATATATATTTATATATTGTATATATAAGATATATACGTATATAAACACACACACACTTATAATATTCACATATATATGCTATTTATAGATAGCTGCTCGGCGCTCGGAAGCTTGGCATCGGAAACCGTGTGTATACATATATATATATATTATATATATATATATATATATATATATATATATATATTATATATATATATATATATATATATTATATATATATATGTGCGTGTATGAAGGACCGATAATAGCTGGTAACGCGCACTATTATAAGATCACAAGCTGCTGCCGCTTAGATGTTTTGACATGACCCCTAAACCAAGTCAATACACCGCGAAAGCGATGAATGCTGCCGCTGGTTGATTACGTAAGGTTTGGCCTGTTTTGACATGACCCCCTACCCAAGTCAATGCAAACCCAGCCAAGGCCTTTGGTCGATTACGTAAGATTTGGCCTACTTAAACACGAACTGCTGTTAGCCTGCCGCTAAGCTGCTGCAGTAGAAAACCTTGAAACTAATCGTCCTTTTTGCTGTTTTTTTGTTACTGTGAATGCTAAAAATACTGTTACAATCATTATCACGAGGCCAAGTTCTATATACTGACAAAATTTCATGTCCGTAAATACAGCCGTTTCAGAGATATCAGCGAGGAGAGAAGTCGTAGCAAAAATCGCGATAGGTACCCTAAAATACATGTCATTATACAAAGTACAAAAGGTGAAAATAAGTATTTTTTTCGCCTATTCCATGCTACGATAATTGCTTGTTACAACCATATAATTCATATGTTCGTAACCGCAGTAGTTATGGAGGAGATAGGAGATAGTTACAGAAAATGGGGGAAAAAATCGACGAAAAATCCATCCCATAAGCCTCCAACACTGCGCATGCGCGTCAAATTGGATCGCCAGTTGTGTCTCAACTTGATCTATCATTCCCCAAAAATTTCATGTTGATATGTTTAACCGTTCCGGAGAAAAGCCCGAAAAAACCTTGACTGGAGAAAAAAAAAAAAAAAAAAAGATTCGGCAGGCACGCCCATCGGCAAGTCTTCCAATGGCAAGTTGGAAGTCTGTGATATATATATTGTTAAGAAACCCTATGCGCAGCACACGTTTACGATAGATGTCAGCGAGGGGAGTTGGTAACGCGCACTATTTTTCGATAGATGTCACAAGCTGCAGCCCCTTAGATGTTTTGATATGACCCCTTAGCAGATGTTTTGACATGACCCCTTAACCTAGTCAATAAAAAAAAAAAACCGAGGGAGATGGCACTAAGCTGGTCTCAGTGGCTTGGTGGTTACTGCTTTGCCTTTGATCCACAGGCTGTGGGTTTCTACTCCAAGGTGTGACAACCTGACTCGTGACTCGGATGATCACGTACAAATGGTGGTCACATCTTTGAAAAGGGATGTAAAAGATCCTTTGAGGACGACGTGCTCCGTAGCAGTGACCAGTTTAGAGTAATTTACTCAATTGTAGTCGTACATAGCTTAGTTGCTAAATACGAATATGTTTCGATGCACACAAACACACACACACACCACGTTACTGGTCGATTACGTATGGTTAGGACTTCTTTGAGTTGGCACAAGCGCCAACGGCATGTCTTCCAACGGCAAGCCTGGACGACCAGCAATACGGTACCAACAATATACCACAAAAAATATTATCTCTACAAAAAAATATATGAATAATATATATATATATATATATATATATATATATATATATATATATATATATATATATTAATATATATTATAGATATATATATTATATATATATATATAGATATATATATATATATATATATATATATGTATATATATATTATATATATGTATATAATATATATATATATATATATATATATATATATATATATATATATCTATATATATATATATATATATCTATATATATATATATATGATATATATATATTTATGTATATATATAATATATGTATATGTATATATAATATTATAATATATATATATACATATATATATATAGATATATGTATATATATAGGATATATATATATATATATATATATATATATATAGATATATATGAGATATATATATATATATATATATAGGATAT
>CM067355.1:30881457-30949197 GCA_034190875.2 Urechis unicinctus
AATCGAACCGTTAGAATCACCTCTCTTTTCACAGTTCGTCTCAGCACTAAAGCGTGTTAGAATCGAACCGTTAGAATCACCTCAGGTGTTAGCGTTCGTTAGAAGCTAATCTGTATACATGAGCTAATCCTAGGCTATGTGTTGAGCAATCTGAGTAGTTCTTGGATGTGATGAGCTAAAATTTTGACCATATATAAGGATGTCAGGTATCAGAGTAATTCACAAACACTCACCATGGAGATCATCAAGACTAATCGAGGAGGCGACAAGCCCTGTCTGGAAGGCTACATGTATGTGAAGAAGAGGGGCTACAACAACTGGATCAGATGGCAGTGCACACAACAGCGGTCATCAGGGTGCAAGGGCAGCCTAACTACAGACTCTACCTACGAGAACCCGAGAACTCATGTCTCCCACAACCATCCAGCTGACAGGACTGGGGTTGAGGTCACCAAGCTTCGAACGACGATGAAGGCCCAAGCCAAGCAGTCCAGTTCTCGTCCAAACCAACTCCTCACACAAGCCCTTCTTCGTGCAGCTGATGAGGTCCGTGTCAACATCGGCAACCTCCAGTCTTGTAAACGGGATCTCCAAAGACAGCGTCGTGGATTCCTGCCTCGGGACTCTGCTTCAATTCGAGACCTCAACATCACCGAGGACTGGACACTGACTGGAGGAGCAACTACCAGGCCCTTCCTCATCCACGACTCGGGACCTGAGGAAAGGCAGCGTGTTGTGGTCTACGCGTCAGAGGAGCAGCTACGTCATCTAGGTTCAGCTGACACTTGGTACATGGATGGCAACTTCTCAATGAGTCCAAATGTCTTCGAACAGCTCTACGTCATCCGTGCTCCTCTTGGTGATGGCAACGTTTCCTGCGTCTACGCCTTCCTGCCTGGAAAGAGTTCACAGGTCTATCAAGAACTCCTGCATGCTGTTCTGGACAAGATGGAGGAGCTGCTCATCTATCCAGACCCCCGGATCGTCATCACCGACTTCGAGCTGGCAGCCATCCAAGCAGTGACAGCTGTGCTTTGACCACACGTCACCACTCAAGGCTGCTTCTACCACCTCACCCAGAGCACCTGGAGGAAGATTCTGGACCTAGGCAAGACTGAGCTTTACCGTATGGATGACGATGTCAAGCATTTCTGCGGTATGCTTGATGGCCTAGCCTTTCTTCCTCCGGACCAGGTGCAGGAAGGAATGGAGTATCTGAAGGACCGGGTACCTGAGGGGATGGAGGCTTTAGTTGAGTACTTCGATGCCACCCACGTTTCTGGGTCCTACCGCCGTGTCCAGCCTCCAAGAGCTCAGCACGATGTTCCCCTCCCACCACTCCGTGTTCGCCACATCACACCACGCTACGACATTCCCGTTTGGAATGTTCACCAAGCCACCCTGGAGGGCCGTTCCCGTACTAATAACGCTTGTGAAGGATGGAACACCTCATTCTTCAAACTAGTTGGACATCATCATCCTTCATTCTGGACAGTTGTTGAGGTCTACGCAAGGACTACGTTTTGGCTACAACACAGATGACGCAGTACTCCAGAGGTCAGCTGCCCAAGAAGCGCCAGCGTAGGGCCCAGAAGGAATTACAAAAGAGGTTGCAGACACTCTGCAAGGACTTGGTGGAGGGAAACAGAACCACAGTAGAGTTCCTCATTGCTGTGGGACACAGCATCCGCCTGGAGTGATGCGATGTACCGTTAATGCCTTGTATGATGTTATATTCCATTGCTCCATTTATGCTATTCAATTTCTTGATTTATGCTATGTAATCTATTTATGCTATACTGTTATAATAAAGATTATATAATAAAAAAAAGTGTGAGCATTTGTCCGAAAATCTGTTAAGGGTGTGAGCATTTGTCTTGTGAGCATTTGTCCTGTGAGCATTTGTCTTGTGAGCATATGTCCGCGCACCGTGGAAATACCTAGCGGAATTGCCGATCACAGCGATATGGACGAAATGTCCATATATATCTATATTAAATTTCAGTTAAACATGTAGACCTATATAACATATTCTGGTTGGTGTTGGATGGCATGAATGTTGTTTGTTGTCATTCGTTTTTCCATACAAAGCAACACCTGGTCTAGCCCTACAAGACGTCCGGGTATATATTCATATTACCGTTCGACCGGAGCTACACCTGGTCACGGCTCGTGCCAAAATTTGGCAACAAAAGGTATTACAAAATCGGACGAATAAGTATTTTCTTCGATAAAAACTTTTATATTTTCCCATTCCACTGATTGTTTATTTTATATCTCTGTAATACATAATTAACCATAAAATCATAAATGAACGCGCACAAGAGGTATTCGACGAGTACCTGAGTAGTTTCGTCAATACGTATAGCGTAGTGAAATGGTCTCTCTCCGATGAAATTCTTTGTTTACATTTCTAAATTCATTACTCATATGTTCGTCATGACCATTGCAATCGATATTAAGGCAAATCTAACGTTGGAAAAGCAAGTATACCTAATATAAACAACGCTTGACAGGTTTATTTCACCGATGGTCCGTCGCTACGAGGTTACTTCCGGCGGTCGTTAGCTTCCCCGATAAGCTCCATAGGTAACTGGTAACCGCCATCAACAGTTTGCCAAGAGAAGCAGAGCTTTGTGGTGTGGTATATAGGACGGGTGATTTCAAACTTGAGCGGGCTTGAATTTCTCAGCAAGACCTTCATCCCATACAACAACCCAGCCATTCCGCTTCCGGTGCCGCTTACAAGAAACCAGCTTGGGCCGTATAAACAACTCATTTAAAGTCGACCAACAAACCAATAGTCGATCGAGTTCTACCTTGTTGTCAAGAGGGACCGCAAGCTCCACTGATAAGGCTTTTATGGTGGATGGGGTTTATCAGTTTCATAATGCCTCAAAGGCTCAATGCTGGCGAGACGTCAGTGCTTCATTGTGTCTCTTGAATAAGGCCCCAGATCATTCTGATTTCATCCAATTGTTTAACATGATGCGCGATATTTTCCTGAGAAAATGAGTACGCTAGGTGTATTGTTTGTTCCTTCCAAATGAAGCATTGCCGATTTAAGCATCGTTCGCAAACGTCCAACACACCAACAAAGTGTGGTATTAGCTCTTTTGAACCATGTTTGGGAGTCAGTGTTCCTACTTGACCATAAACAAGGTTATTGAACCTGCTGTTGGTCTGTGTAGTATCGCTCTAGCCATGAGTGGGCAAGACAGTGGCCTGTGCTGTTGGCTCGCGTAAGAAGTTCACAAATTTTAATTTGGTAGCATTTCTCACTAGTCTACAACCCTCGACTCTGGGGGTTCGCTTTTCTCCACCACCTCAGTCTAGAGCCAGAGAGGGTGTGGGGGCTCAAGCCGGGGGCCCAAGGGAATGGGGACCAAGACTAATTTCTTACAACACGTAGGAATTTAGGTCAAATTTTTTCCACCGAACACTCAAACAGATATTACTCTGATTGCCAATAATTATTGATGTTTAAGTAAGGAATAGAATTATCCAGATTATGTGCTAATGCAGATGGTATGAACGAGATCAGTGCCAAGTATTTATTGGCTGTAAACAGCCCATGTTAAGGTGGCTAAGACTGGGTAGAAATGGTGGGGTGGGGCTGGATGCTGGACTGTGGGCCGCTGAGGGTGGCATTAGTAGTAGTCAGGGGTGGTAGACGGGGAAATAGTTGGGGGTAGTAATCGGGGGTAGTAGACGGGGGTAGCAGTCGGGGGTAATAGTTGGGGGTAATAGTTGGGGGAAGTGGTCAAGGGTAGTAGTTGGGGTAGTAGTTGGGGGTAGTAGATGGGGGTAGTAGTTGGAGGTAATAGTTGGGGGGTAGTAGACGGGGGTAGTAGTTGGGGGTAATAGAGGGGGTAATAGATGGGGGTAGCAGTCCGGGGTGGTAGACGGGGTAGTAATTAGGGGTAGCTGTCGGGGGTTGTAGACGGGGTAGTAGTTGGGGGTAGTAGTCAGGGGTAGCAGTAGGGGAAGCAGCAAAGCTATAAACTCTTTTGTAGTAGTCGGGGGGTTGGTAGGTGGGGGCAGTCAATGTAGTTGCTGGGATTAGGTACATGGAGGTATAAGCTGTCATGAGTATAAGTTGGGGGTAGTGGTGGGTGGGTGTAGTCAGGGGTTATAGCTTGCATCAGTGTAATTAGTCCTTCCATTGATATCACTGACACTGGTCATATATGACGTCATCAATGCTTCACGGTAATGGTAGCGCAGATTTCAAACAGGTAGTGCGATTACCTGATTGGTACATGTATACTTAACTATGACAGCATCAGTCATTAGTATGTTCTCAGTCGAGATCATGTGACTTTGAACCATATACCCTTCTTGTACACGGTTGTTAGAGCAGGAAGGCCCTCCATTCTCCGGAGCTCGTACCCACGCAATCAGTACTTGTGTATCCTCTGCTCCAGTAGGCAAAGAAACTCCGCCTCTGATAGCGCCGCGCTATTTACTACTGTAAGACAAATAGCCGCCTGCGAAATGTCTGAGATTCCGAAGTCAAAATGACAAAAGAATTCGCTAAAAACCTACAAAAGTCCTCCATGCCAAAAAAATTGTGACAAAATGAAAGATTATTTGACAAAATGACACGAGGACTGTTTCTATTACTACAGTTTTGTCTAATTGTTCTGTTTGAGCACTAAAATACGCACATCATGAAACTTTGCCAAAAAATCAACATGGCCGACTCCCACAATGCAACATAATTGAGTTAATTCGCTGTGATATCGCTTACGTTTTCGATTCGCGCGGTAGCCATGTTGGACAACAATTTTAAAATTGTGTTGGATTTCGTTGATTCTGTTGATTAAGGAGTATGACTGTTGTTGGACTCTTGGCAAAATTGATGTTAAGACATTTATGGATATGAAAATGTATGTTTTTTAAACTGTCCCTTGTCTGCATTGCGAGAAGGAGCAAATTTGCTTATATCCCTAAAGATTCTACCATACGGCCCCTCGCTCCTAAGGTGGCATCAGATCATCAAAACACTAGCCTAGGGACGAGTGCCTTGCCTACTGCTCCAGGGGAATGGAAGGCCCCATCATGTCTGCTCAGGCATGTACCCTGTGCACTACCACAGCCATCATGGTAGAAGGCGTGGGCGGGGTGAAGGAATAATCCACCGCTGAACCATGGGAATCAATCAATCAATACTCCAACTGAACTATATTAATATTTGCAACACTGGCATCAGCCACAGGGATTCGTATCAGAAGGTAGGTTGAAGATAGAAATATATATATATTTATCGATCTATGACCCCCGATAGATCGTAGAACGAACTTCAACCTACCTTCTGATACGAATCCCTATGGCATCAGCGACTTACCACGTAAGCGAGCGATATGTTAATGAACATAAACAAAACCACAACAGAACCACACTTACTTAACTCTTCGTGACACCAAAACACCAAGGCGTTTTCTACTTTTCCTGTTTTGGCGACAGCGTCGACAGCGATTTAAACGCGGTTCGTCACTGGTGCCGCTTTTAGCTGTTTAGCTAAGGCACTCACAGGTTTAAGATTCTGTTACCCCCAGAGCAGTTGCCCCATAGTTGAATCACATCGAGGTCAAGGACGTCGTAACAAGGCGGGGAATTTTTTGTTTGGATAACCCTACTCCGGGTAGGCTAAATCGAACGTCAGTTGGGGCGGGGCGTCTAACGAGTGAGTACATGTCGTGTTCGAACTGCAGGTTCTGGTGAATATTGTATGGCGATATTGTATATAGATTTTGTTTAACGTAGATGCTTATTCTATTCTTATATAAATCGGAGGATCTGTTGACGTCAGCGATTTTGCTGTTAGTTACTGTTTCTGATGCAGCGTCCAGTGCGGTGTACTGAGCCCAGTGCCTGTGCGAGATTCGGTTTGGGGGGGGGGGGGGGGGGGGGGGGTGAATGGCTCATACGATGACGAATCCGCGCGTGGTTTTCAATCATGACTTCATAGTCATAGTTGAACGAAGGGTTGTCTATCAGACATGAAAACCGAGAGACATAAACATCGCGTCAAGGATGTGGTTTATTTCGCCCTACCGCAGGGGTGTCAGGCGAACATCGCCGCAGGCGGCCGCGCTTGTGACTCTACGCTCACAGGTTTTAGCGTTTATCAATCGTTGGCTTCATTTTAGTTAACCAGGTATTTAAGACGTTGTCGTAGTTTAACCCATTTACAACAGTCACTGGTGAAGTTGCCTCGACCCTGATCCATCCCGAAGATCAGGTTAACATAGCGAGGAGGAGAGTGTTTTGCCTTGTTACGGGATAGCTCTGCAGGACGTCATGTCAGCCTAACACAGGTGGTACAAATTGCCATCGGGTGACATCACACCTGACAGTAGGCAAGTTACCTCGCCCCTAATGGTTGACGCTCTGATATCCCATCAACATGTGTGATGTTGACTGTTAATTCTTAATATAAGGTATCATTAAAATTGAAGTATGAATCCATTTGTCTGCTTAAGCATAAAACCTTCATTTAGACCTTATTTGCTTGATAGTATATGATAGTCCAAGAAACTCAACCTCCCACTATTTGCACTGTTAACTTCTTTCAATCTCTCATTTCCACGCTGTATATGATGATATCTGCACCAATCACCATTAGGGAGGAGGTTACTTGCCAAACTGTATAAACTTAACATTCATCATTTCACACAACCTTTCATGCAATTACTGATGTTTTTTTCGTTACAGATTTGGTGAGAGAGGGAGTGTTATTCCTCACTGTTGTCCAACATGGCGGAAAATAAATGCATTGCAGTCGCTGTGGTTGTTGGTGTGCTTGCTGTCATGACAATAGCACTGCTAGTAAGCTCCCTCAAAAAGCTCTCTTCCCATGAAGGTAAATCAAATATCCACTAGCTGTTGACTGAAAATACTCCCTGGTATTCTGGAGTTATTTTGGAATAATTCTGACTTTGCCCTCTGCATAAGGCTTCTTTTTTTTAAAAGAATAATTTTCAGTGACCTTGGCCCTTTTGTTCTTGAGACATTAATTATTTTGAAATTAATTTTAATAAGCAATATTTCCAAATACAAAATGTAAATAAATCACTGATGAGTATTTCAGCTTGCATAGATTACTGGTACATTTTTTTCCTCTGAAATATATGTGAAGGTCCGTATGTGATAGTGCTTATTTAAAAGGCAGGTAGCTGTTGGACATCTCTCCCGAGTTGCCACTTACCCAGAAGGCTGGCCCATTTTGTCTTGTTTTGACACTGTGAGGATGGTGGTGTGATTCTGCTTGTGGTTCCAGTCGGTTTGAAGTACGACACCATCTGGAAGAAACTAGGCTCTACCCCCCAAAACGAGGGTCTACACACTGGGCCGCCAGGCTTTAAGTTCATCAAGTTCCCCAGTGTCTTCAGGTCACTCGACTACTCGACCTCAGTAAGTCTTGTAATGCACCCCCCCACCCCCCCCACCCCCCCTCACCTCTATTCTTTAGTCACTGTCAGAGATGAGCCAATAAGGAGAGTGAGAAGGTTCAACATGACCACCTGTAAGTTTGAACACTCTTCCTACATTCATAACCCTCTACCCTTGTCTGGCCCCCACACCGTGTCATATATTACCTACCATAGTTATTTTTGATAAAAATGCATTATATATATTCATTATTCTTAGCAAAGACAAATATGATGTGTGTGCCTTGTGATTCAGTTTTTATGGCTGTGATATATTTCTTTTGCATGATTTAAACTGTTAATGTCAACTTTGTGGGTTTGTTCCAGTGTCTCAATAAGGACGGTGTCACAATAGTACTTAGCGTCTCATTCCAGTATAGAGCCCGCCCCAATAGCCTTAAAGAAATTGTGTCTCAGTTCCGTGATCACGATGGCTATTCTGAAGTGCTCACTTCAGCTGGTAGGTCTAGCCTGAAACTGTGATCGGTATATTAAGGTGGATTTTTACCACTTCAGTCTTATTAAGAGTAACAGTCCTAATACAAATGTCTGAATGCACTGGTTTTACGTCATCTATGACTGCATTTCATATGTTGTGCTAACTGTGTTTTTATCATATCTCACTTCTTTGTATTACTGGCCTATCTTTTATCTTATCTTATCTCACTTCTTTGTATTACTGGCCTACCTTTTATCTTATCTTATCTCACTTCTTTGTATTACTGGCCTATCTTCTCTCACTCTTATCTTGGTGTTGTTATCCAATAATTTCTCTGATATTGTCTTATTATAACCCTCTTACATGTTATTATCTTATCATCACTCACTTTCTAGTTCATATGGCGCAAATGTGATTGGTTGATCATTTGTAAGTGTAATGTTGTTTTATCATCTCTCACTCTAATATTGTTGTTTTATCATCTCTCACTCTAATATTGTCATTTTATCATCTCTCACTCTAATGTTGTTTTATCATCTCTCACTCTTATGTTGTCGTTTTATCATCTCTCACTCTTATGTTGTTGTTTTATCATCTCTCACTCTAATGTTGTCGTTTTATCATCTCTTATCTCTTGCTACCTATTATCTCTTATTCCCATGTTGTTTTATCATCTCACTCTTGTTTTGTTTTGTTATCTCTTGCTATTGTTGTCTTATTATCTATCACTATTTCTGTCTCGTTATCTCTCACTCTTATGTTGTCTTATGATATCTCACTCTAATGTTGTTTTATGATCTATCAGTCAATGTTGTCTTATGATCTATCAGTCAATGTTGTCTTATGATCTATCAGTCAATGTTGTCATATGATCTATCAGTCAATGTTGTCTTATGATCGATCAGTCAATGTTGTCTTATGATCTATCAGTCAATGTTGTCTTATGATATCTCACCTAATGTTGTCTTATGATCTATCAGTCAATGTTGTCTTATGATCTATCAGTCAATTTTGTCTTATGATCTATCGGTCAATTTTGTCTTGGTATCAATCTTTACTATTGTCTATCACTCTAATGTTGTTATTTATCTCTCCCAATGTTATGGATGCATCCTTTAAATGGATAAATATCAGTGCAATCATCTCTCCAGCTTCTCTCATCTCTGTACGCATTCATCCCACATTGTCTACCCTACCTCAGTAAGTTTTGTAATGCCCCCTGCAACCTCAATGTTGTACTATATGACATTCAAGTACAGATGTCAGAATGGGTTATTTCATATTTATTAGCCCTGCTCTTCAGTATAATCATCTCTCCAGCTTCCCTTATCCCTCTCAGTTAACTTTCCTCCCTCATCATGTGCCACAGGCTCCGCAGCCATCCATGAAGCCTGCAGTTTGTTCAATACGTCCCAGTTCCAATCAGAAAGAGGCAAGTTCCAGGAAGAAGTGGGCCGTAAACTCGTCACTCGATTTGACCGTCTTAACTGTGAAGTTTCTGAAATACAGGTACACTGATCATAAGTGATTATAGTTGAATCTTGGTAGCATTTATAACATTGACTGAGTCATTGTTGATTATAAGACCTAGCATGTAAAGGTTTTTGTTAATGTAGCATTATAAAAATTGTACAAAAATAGCACTTTTTAAATGTGAAGAAATATGTTTGTACATGATGAAAACCTCCTTTACAGATGCCTCGTTTGTTGTTCTTATTTTCTTTTCAGTTTTTATGAATTAATTTGACTCACTGCCAGCAATCCTCCTATTTGTAACCATTAATTAATTTCAAGTTATCAAAGATTTAGTTAGTAAATACATGAGTTTGTAATTGTTGATTAACATTCTTGTATTTTAATTAACTTGTTTGTGTCATCCTAATTTTGACCAATAAGTTATTTTCCTGTCAGTTATTAGTGTATTTATTTCTAATTGATCATTGGTTCTGACCATTGTTGCTTTATATTCTTGTTTTCCCTTATATCCTGTTATTTGGATCTCCATTTTCAGATGTGTATTCCAATTAGTTCATCTTTGTGGTAGTAGATGTATTGTTGGTGGGGGTAGAGGTGATATAGAGGGATAGGGGTGATATAGATGGGTGTGGGTAGGGGTGATAAAGAGGGGGGGGGGGTAAAGAGGGGAGGGGGTGATAATGAGGGGTAGGGGTGATATAGATGGGTGGGGGTAGAGGTGAAAAAGAGGGGTAGGGGTGTATTAGAGGGGTAGGGGTGATATAGAGGGATGGGGTGATATAGATGGGTGTGGGTAGGGGTGATAAAGAGGGGTGGGGGTGTGGGTGATAAAGAGGGGTAGGGTGTGATATAGAGGGGTAGGGGTGATATATAGATGGGTGGGGTAGAGGTGAAAAAGAGGGGTAGGGGTGTGTTAATAGAGGGGTAGGGGGGTGATATAGTGGGTTAGGGGCGATATAGAGGGGGGGTCGGGGTGATATAGAGGGGTGGGGTGGGGTATATAGAGGTGAGGTGTTATAAGAGGGGTAGGGGTGTTATAGAGGGGTGGGGTAGAGGTGATAAAGAGGGGTAGGGGTGATATAGAGGGGGTGGGGTAGAGGGTGATAAAGAGGGGGGTGTGATATAGGGGTGATATAGAGGTGATATAGAGGGGTAGGGGTGATATAGTGGGGTGGGGGTGATATAGAGGGGTAGGGGTGATATAGTGGGGTGGGGTGATATAGAGGGGTAGGGGTGATATAGAGGGGTGGGGTAGAGGTGTGCTCTAGAGGGGTAGGGGTGGGGTGAGAGATAGTGGGTTGGGGTGATATATAGAGGGGTAGGGTGCTATCGCGGGGTGGGGTCGGTGATATAGAGGGGTAGAGGTGATAAAGAGGGTTAGGGGTGATATAGAGGGGTAGGGGTGATATAGGGGGGGGGGGTGATATAGTGGGGTGGGGGTGATATAGAGGGGTAGGGGAGATATAGAGGGGTTGTATTCAATGATTTCAAAAGTGTCAATTACTGATAATAAGATATATTACCTGTGGATTTACTCCAGGGGTGTGGTTTTTGAGAAGACCCCTGTCACATGGTTATTCACTAATGACTTTCTCACAATCAGGTCAGTAACATCGCCCGGCCATCTGCTTACGAAACGGCCATCAAAGAAAAGGAAGCAGCTCGAGAAAATATCAAGGTAGGGGGAGTAACCCCTCCGGCCCCAATTCAACCCCTGAACAAACCTTGTTTTTTTCGTCTTGTTGCTCTGTGAGTGGTTTGCCAAGGTTGGAAACTATCTAGATTGTACGCTGGCTAAACTCATCAAAATATTTTCAAAAACTTTGTGGCTTTGATTCATATACTTGAAATCAGTTAGCTTGCAACACAAACTGTTCTTAGCACTGAAATCTTTACCAGCTGGACAGAATCCTGGTCCATGGCCAGCGGGCTGATGTTAGTTTCCTGCCCTGGGACTCTAGGTGGGAGGAGTAGCCTGTTTAGCCCCGCCCACCCCTTGAAAGTTGCGGTTCAGGATGCTCTAGCAGCAGTGTGCTGGAAGAGTGAGTGATTGTATACGTTGAGATTGTGACAGAGTTGTTTATGTGTGTACCTGATGGCCAGGTCAGTAATATTGTAAGACCGTCGGGGTACGAAAGCGCGGTAAAGGACAAAGAAGCTGCCCGACAGAACATCCAGGTAACGTCAGGTGCTATCGCCTAGACACTACCCATCTGTTCAGTAGTCATCACCCAGTGATATTACATGTGTGTATTTCCACCAAGATGATTGATGAGCTCCTGTCCGTTTCACACCCTGAGATTTTCATTTCTCTGAGAACTTAATTAGCGATTAAATCACAGTATTTTTATGGTCTTGCATCTGTACATATACAATTGTTGTCTGTCTCTGTTTGTGGCTCATGAACTCTGGTCAGCTTTTCACACACTGAGATTGAGACTCAGTGAGATCTTATGCTGAGATGAGTTGCATTTCAACTTCCTACTTCTATGCCTCACCAGGATTTCGCATTTCTCCCGTTCTTCATTTCTCTATGGTCTTTCTCTTCCTCAGATCTTAATGGACCGATCTCATCAGGGACTTGAATTAATTGGTTATCTCTTTGGAACATTGGATTTTTGACTTGGGTGGAATACATCACAGGGGTCATCTCAGTGGATGACTTTCCTCACTTCCCCTTGTCCTAGTTTGTCACTGTTCCAATTGTTTCTCAGTTGCGGTCACAGAGGTATTTAAAAATGACTAAAATCTGATCTTGTTATAACCTCACCTGATTAACGAGTCTTGTCAATATATAACCTCACTTGATAAACGAGTCTTGTCAATACTTTTATCACTTAATTCCACATGTAAGATGAAATCCTTGTTTTGCAAATATTACCTTTTGCAAGTAGGAGTTGAGTCGGTCTCTCTTTGCTTCGTGTGCAAATGCTGATGTCCTGTCTGGCTTGTTGCGACCAGGTGGCTGAAAACGAGCGCCCCAGGCAGGTGTTACAAGCCAACACGAAGAGGCTAGAGGCGCTGACGCAAGCAGAGATCACGGTGGCTCAAGCCCAGTCAGCTGCTAGGATCACTCTCAACAGGTAATGGTCTCGTTACCTTCAACCATATCACCTTCCTCTGAATCTCCTCATTACATTCACGTACATGATGAATAACATGAGTTCAACCTACCATCCAATAGTTCCAAGTTTGTGTCTGTTCCGAATCACTATCATCATTATCAACATCATTATCATCATTATAATCAACATCATGATAAGAATCATCAGCTTCATCATCATTGTCATCATCATCATTATCATCATTATTATTGTTATTACATTCCTCAGTTTCTTCATTTCCTACAGCATTAAACATACTTTTACTGAACTTTGACCCTTACCTTTGTTACCATGGCGACAGAGCACGAGCTGATGCGGACGCCATTTTGGACGCATTTGACAAAGAATCGGACACGTACGCGGAGCTTCTGGCTGCCTCCGGCCTGGGTCTCTCTAAGGAAGGCTTCCTGTCCTACATGGGCATCCGAGCCATTTCTAGCGCCAGAAACCCCGTCTACATTGGCATGCAGAGTCCTGCTAAGACGTCCTACGTCATCTAATCACTCAAAGCAAATATCACATAATCATCAAAACTCAGGGTATTGGGCTACTTGTACAAACGTACATATCTCTATCTTTCTATCAAATCAGATGTGATAATTGAATAATGCTGAAATATATATATGTTTATATATATATGTTTGTTTACACCACTCAAGTTTGTGTATATGTATAGTTGTATATTGAAGAAAATAGGGTCAGCTGGATTGATTAATAGTGTGCTCTTTCACACCATATTGTCTCTTCTGCAAGTTGGATGCAAGAGATTGTTTAACATATAAACAAGAACTCCCATGCTCAATTTTCACCTGCGTGTATAAATGCAAAAAGATTTTTTTAATGTGTTTAATGACAAAATATTATATGAGTAGTCTTTATGTAAAATAAACTTCCCTTTCTTTCTGCTCTGGTTGTTTCTCGTTCAAATGTGTTGATGGTTAGACAACTTTAGTCCAACATCATAATGTTTACGTCAATCAAAGAGTATTCTGGTCGCTAGAGGGAGCATCTGTAGCAGTGGTCGAGGCAGACGACAGTCTAACCAAAGATTTATAACTGCGTTTACTAAAGCCGCCGCCCGAGAAAATATGTGAAGACGAAGCCATGGGTAATTCTGATTGTTCGTAGGCGTGGTCGCCTCGACCAATTAGATGACTCCATTAATTTAACAGTAGGGGTGTCATACGCTAAACGTCACAACAAGCGGTCGCGCTTGTGCCACGTTGTAAGATGTACATTTTTCCAACTCGATGAAAACGATAGTTGCAGTTTACTCCCATTCATGTATGATACATCTGTCTAAAGGAGACTGTTTGAGTATGACGAATATTGAATGATATACCTGACCGTGGTTCAATGGATGAAAAAAAGTGATTTAGTTAAGTAATTCGCCAGATTCACGGGAAGATTTTAGGTCTCTTTGAGATCAGGCGGCTGCTCTATTGTCGATGTCGTGTTTGGTTAGTGGGCAGCATCGTTCTGTGTTCGATTCATTAGACATTTTGACATTCCATTGAAGCTTGCAGTATATGTTTTTTTTTAAATCGGACCGTGGGAAGTTAATCTGATTTACGTTTGAAATTTGTGATGCAGCAAAACTTTCATACCTCAAAAACTACAAGAAGCACGACTTGGTGGATACACTTTCTGAAATATTTAAGTATATTGCAGGATACACGTCCAGACTGTTTTTTTATCAAACTACTTCAGTTGTATGATATGGGCATTCTAAAACGTCTACCAAACGGTCCGTTTTAAGATTGAGAGAATATGACGGCTGCGCGCCGATCGTTTGGACTTTGACAGTGATGGGGTCAAGACATGTCGATTCTGTCACGCCTGAATCCCGCAATGTGTGGAAAGCAGACATATCATGTAGCCAGTGTGTCACTTCTATTTTAATGTTACCCTCTCCAGGTTTTTACTACGATCGATGCAAAAATAGCGTTTTTACGCAATTTCGCCTTTACTGAGACACTCTGCGGGGATGGGGTCAAAACATATAAATTCTGTCATAGTTCCTGAATGAGCACGTCTGAATCATACAATGTGTGAAAAGTAGACATATCATGGAACCCGTGTGTCATTTCTATTTTAATGTAACCCTCTCATGATTTTTACTACGATCGATTCAAAAACCGCGTTTTACCGCAATGTTGACGCTGACGCCCCCGAGACTAATTCAAAGATATTTCAGTGGAGTGATTATCTTGTTTGATTTTTCAGGAATATTAAAAAACAACATATCAAAATATAAATGAATGTTGATGCGTTTTGTCAGAAGCGGATAATTCAAACCTACAGACGTTATACTTATAGTCGTCTGTAGTGGCGGACAACATCAAAAGCGCATATTCGTTTCGTCGCGCGCAATGCGCCTTGGCGCACGAAGTAGCTCAGAGCTGCCGAGTCTAGATCAAAAGGATCCAGCAACGGACAAAGCTGTGTCTCGGTTCTCGACTGTATATAAGCCGACCCTCACACAGCTCCATTCATATAACCTATACCGTTAAACCATTGGCGACCGATTGGGTCTGCAACTATTCTCAATCTGTACATCATTTCCCTTAAGCCAACAGTTCTTTAAACATCACTTCCTTGAAACAAATAGTTCTTCTAAGCACAAAGAGGCTGAGTTGGATTTGTGATAGCGGGTGTTTTGGAATTTTCTGGCCGAACCGATGTGACTTGTTGTGTTGTGAATTAGTAGCTGGTGAGTTCGCGACTTGGTGGTGGGTGTGTTGTGACTTAGTATGTTGTGATTTGGTGGCTGGTGTATTGTGATTTGGTGTGTTGTGACTTAGTGTGTTGTGTATTTGTGGCTTGTGCTGAGATTTGGTTTACTTTGACTTGTTACTAATTTTAAAATGCATACCAGGGAAATCATACAGTCGTGGAAAGCCGGAGGAAGGAAGGCTGCATTTAACTATCTTGTCCATAACAACCCAGAGACCAGCCACCTGCACACAAGGCTTTATTTAGTTGTCTGTCCAGAGTGATAAGTGAGTACGAGAAATTAATGAAGGGGAAGTCAAGGGAACCCAACAGTATGAAGCCTTCATGGGCACACTGTTTACGGATCCAGGAGGGATCCCCCCCCCCCCCCCACCAATATCACGATCCCCCCGGAACAGCGCTCTGATCTACATCCTCATATGATATGTGGTCACGAGGCAGCTGCTGCATCTTTCACTGCTGAGTTAGTCCATATAGAGAGAAAATGCCAGTTTGAGGTTGACCAGTAGGGTATTGCATTGACTGCATCTACCGCGAATAAGGCGTTGTTACAATCGAGATAGCTCAACAAGTCTTATTTAGAGACCCCACATTAGAAGCAAGCCAGCACATGTTGGTGGACAAGAGGGTGCGGCGTATTCTGGTTGATACCGTTGATAGCAAAGAGGAACCAGTAGCTGACCCCGGGAAGATGGTGTCTCAGGCTCCTGGATTCACTGATTGGTTTAGCATTGTATATGATGGGAATGATGCTGCTTACACATACCACCGACTGGATGAGGAAATCTTAAAAGGAAATTGTGGTCCGCTGAAAATATAGCTTGTTCGGCAACGTCAGAATCTGGTTGCAATAGTTTTATCATTGAGCAGCAACGTCAGACGGGCATTGACTCTTTCCTTCTCCTTCAACGCTAGATCTCCCGTTTAAGGCGTCAGTACACACTGGCCTTAATTCCATAACATCTTTACTGTCTTATAGTATCTGGAAATTGTGGTCGCGGTGGTGGGTTAATGTAGATGTCATATTCTTACCTTCATGCTATTGTAAATACTCACTTGTGTACAATTACTTGTGTTTTTGGTTTTTGCCTAAAGTTTGAAATCATACCAGTTCTGAAATCATTATGTCAGATTGAGCGCAATAATGTGCGGCGTGTTTTGGCAGCGGCAAGACTCTGCGAAAGGACATTTTCTCCGCTCTCATCAACCGCAGTGACGTCAGCTTAGTATTCCCACGTACTTTTGTTTATCTCATGGAAGTGCCACGTAACAATTATTGTGTATTATAATTAGGGAAGTGATCACAGCAGACCCACTCGGAGTGAACCCTCTTAGTTTAGCTATAAACTTTTTGGCCAAACTACAATGAATACCAGTTCCTGTACTATTTCATCATTCCCGAATCATCTCTGCACCAGTCCATTGAGCAATCTAGAACCTCCATGTTCATACCATTATTGCGCTCAATTTGATCTTCAAAAACATCTAGGGGCGCATTGCCTGCAGTTCGCTTGGTAGGGGTGCTTGTGGCAGGCCTTTATGATCCTTCCATCTCATGGTCATTTTGTTTGATCAATCTTCATGGTAGAATCATAAAGGTCTATTCCAATGTCCTCTGTCGTTAGGTGTTGTATATAGACTAAACAATGCAACGTCACATCGTTGATAACGGTCCTACTTGGACAACTTTACTCTGTAGCATTCTAGTCATGTCTGAGCGGCAATATCTCGGAGACATCGAATCGGAGAAATATCAAACTAGCATGGTTATTTAGAGATCACTGGGGCTTTAACGTATGGAGGAAGGGATTATGACGACATCAATAACCCGATAGACCAATTAGAACCTGTTACATACCTCTCCCCGGCTTTCTAGTGATCAGATCCTTCGCATCAAATGTATGGAGTTTCGGCTATAGACACTCGAGTCTTAGAAAGCCCCACCTCCGTACTAAAAATATTTCTTTTGGGACAGTTAACTTACGAAGCAACATACGCATTCACCCATTGGTACGCAAGGGAATATGCACACTGATAGTAAAAAGTTAACTATAGTTAACTATTTACTATTTTACCAGACATAATTATCCTCAAGAGCTGAGTAAACCAGAACATGCCTGTTATATATTGATAACCGTTAACAAATAAAAAAATGTTGAACTTGTGGCAAAGTCGTGTTTGATCAAATAGGAACGGCTGGAGGGGAATGAGGTCACTGACAGACCGCGAAGTAGTCATCAAATGAAGCGTTCCAAGCGGGAGGAGCGATGAATGGGTCACTTATCGTCATCAAAGTTAAATTCGTGCAACGAGATGAACATTGTGGTCCAACAGATCCAAGTTCAATCTTCGCCATGCAACACTTGAGCGTTAGGTCAGACGTATGCAAAATGAGGCCTCCCAGGCCGATTGTCTGATGGGGAAGAGACAATGATGTTCTGGATCAGTTATAGCGTGAAATGCTTTTGTTTCCAATGGCATTGCACATGTTCAGCCAAAGGGTCGCAGGCTAAGTCTAATTAGACGTATTATTGACCGGAAAAGCTTAACCTAATTTCAATGCGCATGCGCACAAGTGGTCCATATTTTCAAAATGAAAATGTGCCTATCCGGCGCGCGATTGTAGCAGGGCTAGCCTTCGAACAGACTGGAATGTCCACAACGAATGACCTACTTCTCCCCCCGTCTTGAACGTCATCGGGATGTTCCCTTTAGTAAATGCTTGGCAGAGGACAGAGGAAGAGATACCAACCTCTGTCAAATGCTTGACAGCTTTCCCAGGCCGTTCATGAAGGATGTCAGGGGTTGGCTCTCAGTTGTTGCTGAGGATGACAAGCTGTTGCGATCCCCTACGGAGAACATCAAAATAAATACTTGGTCGTTCAGTCGTATGACATATACGCATAAAGAACCTTGGACCGTTTAAGTACCTTGGTATTCGATGGAACATCTGCCCAGATCAAGCCCTTTTCTGTCATGAATTGGAATAACAAAAGAATTTGGAGTTGTTCTTGGTCATTTTGCAACAGCTATTGGAACATCGACCGGAAGTTACAACCCTTTGAATGATTTCGTGATATGCGTTGCTGCTAGTCGATGCATTACGATCAATTACGTGATCACTGTTGGTATGCTAAACTGGGTTTACCAAGTGCAAAATTCTTTTGTTCCTTCTCTGGGTACGATAAACACTCATTACCATGAGCGTAAGTGAAACCTCGCCTCGAGTTCGCATTCAATAAATAAAGCCAGGTGTTCGTCACATCATTGAAATGTGTAGGAACTTGCAAGTGTTATTTTGCCGAGAATTCTCATGTATTATTAGGATGATATAAGGAAGACTGCCACTGCCCGGAATAAGAAGGGACTCCCGTGCTGTGATCATGCCAATTAATCAACCACCATCAAGATTACTGACCCACCAACTCGATTAAAAATTACATTTGATTGTAAAGGCTTTCAGAGATTATGTTACGCTTTGTGGCAGATTTTAAAATACCCCCACCGCCCTGTAACGTTTCATAACAATAGCCTATACACCTCCCATAATGCACCGTTACCCTGGTAACGCCAACCCACAAACCCGCACCCTGCTAGCGTTATCTATGAATGACCCCTTATTACCAGGTTACTTACTACACAGTTGAAATGCATTATTCATGATGATTTATCATGGAAGATAAATAATAACGGTGGCTATATTCATTTGCGTCTCGGATATTTTGAATTTCTTATTTACCGGGGGATGACTAGCTCAGTTGGATGGACAGAAAACATTCAAGCCATGCCGAAACATCGGATTGGTTCGGAAAGGTCCGTAACCATGGTAACGCTGTTTCTCGTCATCATAGAATTCAGGGAACTACATACGTCGTTTCCGCGCATGAACCAGCCTTGGCATCAATAAAAAGTATGTTGGAAGCGAACCCGACTCCTTGTGCTTCATTCAAACCAACATATTTCGAAGTACAATCCCTGTATATTTCCATTTGACACATCAAATATACGCCCCGAACACAGCAGACTGTAGATGACTTGTTTCGGCACCAAATATAAATGATTGACGGCTTTTTATTAAGAAAATACATAATCGTGAGATCTTGATACATAAATAATTTACAGTCTGTATAGGGGACAAGTTGAACGAAACATGTTGATGATTATGCGACTAATATGAACACGTTATGATTACGACCACTGACAGTGATCATAGCGAATCCTTCATATATGGACACCAGTTGATAGCTAGTGTGCACGACACAGACTTTTCAAAATAGGCTGGTAAAATGAGAATTAAAATAATGACAACTTGACTTAGTTCGTATTGCATTCACCAATAGTCTGTCAATTTGGAAGTCGTCAGGGAATTAGATTACCCTCATGTTCATTTCCAAATCGACTCACAAATGAGTTCATTCCTCAGCAAGTGACGGTTTTGTCGATCGTGTGACTAGCTTTCTGACGCTGTTACAAACCGATGTCGACTAATGTCTCGTGATCACGTGCCCCCGTTTACGCGCAGCCCTTCTCTGGCCACCTCGTTATAAACATAGAACTTTGTGAGCAGAACAATGAGAGCTATACACAAAGTCATGCCGATCCCCAACAGGGAGAGGACGAGCGAGACGTGACTATAACGCTCTGACTTGCGAGTGGCTCCGTCTTCGTAAGCTGTGTCCGTCCGCACTGAATAATGGAAAGCAAAACAATAATAATAATTTTACAAAAGTCTTGATAAATAACTGAATTTATCCGCATTAATGAATACAAAACTTCATCAGAGTCGATATAGGGCAACTCATATTTAACTTAACGAAATTATTTTATTTAATGTACCTGAAAAGAACAAGGCAATCAGTCCCAGTGGGGATATACAGCAGCAACAGGTGAAGAGGGCAAGGTCAAAGTAGTTCTTAGGCGGAGGGGCACCATCATCTTGAAAGGCGCGCTTAGGCCGATAGTCCAGTTTCTTGCGGCTTACCTGACGAACTACTTTCCTGAATGCCTTTTCGCCAATACTCATGGACCGCATCTAAAACACACAATTTGATTCAACTAAATTAATATGACAGATGAGCTCAAAACAACGCTTAAAGGTGCAGCGTATCCAAAGGTCTATCTATTAGATTAGAATGACATGGCGTACGTATGCAGCGTGGTCAGTTATGTAATTAATAGTCTTATCAAGAATAGCATATATGATAATATTCCTCCTCACCATTTTATGCGGAGGCTGTTTTTCGTACAGCTGTTTCTTTTTGTCGTTCGCCGAGAAAATCGTATCGTAGTCAATTTTCACCGTCGACCTGGTGTCTTTGCTCCCGTACAACAGCTGACTATTGGTAGAGCCCTGATCGGGGGACGTCACGTGACCATCTCCGAGACAACTGCTCGTCTCGTGGGAGCTTGAAATGCGCGATAATCTCGTGGGTTTAGGCACGATTTGTACTTTCTTTGCGATGCTACTGTTAGAGTTGGAATACGCAGTATTTACGTGACCTGTGTTTGTATTGTTATAACTCTCCGATAGAGGAATGTACGGCCTGGATGGAAAGATGAAGACTTCCGGTTCCACGCTACGACGCTGAAGGTTCGTGAAGGCTTCGAGTTTCAGTTTATCAGTCAGAATACTGCTGAGATAACTCATGCTTTTGGATCTCTCGTGGCCGTGATTGCAGTCAGGATACTCCTGGTGTAAAATGCTGATACTCGGGTCACTTGGACTGTGTAATATCCGAGATATCACCTTCGAATTTCTCCCAGGCGACATTTCCATAATTTTAACAGGTAGATTTTCACTCTGAGTGCTGGCTATCATCCCCTTATTGGGTGGTGGATCCGATTTTGATGGGCTATCTTTCGATTGCTTGCTTCCAGTGTCGGGATGAAGTAGAATGACGGCGCTGTCACTGGGAGTAGCGGAAGATTCGCTGTGTGGACCACAGGATACGACACCAGACCGAGGACTCATGGCAATAGGTAATTGTGATTGTATCTCAATAACAACTGTCTCGTTTTCGCTTCTTCCTTCTCGATTAGCACTCGACGTATCACTCTCGAATTCTTTCTGTTGACTGAACTCATTTCTTGCTTTCTCCATTATAGCACCTATCTTCGTACACCGTCATGAACGCTGAATCATTGTCCGCTATTTCCTGAGCAAGTCAATCCTCAAAGCAGACGAGTTCCAGACAGTGACTCAAACGCGGCTATCAAAGCTGCGAATCGAGCCGAGCTATCCTGTTTCGAGCAGTGCGCAGGCGCTTAACACCACGGCTCACCGCCGCCTCTATATCCTCCACGTGAGACTTCGTATATGCGCAGTAGACGGAGTTTTTTTTCGCAAGGATTTCAGTTTAGGGATCCTGGTTTATTTCGAATGTGCTTGGTCATTAGCGTTAAATAGCTCTCTCTAGACGCGTAAATAAGCGCTAAGGCTGATGTTATCGGGGTTTTTTTTTCCGTTGATAATATGGCGGCTGGGGGCGATATCAGGACGAGGATCGTAAAGAGAATCTAACTACCTCCGGTGTAGAGTGGTACGACGTGGATGGTGAGCGGCAAGTTGAAATGAATGCCGAGACTCGCCGACAACCGATCCGCGTTTTGATGTTCAATCCCCACTGGTGGATCCTCTCGCCAAGAACAGGTTCCGTTTGCTAATAAACAGGCGTGGCTGAAACAACAATATATTTATAGGTTAACATTTGCTCGTCGACTCACGCGGTATGATACAAATTCGCATGATTAGTTGGGATTTTATTTTCCAAGAAGGGCTTCTAATCTCTAAATTCTTCTTGCTCGACGGAAGCTGATTGGTCGCTGTGGTGTGGTTTGATGGCATGCCGATGGTGTTGGAGCATTTCAAAGACGGAACGGGGTCATACGGGGTCAACTGGCTGATCTGTGCTGGCAATAATCACGTGACATGAAACTAAAGGTGTAATCTATAATTTGTAGTTAGCCCCCGTCACCGCAGAAAAAAACGAAATTTATGAAAGGAACTTGGTCGTAAGAGACTAATCTACTTCTGTAAATGCGTCAGGTCATTGTTCGGTATCAAATATCCACGTGAATTCTTTCTGCGGTGCCGTGATCGAATGCTTGTATTTACCGCAGAATGCCTCGGGTCACATGCGCTTATGCGCGCGCATTATATGGGAGTGGCGTGGGAAAGGTATTGTGGTTCGTTTTTGACTATTATGCTTCGAGTCCGGGGGCGTGGTACAAGCGGGCTGAAGAACAATACACAAGCCATCCCAAACTTGCTTAATACTTTTCATGATGCTATCGAAATATTGACTTCATAACCTCAACCCGCCACGTCACACTTAATGAAACCTCACGTTCCACTCACAGTTTTTAAGGTGGATTTGATCAGCATATGTAGTGTTACAATGAAGCTGAATATATTCTCGTTTAAAAAAGAGAGGCGCTTTACATGCGTCATGTATTAGAATTGATTGTTATCTTATGTACGTGACCGTGAAGTCAATACATAAGTAACGTGACCGTCGTTACACAAGTCGTTACACAAGTCACGCTCACCAGACGCGGACAACCTCGGCTTCAAGTACGGGTGGGGCGTAATTCATGCACGCCCTTTCGACCTCTCCTGCTTCGAGAGCAGTTTATACAGCACGCGCGCGCTGCACGTTTTGTTTAAGTTCGATGTTGTTCTTGGCGTCGGGTTCATTGCCGTGTGATGTCGGTTTGTCGGAACAGGATTTACAGCTTGTTCTTGGCAAACCCCTGAGGCCCTCTATCCCGCCCAAAATAGCTCCATATTAGAACTCGCTATGTGCTAGCGTCGGCGGCTGGGGACACGAGCCTGACATTTAAAACCGCAAAAGCGGTTTACGCATACGCGCTCTTAGTGCATATTCTTAATTAAGTTTGGGGATTGGTCATTTGTATGGTTGTATCTTCAGCGCTTCATGTTTCCTTCTGATCCGCCCAAATCTCATTGGGAGAAACGCGCCCGACGACAGCACTGTGGTGTTCAGCCAACAGAAATCCAAGAAAAAGTAATTGAACGCCTTCTACGGAACTGACAATTTACCAGGTCCTGCATGGAAAGCTTAACCCAAATTACACTAAATTGACACCAGCACTCCCCGTACCCCCAACAAACAAACTCTGTTTGCTGATTGACTTGACTAGATGATAATTATCTCTTTATGGTTGAATTTTCTGTTAGAAAGATAGAGTTCGCCTAGGATGTGTTGGTTAGATATGTCGGTATGATATGTCGGTATGATACGTGAAATACATTGATTATCATTCAAGAGCTTTTATAAAGGAGTTCTCTGGTTAAACTTATTAGGCGCTCTAATAACTAACGGAAGTCAATCTTACTAAATGGGTTGCCCAACTGGTACGGTAGACCCTACGCGATATGTGATTACAGCATTCCGTTAAATAATGGTTGTTGCATTTTCGATTACAAACTAAGCGGCGCCAAGTAACGTGTTAAGTAACTTGCCTGCTTCTGGCGTGTCGGCAAAACAATGGCGCTTGATCCACGGAAGATTATGCGTTTCGTCGACAGAATCCACCTGTTGCCTCCGTATTTTTGACACACAACCACTGAATTACTAACCTAGACCTCTTCAACTAAGCCGAGAGCGTGTCGTGGCGTAGAAGGCTTGCACCGTACCGTTTCTCAGCGAGTATAGCACCTACAGTGGACCAGCAAGGCGTTCCTCGTGACGTCACAGCGTTCCACAGACGTCATTTCCGACGACAGCTTTAACGGATGTTTTTTCCTCTATTCTCTCAGACATTCACTTACATTCATAGGCCATGCAGACATTCATGTTGGTGGGGTTACTCGTCAATATCTTTAATTGAGAGAATATTCAATGATATTCTCAGAGCAACGCTAATTGAGACAATTTGGGGCATCGATGTCTCATAAACGACTATGTAGCCACCAAAGAGGTTCATAACCTCTTTGACATGGTAATAGGAATGCTTGCATCACGAGAACATTTGCCTTCGATTCCATGTATTGGATGCTCCTGAAACACACGGGATCGGGCATCGAGATTGTCATATATGTACAGTATATACCAGGACTAGTGATGTTCGTTCTGATCATATTAACGTGGGAGTAATGCACACTTCACAGTCCATCGTATCATCTCCTGACCTCACTTATTTTCTCTGAATGTTTGACAATTGATAAAACCTCTTCATTTACGATGGTTCATTTTAAGTTTATATAGGTAAATAGGTGGAGTACCCTCTCCCATCGACAATGAGCTTGTTTCGTATCAACACTCCGGGAATCAGTGCGCAATATGCCAAAGGCCGCGGCCTTGGTATGTCAATTATAGCGTACTGCGTGACGGTTTATAGCAAACATTTGGCTATTACACCAGTGTTTATTTACATGTATACTGCGTGGTTTTTAGGCGTGACCTCTTGTCAGAGTAATGGGAAGGACAGGAGACCAACTATAGAATGTCTGGCTGTTTTTGGAGGTTTATTAATCTCTGAATGGGTATGGTCGCAACGCGACGCCATAACACATATACACACATATACACACACCCAAACCCACCCCCAATCATCTCCATCCAAAATCTTCTCTTTTCATCTCATGGCTTCTCCTTTCCTAAATCAATTGTCATGATGGACTAGCATCGTGAAGGCGCCCAGGGGATAGCAAATCAAAATGGTGGAATCTGATATTAAACTATATAACAACGATCTCTGTGATGACACCGCCCCTAAAGCTCTTAACAGTACGTTATCCGAGCGTGTATGCGTCACCGGTAATGAAAGGCGTCTGTACGCGTGGTCACTAAGTAGTGACGGAAAAATGTCTGCCCGTTAACTCGTGTTACTCGGCACGTGGGTACAAGACGCCGTAGTGCCTTTTTCTTCGGCGTTACGTCACTTACTTCTGCGCACTCGATGCTTTCTCACTCCTCATTTGCATGACATCTGGGTTGGTGTACGGTCGTATCGTGCGTGTTTCATGTGACACTTAATAAAACATAACAGAACTAACGCCGCTAACGGGAGTAAACATAGAACGAAGTGACATCACGTATGAGTGATAATACATCATAAGCAATGGTCATTAAACACTCCCATGTGGGTAGGAGGGTGTCTTATTATGTCGATGTGTCTTTTTACGGTAATTTCAGGGCAGTGACTCCGTGTAAAGATCAACAGAAATTATCTGCCAGCATTCACTGCAAGTAGTGCCACTCACTGTACTACTTGGTCAAATATATTAATATATATATATGTATATATATATATATATATATATATATATATATATATATATACACACACACACACACACACACACACATATATATATATAGATATATATATATATATATATATATATATATATATATATATATATATATATATATATATATATATATATATATATATATACATATATATATATAACACTAGTTAATAAAACTAAACTATACACACACCCCACATGCGCTCGGATCCCAATGCCAATCAACAGATTGACTGTCAAGTGCCGTGAAGAACGCTGGCTTAACGCCACTACGTCCAGCAGCGATCAGGCTTAACGCCACTACATCCTGCAGTGATCACTCTCAACAACCCTTCACCACACAGCGTGGTCAACATACTTCAGAATGATTTACAGTCAATGAATCTGAGAGGAATCCAAACAATCGTGTTTCATCGGCGCGCAAACCGCCTAAGCTCGGATTAATCGTCATTCATAATCGTCGAGTACCGCTTCACCGTAAGTGGGTGGGCTTTCATACTTCACTTGGTGAGCGTCATTCTTTGCAAGAATGTCAGACTGATCATGTGCAGACGACATTCCTCCGGTGGACTAAGCTAGAGTTTCCGGTATAAGCAAGACCTAGCGACTATCTTATGGCGCACGATTATCACAGGCGACTGCGATTATATATTAGCCGACAGTCAATCAATATTTGAATACTTTCATTATCGCCTGCCCTATTATCAGTGGTAATCCAAGAAATGAAAATACCACGGCAACCAACCAAACACTTTGTCAAGCTACCATAATATTGATACTCTATGGAAGGTAAATTCCTGATTAATGGAGATGGATCTGTACCTTTATATAATTAGTGTGTACTGTACAGAAATTCATTTACCGAAAGGAATACATGTGTTTATTAATATTAAGGATTGTAATGTACACATCTAGCCACTCACAGCTCGGAAGCCTGACTTTGGGAACCTAGCGGCTATACGTCTATGCTATCTGTTACTGTTAAAATGTATTCTCTATCCAACCAATAGTCACTTGGTAAGTTCAATATTAATTGTTGTTCAGACCATGATATGTAGTTGTACACAAGTGCGCCTGTGTGGCAGACATGCGAACATCAATCGAGGCCGCTGCTTCTATATATAGTGCTTAATCATACGAATCTGTCTAGCTCCGGTCGAACGGTTATATAAATATATACCTCAGACGTCTTGTAGGGCTAGAATCTGTCTTGAAGTCGACTCCCGCCGACAATAATACCTCACTCTCTGGTGAGGTCGACTAGGTGCTGTGTCGCAGTTGATTCAGAATATTGAATCTCGAACACATTTTCACATTACTATTTTGCCAGGTATGATAAGAACATGATAGGGCTGTGATAGGAGGATGTAGGCGTGTGCGCATGCGCATTACTGACGCACACGTACATCAGCCTATCTACATATACACACGACCACAGCCGTCAAAACGATCTCTTATCGGATATGGGCAAGTTGCTTTTTTTTGCCAGTGAAACTTCACGAACTGCTTTATCAACTTGGCTCGCCAAGTTATGGCGATCGGCCCGGTGTGTATGTTTGGATGTTCGTTAACATTTTTTTGTTTCGCGATACAGGTCGCAATTTTTGAAATTTTTCATTTTTGTCTTCTTCAATCGTTAGGTGTGATTGATGCGCAGAACCGAGAGGTTTTGTTTTGACCTTGACCTGAAAGTAAGGTCAAGGTCATCGAATAAGTGAAAAACTAGTTTCTCGAATAACTCCAGTAATAATGGTCCGATTGTTACATAATTTACATCTTCGTGCAGCTCATTCTAATTGCAAACTTTGTCTAGTGAATATATGGCCATCCAACCAACGGTTTTCCCAAGCGCCCCAGGTCGAAAAATCGTGGTATCATTCCAAATGTCAACAAATATTTCATGAATATTTCGAACGCTTATAAAACCGTCAATACATGTCCGATGGTAATAAAAATTGGTTCACATGTTATCCGCAACATACTAAGACGTATCCTAAAATATCGTGGATGTTGATGACGTCACTTCCGGTCACGAAAGCATCAAAGTTTTAAAAAAATGACACAAGTTCAATGCTCAATATGTCCATGCTTTACAATTAAATTTCAATACAGTCAACATATTCTGAGAGTGTAATGTAATTGTAAACTTTTTCTAAATATACTTAGTTGTAAATATTGCATCGTAAAAAAAATCGTAGCAGGTCGAAAATTTCTGGTAGCCAAAATCCTTAAACTTATTAATTTCGCAATAGATTCATTATTTATGGTCCGATCGTAACAAAATTTACATTTACTGAAAGCTGATAGAATTACCAAACTTTCATAATTGACATATGCAATCAATATATTTGTCCTTTTCAAAGCGCGTTGAGTTGAAAAAGCCAATTTCACTCAGTAAATTTTCGTCAAATTTTCGATTGCTAATAAAATCGTAAATATTAGTTCAATGGTGATAAAAATTAAATCAGATGTTGACATCAACAGCGCGAATCTAATCCGCAAAATTTATTGATATCGGTTGCGTCACTTCCGGTTTCGAACGAATCAAAGCAAAAACGGTACTCAAATCTGAAGTTATAGCGTCGTTCGTCCGACGTGAATGGTCGTATCGTGAATTTGTCTGCGCTCGAGGGAAGCCCATTCAATTCTGAACATAGGTGTAAAATTTTCTGCTCAAAATATATGACAGTTCTCTCATAAAGTAAGTTTGAAGTACAGTGGGTGTCATTTCTGATGGCTCGACGCTGGCTTGTTTACAACAGCCTGCCTCTCGCGCTGAACAAAGGAATCTGCTCTCGGCTCGGGATGCGCGTGGTGCGGCAAGTACGGCAGGCCGCGGTACTATTAAATATGAAAATATGCTTCTCCTTGTGTCAGCCTCTGAATCATAGTTTATCAATAAATCTTGAGTAACTTGGTCAATTTTGGGTCAATATTGAAATTTTCAAAAGTTTCCGACACTGTTAGCCAAGTTCACCCATGTTCTCATGGGCATCTCGTTACTTCTCTGGACAACCGCACCTATATCGGGCGGAAGTTTCGTTGTGTACAAGATGAGGATGTTCCTAAGAAGAGGTGACGTCACTTGCGTCGTGTTGTTTGGTACAAAAATAGAATTTCATCGATTTCCTCCCGATGTACTACGAATCTAGGTTATGCGAGGAAGGCCCTCGCGTTAATTGTAAGAGACAGGCGACCCGGAGGCGCCCTCAAGTTCATGGTAACTTATCAACTTGGCTCAGAGCCAAGTTATGGCGATCGGCCCGGTATGTATGTTTGTTTGGATGTTTGTAAACATTTTTTTGTTTCGCGATACAGGTCGCAATTTTTGAAATTTTCCATTTTTTTCTTCTTCAATCGTTAGGCGTGATTGATGCGCAGAACCGAGAGGTTTTGTTTTGACCTTGACCTAAAACTAAGGTCAAGGTCATCGAATAAGTGAAAAACTAGTATCTCAAATAACTCCGTTAATAATGGTCGGATCGTTACATAATTTACATCATCGTGTAGCGCATTCTAATTGCAAACTTTTCATATGAATATGGGGCCATTTAACCAACGGTTTTTCCAAGCGCCCCAGGTCGAAAAATCGTGGTATCGGTCAGAATGACAACATAAGTTTCATGAATATTTTGAGCGCCTATAAAACCGTCAATACATGTCTGATAATGATAAAAATTGGGTCACATGTGCTCCATGACAGCTTAAGTCGGATCCATAGATTTCATGAATGTCGATGACGTCACTTCCGGTCACGAAAGCATCAAAGTTTATAAAAAATGACACAAGTTCAATGCTCAATATGTCCATGCTTTACAATTAAATTTCAATACAGTCAACAACATATTCTGAAAGTGTAATGTAATTGTAAACTTTTTCTAAATATACTTAGTTGTAAATAATGCATCATAAAAAAAATCGTAGCAGGTCGAAAATTTCTGGTAGCCAAAATCTCTAAACTTTTTAATTTCGCAATAGATTCATTAATTATGGTCCGATCGTAACAAAATTTACATTTTCTGAAAGCTGATAGAATAACCAAACTTTAATAATGGACATATGCTATCAATATATTTGTCCTTTTCAAAGCGCGTTGAGTTGAAAAAGCAAATTTCACTTAGTAAATTTTCGTCAAATTTTCGATTGCTAATAAAATCGTAAATATAAGTTCAATGGTGATAAAAATTAAATCAGATGTTGACATCAACAGCGCGAATCTAATCCGCAAAATTTATTGATATCGGTTGCGTCACTTCCGGTTTCGAACGAATCAAAGCAAAAAAACGGTACTCAAATCTGAAGTTATATAGCGTCGTTCGTCCGTCGTGAATGGTCGTATCGTGAATTTGTCTGCGCTCGAAGGAGGCCCATTCAATTCTGAACAAATGTGTAAAAATTTTCTGCTCAAAATATATGACAGTTCTCTCATAAAGTAAATTTGAAGTACAGTGGGTGTCATTTCTGATGGCTCGGCGCTGGCTTCTTTACAACAGCCTGCCTCTCGCGCTGAACAAAGGAATCTGCTCTCGCTCGGGGGCGGGGGCGCGGGGCGCGGCAAAGTACGGCAGGCCGTGGTACTATTAAATATGAAAATATGCTTTTCCTTGTGTCAGCCTCTGAATCATAGTTTATCGATAAATCTAGAATAACTTGGTCAATTTTGGGTCAATATGAAATTTTAAAAAGTTTCCGACACTGTTAGCCAAGTTCACCCATGTCCTCATGGGCATCTCGTCAACTTGGCGTCATAACGCCAAGTTATGGCGATCGGTCCGGTTTGTTAACTTGGCTCAGAGCCAAGTTATGGCGATCACCCCGGTTTGTACGTTTCTATGTTTGGATGTTTGGATGTTTGTTAACTTTTTTTTGTTTCGCGATACAGGTCGCAATTTTTGAAATTTTCCAATTTTTTCTTCACCAATCGTTAGGCGTCATTGATGCGCAGAACCGAGAGGTTTTGTTTTGACCTTGACCCAAAACTAAGGTCAGGGTCATTGAATAAGTGAAAAACTAGTATCTCGAATAACTCCGTCAATAATGGTCGGATCGTTACAAACTTTACACCATCGTGTAGCTCATTCAAATTGCAAACTTTTTCTAAATACTTATACGGCGATCCAACCAATGGTTTTCCAAAGCGTCTAAGGTCGAAAAAAAGTGGTATCGGTCCAAATGACAACAAAAGTTTCATGAATATTTTGAGCGCCTATAAAAACCGTCAATACATGTCCGATGGTAATAAAATTGGGTTCACATGTTCTCAACAACATACCAAGACGTATCCTAAAATATCATGAATGTCGATGACGTCACTTCCGGTCACGAAAGCATCAAAGTTTTCAAAAAATGACACAAGTTCAATGCTCAATATGTCCATACTTTAGAGTTCCATTTTTAAACAGTTTAGATATTCTGAAAGTGTAATGTAATTGTAAACTTTTTCTAAATATACTTAGTTGTAAATAATGCATTGTTAAAAAAATTGTAGCAGGTCGAAAATTTCTGGTAACCAAAATCTCTCAACGTTTTAATTTCGCAATAAATTCACTAATTATCGTCCGATCGTAACAAAATTACCATTATCTAAAAGCTGACACAGTTACTAAACTTTGATAATGGACATACGCTATCAAAATATTCGTCGTTTTCAAAGCGCGTTGAGTTGAAAAAAAAAATTTCACTGTCAATTTTCGTCAAATTTTCGATTGCTAATAAAATCGTAAAAATATCAGTTCAATGGTGATAAAAATTAAATCAGATGTTGACATGAACAGCGCGAATCTAATCCGCAAAATTTATTGATATCGGTTGCGTCACTTCCGGTTTCGAACGAATCAAAGCAAAAAACCGGTACTCAAATCTGAAGTTATAGCGTCGTTCGTCCGACGTGAATGGTCGTATCGTAAATTTGTCTGCGCTCGAGGGAAGCCCATTCAATTCTGAACACAGGTGTAAAATTTTCTGCTCAAAATATATGACAGTTCTCTCATAAAGTAAGTTTTGAAGTACAGTGGGTGTCATTTCTGATGGCTCGGCGCTGGCTTCTTTACAACAGCCTGCCTCTCGCGCTGAACAAAGGAATCTGCTCTCGGCTCGGGGTGCGCGGGGCGCGGGGCGCGGCAAGTACGGCAGGCCGTGGTACTATTAAATATGAAAATATGCTTTCCTTGTGTCAGCCTCTGAATCATAGTTTATCGATAAATCTAGAGTAACTTGGTCAATTTTGGGTCAATATGAAATTTTAAAAAGTTTCCGACACTGTTAGCCAAGTTCACCCATGTCCTCATGGGCATCTCGTCAACTTGGCGTCATAACGCCAAGTTTATGGCGATCGGTCCGCCAAGTTAACTTGGCTCAGAGCCAAGTTATGCGTCACCCGGTTTGTACGTTTGGATGTTTGGATGTTTGGATGTTTGTTAACTTTTTTTTGTTTCGCGATACAGGTCGCAATTTTTGAATTTTCCAATTTTTTTTTCTTCAATCGTTAGGCGTCATTGATGCGCAGAACCGAGAGGTTTTGTTTTGACCTTGACCCAAAACTAAGGTCAGGGTCATTGAATAAGTGAAAAACTAGTATCTCGAATAACTCCGTTCAATAATGGTCGGATCGTTACAAACTTTACACCATCGTGTAGCTCATTCAAATTGCAAACTTTTTCTAATACTATATTGGACGATCCAACCAATGGTTTTCCCAAGCGTCTAAGGTCGAAAAAAAGTGGTATCGGTCCAAATGACAACAAAAGTTTCATGAATATTTTGAGCGCTTATAAAACCGTCAATACATGTCCGATGGTAATAAAAATTGGTTCACATGTTCTCAACAACATACCAAGACGTATCCTAAAATATCATGAATGTCGATGACGTCACTTCCGGTCACGAAAGCATCAAAGTTTTCAAAAAAATGACACAAGTTCAATGCTCAATATGTCCATACTTTAGAGTTCCATTTTTAAACAGTTTAGATATTCTGAAAGTGTAATGTAATTGTAAACTTTTTCTAAATATACTTAGTTGTAAATAATGCATTGTTAAAAAAATTGTAGCAGGTCGAAAATTTCTGGTAACCAAAATCTCTCAACGTTTTAATTTCGCAATAAATTCACTAATTATCGTCCGATCGTAACAAAATTTACCATTATCTAAAAGCTGACACAGTTACTAAACTTTGATAATTGACATACGCTAAATCAAAATATTCGTCGTTTTCAAAGCGCGTTGAGTTGAAAAAACAAATTTCACTCAGTCAATTTTCGTAAAATTTTCGATTGCTAATAAAATCGTAAATATCAGTTCAATGGTGATAAAAATTAAATCAGATGTTGACATGAACAGCGCGAATCTAATCCGCAAAATTTATTGATATCGGTTGCGTCACTTCCGGTTTCGAACGAATCAAAGCAAAAACGGTACTCAAATCTGAAGTTATAGCGTCGTTCGTCCGACGTGAATGGTCGTATCGTAAATTTGTCTGCGCTCGAGGGAAGCCCATTCAATTCTGAACACAGGTGTAAAATTTTCTGCTCAAAATATATGACAGTTCTCTCATAAAGTAAGTTTGAAGTACAGTGGGTGTCATTTCTGATGGCTCGGCGCTGGCTTGTTTACAACAGCCTGCCTCTCGCGCTGAACAAAGGAATCTGCTTTCGGTGCGGGGTGAGCGGGGCGCGTGGCGCGGCAAGTACGGCAGGCCGCGGTACTATTAAATATGAAAATATACTTTCCTTGTGTCAGCCTCTGAATCATAGTTTATCGATAAATCTAGAGTAACTTGGTCAATTTTGGGTCAATATTGAAATTTTAAAAAGTTTCCGACACTGTTAGCCAAGTTCACCCATGTCCTCATGGGCATCTCGTTAACTTGGCGCGGCCAAGTTACGTTGGTCAGTCGCGTTTGTAAGTTTGGATGTTTGGATGTTTGTAAACATTTTTTTGTTTCGCGATACAGGTCGCAATTTTTGATATTTCAATTGATTTTTTCTTCAATCGCTAGGCATGAATAATGCGCAGAACCGAGAGGTTTTGTTTTGACCTTGACCCAAAACTAAGGTCAAGGTCATCGAATAAGTGAAAAACTAGTATCTCGATTAACTCCGTTCATAATTGTAGGATCGTTACATAATTTACATCATCGTGTAGCTCATTCCATTGCAAACTTTTTTTAATCATATATTGGACCATCCAACCAACGGTTTTCCCAAGCCCCCAGGTCGAAAAATCGTGGTATCATTCCAAATGTCAACATAAGTTTCATGAATATTTCGAACGCTTATAAAACCGTCAATACATGTCCGATGGTAATAAAAATTGGTTTATATGTTATATCCGCAACAGCTTAAGACGTATCCTAAAGATTTTGTGGATGTCGATGACGTCACTTCCGGTCACGAAAGCATCAAAGTTTTAAAAAAATGACCCAAGTTCAATGCTCAATATGTCCATGCTTTAACAATTAAATATCAATACAGTCAACATATTCTGAAAGTGCAATGTAATTGTAAACTTTTTCTAAATATACTTAGTTGTAAATAATGCATTGTAAAAAAAAATCGTAGCAGGTCGAAAATTTCTGGTAGCCAAACTCTCTAAACTTTTTAATTTCGCAATTGATTCAATAATTATGGTCCGATCGTAACAAAATTTATATTTTCTGAAAGCTGATGGAATTACCAAACTTTCATAATTGACATATGAAATCAATATATTTGTCCTTTTCAAAGCGCGTTGAGTTGAAAAAGCAAATTTCACTCAGTCAATTTTCGTCAAATTTTCGATTGCTAATAAAATCGTAAATATCAGTTCAATGGTGATAAAAATTAAATCAGATGTTGACATGAACAGCGCGAATCTAATCCGCAAAATTTATTGATATCGGTTGCGTCACTTCCGGTTTCGAACGAATCAAAGCAAAAACGGTACTCAAATCTGAAGTTATAGCGTCGTTCGTCCGACGTGAATGGTCGTATCGTGAATTTGTCTGCGCTCGAGGGAAGCCCATTCAATTCTGAACACAGGTGTAAAATTTTTCTGCTCAAAATATATGACAGTTCTCTCATAAAGTAAGTTTGAAGTACAGTGGGTGTCATTTCTGATGGCTCGGCGCTGGCTTGTTTACAACAGCCTGCCTCTCGCGCTGAACAAAGGAATCTGCTCTCGGCTCGGGATGCGCGTGGTACGGCAAGTACGGGAGGCCGCGGTACTATTAAATATGAAAATATGCTTCTCCTTGTGTCAGCCTCTGAATCATAGTTTATCAATAAATCTTGAGTAACATGGTCAATTTTGGGTCAATATTGAAATTTTCAAAAGTTTCCGACACTGTTAGCCAAGTTCACCCATGTTCTCATGGGCATCTCGTATGTTTGGATGTATGTATGTTAGTTAACATTTTTTTGTTTCGCGATACAGGTCGCAATTTTTGAAATTTTCCATTTTTTTCTTCTTCAATCGTTAGGCGTGATTGATGCGCAGAACCGAGAGGTTTTGTTTTGACCTTGAACCGAAACTAAGGTCAAGGTCATCGAATAAGTGAAAAATTAGTATCTCGAATAACTCCGTTAATAATGGTCGGATCGTTACAAAATTTACATCATCGTGTAGCTCATTCTAATTGCAAACTTTTTCTAATTTCATATGGGGGCCATCCAACCAACGGTTTTCCCCAGCGCCCCAGGTCGAAAAATCGTGGTATCGGTCAGAATGACAACATAAGTTTCATGAATATTTTGAGCGTCTATAAAACAGTCAATACATGTCCGATAATGATAAAAATTGGGTCACATGTGCTCCATGACAGCTTAAATTGGATCCATAGATTTCATGAATGTCGATGACGTCACTTCCCGTCACGAAAGCATCAAAGTTTATAAAAAATGACACAAGTTCAATGCTCAATATGTCCATGCTTTACAATTAAATATCATTACAGTCAACATATTCTGAAAGTGTAATGTAATTGTAAACTTTTTCTAAATATACTTAGTTGTAAATAATGCATTGTAAAAAAAATCGTAGCATGTCGAAAATTTCTGGTAGCCAAAATCTCTAAACTTATTAATTTCGCAATAGATTCATTAATTATGGTCCGATCGTAACAAAATTTATATTTTCTGAAAGCTGATGGAATTACCAAACTTTCATAATTGACATATGAAATCAATATATTTGTCCTTTTCAAAGCGCGTTGAGTTGAAAAAGCAAATTTCACTCAGTCAATTTTCGTCAAATTTTCGATTGCTAATAAAATCGTAAATATCAGTTCAATGTTGATAAAAATTAAATCAGATGTTGACATCAACAGCCCGAATCTAATCCGCAAAATTTATTGATATCGGTTGCGTCACTTCCGGTTTCGAACGAATCAAAGCAAAAACGGTACTGAAATCTGAAGTTATAGCGTCGTTCGTCCGTCGTGAATGGTCGTATCGTGAATTTGTCTGCGCTCGAAGGAAGCCCCATTCAATTCTGAACACAGGTGTAAAATTTTCTGCTCAAAATATATGACAGTTCTCGAATAAAGTAAGTTTGAAGTACAGTGGGTGTCATTTCTGATGGCTCGGCGCTGGCTTGTTTACAACAGCCTGCCTCTCGCACTGAACAAAGGAATCTGCTCTCGGCTCGGGATGCGCGTGGTGCGGCAAGTACGGGAGGCCGCGGTACTATTAAATATGAAAATATGCTTCTCCTTGTGTCAGCCTCTGAATCATAGTTTATCAATAAATCTTGAGTAACATGGTCAATTTTGGGTCAATATTGAAATTTTAAAAAGTTTCCGACACTGTTAGCCAAGTTCACCCATGTTCTCATGGGCATCTCGTTTATTGTCAACTTGGCGTCATAACGCCAAGTTATGGCGATCGGCCCGGTATGTATGTTTGGATGTTTGGATGTTAGTTAACATTTTTTTGTTTCGCGATACAGGTCGCAATTTTTGAAATTTTCCATTTTTTTCTTCTTCAATCGTTAGGCGTGATTGATGCGCAGAACCGAGAGGTTTTGTTTTGACCTTGACCTGAAACTAAGGTCAAGGTCATCGAATAAGTGAAATACTAGTATCTCAAATAACTCCGTTAATAATGGTCGGATCGTTACAAACTTTACACCATCGTGTAGCTCATTCAAATTGCAAACTTTGTTATGACATATACGGCGATCCAACCAACGGTTTTCCCAAGCGTCCCAGGTCGAAAAATCGTGGTATCGGTCAGAATGACAACATAAGTTTCATGAATATTTTGAGCGCCTATAAAACAGTCAATACATGTCCGATAATGATAAAAATTGGGTCACTTGTGCTCCATGACAGCTTAAGTCGGATCCATAGATTTCATGAATGTCGGTGACGTCACTTCCGGTCACGAAAGCATCAAAGTTTATAAAAACTGACACAAGTTCAATGCTCAATATGTCCATGCTTTACAATTAAATATCCATACAGTCAACATATTCTGAAAGTGTAATGTAATTGTAAACTTTTTCTAAATATACTTAGTTGTAAATAATGCATCGTAAAAAAAAATCGTAGCATGTCGAAAATTTCTGGTGGCCAAAATCTCTAAACTTATTAATTTCGCAATAGATTCATTAATTATGGTCCGATCGTAACAAAATTTACATTTTCTGAAAGCTGATGGAATTACCAAACTTTCATAATTGACATATGCAATCAATATATTTGTCCTTTTCAAAGCGCGTTGAGTTGAAAAAACAAATTTCACTCAGTCAATTTTCGTCAAATTTTCGATTGCTAATAAAATCGTAAATATCAGTTCAATGGTGATAAAAATTAAATCAGATGTTGACATCAACAGCGCGAATCTAATCCGCAAAATTTATTGATATCGGTTGCGTCACTTCCGGTTTCGAACGAATCAAAGCAAAAACGGTACTCAAATCTGAAGTTATAGCGTCGTTCGTCCGACGTGAATGGTCGTATCGTAAATTTGTCGGCGCTCGAGGAAAGCCCATTCAATTCTGAACACAGGTGTAAAATTTTCTGCTCAAAATATATGACAGTTCTCTCATAAAGTAAGTTTGAAGTACAGTGGGTGTCATTTCTGATGGCTCGGCACTGGCTTGTTTACGCCTGCCTCTCGCGCTGAACAAAGGAATCTGCTCTCGGCTCGGGATGCGCGTGGTGCGGCAAGTACGGCAGGCCGCGGTACTATTAAATATGAAAATATGCTTCTCCTTGTGTCAGCCTCTGAATCATAGTTTATCAATAAATCTTGAGTAACTTGGTCAATTTTGGATCAATATTGAAATTTTCAAAAGTTTCCGACACTGTTAGCCAAGTTCACCCATGTTCTCATGGGCATCTCGTTTATTGTGCAGCGCTAGTATAAGTGTATACCATCAAACAGGAAGGAAGTGTTTACCATGTTCACGTTTTGGATATTTGTAACTTGTTGTCATAATTCTTTGACGGTCAGCTCTCTTCTCCAACAACATATAAATATATATATATATATATATATATATATATATATATATATATATATATATATATATATATATATATATATATATATATATATATATATATATATATATATATATATACATATATATATATATATTTATATATATATATAAATATGTATATATATACATATATATATATATGCTTATATATATGCTTATATATATATATATATATATATGTGTATATATATATATTTATTTATATATATATATACATATATATATGTATGTATTTATCAATTTATATATATCAATTTATAGAATATCAATATGAATATATGTCTGTGTGTGTACACGTGTAAATATCTAAACACGTACACACAAGTTTAAATTTTTCCATGATGATATTTTTTAAAACCTTAACTCCCCAAAAAACCTTTGAACAGGGATGAATGATGAATTCTATTGCTGTCATCAACACACAATTAGTAATGTGGAATCATTTGTGGCAAAACATTTATATGGCTGACATATTTAAGGACTGTGCGTAGGGAAGAGGTCGAGTAGACAGCGTGGATCACGTCTAGTCTCACGACGCGTAGGGAAGAGGTCGAGTAGACAGCGTGGATCACGTCTAGTCTCACGACGCGTAGGGAAGAGGACGCGTTGACGGCGTGGATCACGTCTAGTCTCACGACGCGTAGGGAAGAGGTCGCGTAGACAGCGTGGATCACGTCTAGTCTCACGACGCATAGGGAAGAGGACGCGTTGACGGCGTGGATCACGTCTAGTCTCACGACGCATAGGGAAGAGGACGCGTTGACGGCGTGGATCACGTCTAGTCTCACGACGCGTAGGGAAGAGGACGCGTTGACGGCGTGGATCACGTCTAGTCTCACGACGCATAGGGAAGAGGACGCGTTGACGGCGTGGATCACGTCTAGTCTCACGACGCATAGGGATGAGGACGCGTTGACGGCGTGGATCACGCCAGTCTCACGACGCGTAGCGAGGATGGCCGATCCCATTTCAAATTCAAGCCTGACACAGCTGATCTTGAGCGGTGGGTGGACTCCATCCCCCTCACCTGCTTCCCCTGTGACCCAATTTTGCTTATATCAATACCTCTTCTACAGAACTATCATAGACCATAAATCACCAACATTGCAATGAAATTGACATCTAAATCATCTAATCGTTGTATATATTGACTGACAGACTTCTTCATTCGTCACATTCACAATGTGAATAATAATATAATAACATGGCTCTGATGTTTTCTCGGATAATTTCATTATCATGGGTTTGTTATCACGATGCGTTTCGATGTTATCGAACTTAGATCCTTACTGAGGTTAGATATTTTGTTAACACTCTTTAGACTTTATAGTATTGTATCTGCTCGACTAGCTCTATAGTATTATATCTTAGAAGTCGCTCGGCTAACTCTATAGTATTGTATCTTAGAAGCTGCTCGACTAGCTCTATAGTATCGTATCTTAGTAGCCGCTCGACTAGCTCTATTATATTGTATCTTAGGAGCCGCTCGACTAGCTCTATAGTATATGTATCTTAGTCGCTGCTCGACTAGCTCTATAGTATTATATCTTAGTACCGCTCGACTAACTCTATCGTATTGTATCTTAGTAGCTGCTCGTCTAGCTCTATAGTATTGTATCTTATAAGTCGCTCGACAAGCTCTATAGCATTGCATCTTAGTAGCCGCTCGACTAGCTATAAAGTATTGTATCTTAGTAGCCGCTCGACTAGCTCTTACGGTAGAAATCATTTGTAAGCGGAGTGAATTAATGAAGAGATATGGCTAAAATCATCAAACTGGAAGTCAGCTTTTTAAACTTTTAGTTCCCTTTAGTGATCAAAGTTATATCACATATATAAGGAAATACCTAAGTACTTATATGAACGAGAACAATAAAATAGATACATCAACGCTGAGTGAGCGCCTCTTACACAAAGACGAATAACAGCCTGGAGTGTAAGAAGTTGGAGTCACTAGCGACGACGGGTATCGTCGCTAGAGATCGCCATCCATGTTTAGATCCATCTATACACACCTGGTCATGGACTACCAGACCTCCATCTCACACGAGTCTCACAAAGAGGAATTCATATTTATTCTTCGGGAGAATATATCATAGTATATTGACGAAGAATAAGATAAAAGCACGTTATGATGAAGGCTAAATGAGTGGCATCTCTATCGTCAGTGTACGTATTTGTTTTTCAATGAAGCCTTACACTAAAAAACCGCGGCAAGTTTTATTTACTAAAGCAGTAAAAACACTGAAAAATATGACACAAGGAAAGGCGATCAACCTTAAAATGAGAATGAACGCGTACAAGCAGGAGTATAATTGATCAGGAAACCATGGCAGTGATCGGACGCGATTACAATCATACAGCGAAGGCATCGATTAATGCATAGTAAAATATCTAGACGAGTTTAAAAAATGTAAAAGGTTAAAATTAATCAATGAAGTCTTCCATTCTTGAACACTTGGATGGCGGTCGTACAGAACCTGTATAATCTTCTGCAGTTTATCATACTATTATTGCAATTTCATGTAACAAACAAATGCCTGTAAGTAATCTCGTAGCAGCAACAACCTCTTCCTAGCCACTCATCTTCCCAACCCCACTCAGACTTAAAATACAAGGTGTAATTAGCCTGGACCCAACAGATCTAAAACATTCAGACTAATTCTGACATCAAATTCTATATCATCGAAGTGCTCACATGCGTTGATTGGCCCCGATCAAACATGAACACACAAGATTATACCCGGTAACACAGGCTGACACCCGGTAACACAGGCTGACACCCGATAACACAGGCTGACACCCGGTAACACAGGCTGATACTCGGTAACACAGGCTGACACCCGGTAACACAGGCTGACACCCGGTAACACAGGCTGACACTCGGTAACACAGGCTGACACCCGGTAACACAGGCTGACACCCGCTGACACCCAGTAACACAGGCGGACACCGGCTGACACCCGATGACACAGGCTGACACCCGGTAACACAGGCTTTCACTAGCACACAACGGCCTTAGCATCAGCAAACCTGCTTCCTACTGACACCCTGTAAACACCTGGCTTCACAAGATCACACAAACACCTGCTTAGCCTCAGCAAACACCTGCTTCTACTGATACTGATCACATCTGTAAACACCTGCTTCCTACTGATCACATCTGTAAACACCTGCTTTCTACTGATTACATATTGTTAACGTATCTGTTTCCTATAAATTAACACACCTGCTTCCTACTGATTACCCCTGTTAACACACCTACTTCCTTCTGACCACACATGTTAACGCATCTGTTTTCTATAAATTAACACACCTGCTTCCTACTGATTACCCCTGTTAACACACCTACTTCCTTCTGACCACACATGTTAACGCATCTGTTTTCTATAAATTAACACACCTGCTTCCTACTGATTACCCCTGTTAACACACCTGTTTCTTACTGATCACACCGACTAACACATGGATATAACAGGAAAGCCTCATTCCTATTAGAAGACTCCAGCTGAGGTCACACTTTATCATACCTGGTGTGATCACATCTTATCAGATCACACCTGGTCAGGTTGGGGGAGTGATGGCCAGTACACGGCCAGCAGAATAACCACCAGAATGACCGTCAGTAAGATGCCGGATACCGCCACGTAGAGAGACAGTCTAGACTGTCGAAGGGACTTCTTGTAGTCATCACCTTCATAACTCTGTTGTGACTTCACTGAAACAGGGCAAGGTAATCACAATCCCCGAGGAATTAAGATGCAGACAAGTTGGTGATACCCAGCTTGTCATATTAAGTGTGCTTAAATGAGATGGCAATCATTGCATTTGAAAACAAGTATACAAACAATGTTTGAAATTCAGGGCTGTTTTTCAAATTGTATAGGCTTAAATCGACATCATTTTGACCAATTCGATGTAATCTAATCTATATAATAGTACTTATTGAAAATAGTAATAATTAATATCATGGTCCCTGTATTGTACTTACAAGACAGTATCAACGCGGCAATGCCAAATGGTAAGTTACAACAGCACAGGACGAGGCAGGATAGGAGAATGTAATCCGGGGGCATGGCTGGTTTCTCCTCATCCACCAATGGTTTGACGTCCGCGGCACCTCCATTGACCTCGTCACTTCCTTCAGGTTGGATGATAACCACTGATCGGACAGATTTTGGCGACGCTGGTGTAGGGGTTTGTATTTCACCATGGTCGAGTTGGGAGTAGATGAGTTTGCCGCTAGGCAGGAGGAGAGCGGGTTCTGTTTGGCACACGGTATCGACACCGGTCTTATGGCTGGCTTTGTGTCGCAGGGATTTCTGACTCGTGTGACTTGATCCACTGGCAGTGCTGATGGTGCGCTTAAAGAAACTGGCTCTGATTCTTGCCGATGGTGACGCTTCTGTAGGGTTTTCTCCATTGCTCGCTGTCTTGGCGATGGTCGATCCATCTTCGGATTTGGTCTGACGGACGCGATGGATGTCGAGCGCACAGGTCTGAGTCCCACAGTTCACCACGGTGGGCGTGTCAATGCCAGGGAGGTCAACGGTTACCACGCCAACCGCGGTTTGTCCTGACCCGCTAGAGGTGAGACGTTGTTGTCTTTTAAAAACAGGGTGAGTTGGCTTTCTGGTCTGGGTTGTCTGTGTAGGTTTACAAGGCTCCGAAAACTTGGAGGCAATAGTGACGTTAGAATTGGCACTGTTACTACTGCCGCTACGCTGAACCAAAAAGCGGCCCCTCCTAAACGACTGGCCACTTGGCTGCCGTACGAGGCACTCTGAGATGCTACGCGGGCGTCTGGCCTCCTTAGCAGCATCTTCTCGAGTCACTTCAGCAGCCTCAGCAGCTGCATCAGTTATCCTGCTCACTTCATTACTTAAGTCACCCTGTTCTTCATTCTCATCTTTCTCATGCAGTATCTCAGAAACTGATCTTGATGATGTCAAGCTGATTGTCTCACTCCCGCTGTTGATCGAAGACTTCCTGGTATTTGGGATGTAAAATCGCCTTGTACTTGGTGAGGCGTCGCTCATTCTCCAGAAATCGTTACTCGAGCTCGAAGAAGTGAAACTTGTTTGGGACTGTACAGTTTTTAACAGTTTAACCTTCTCGTCAAGTAATGAAGCCTTCTCAGCATTGGCACGTGACTCGTCAGATTCTGCTGCTGTAGCCGGTGTAATTGCAGCTTTGTCATCTCGCGGATTCACGTCTGAAGCTGCATCAGAGCTCACACTTAGACTTCTCCGTTTATTTCTGCCATAAGCAGTTGTAGAAACCTCTGCTTCCTCATCAGCGTCGTCTGAAAGGCTCCAATGTATTTTCGTTTCCGGTTTCTTTTCGTCATCTCTTTCCGGTTTCTCTTCACCATCCCTTTCCGGTTTCTTTTCGTCATCTCTTTCCGGTTCTTCTTCACCATCTCTTTCCGGTTCCTCTTCACCATCTCTTTCAACTGCTTCTTCCAGCTTCACTTTAATTTCATATTCTACGTTTTCCTCCTCCTCCTCGTTATCACCATCAACACCAACATCAAATACTCCATCTTTACCTCGTCTGCCACTGTTTATTGTCACGTGATCTACCTCCGACACCTGCGATTTCGAGCTGCTGTTTGATGGAAGGATTCCGTCGTTTGACTTCTCTCCACCCAGGCTCGATTGGGTAGCTTCTCGATACGAAGGGGGTTCCATGTAGACGTAGGTGTGTTTGCTTCGTCGCAGATCTTCTGGGAGACACAATGTGGCCTAGTTCATGTGAGTACCGGAAATGATCGACTAATTTTAGAGGATATCCAAAAATTGAGCCGTGATGGAGCTACTTCCGGATGGGTCTTGCGGTGGATCACTTCATCCGGTCAACCCGCTCTGCCTCGTGCTCCATGATCTGACACAAACAAGATGGCGATAGAGTGATAACAACACAGGATGCATTTGGTATTCTAAAAACACCACGGTGACCCGAATTTATCTCCTAATGTTAATCAAGATTCGGTAACTTTGATGAATAAGCTGGCCGCAGAGGCGCATCAGTTAATGAGCGAAACGACAGACTGATTACTCATTGTATAATAAACACAGATCGATGCGCAGTCGCGTCACGTCGATCACAGGTTAATATGCGGATATATGTTTGTTGAGCTGTATCGATTTTTGATGATAAAACCGCTGTGTAATGATTTAATGATATCTGTTGAATTCCTGTCGAAACTTGTCATTGCCCTCGTTGAATTCATGAAGAGCAGTTGGGCGGGGGAGTAGGGACTTCCCTGTTATGTGGTTGTCATGGCAATGGTCTCCTCTTTGGTGTCTTAGAGGGTGATTGAGGTGGTCATTTAGACCTTTACGTCAAGTACTGGGCGAAGCTTGGAGGCACTTAGTACTGATTGTACCATCGTCCATGTTTTGGTGATCCGGTCCGCTTTCCAGAAATGCAAGTTGGCGCATGCGCATAAGGCAACTGGGAATATGACAGCTGTTGAGTTGCGTCTTCAGATGACCCGTCCGCACGGGACTGTAGTGCGGGACACCAAATACGGACAAGTCCTGCATGTACATCCCTAGCATTGATACAGACTGGATTGTATTTCATCCGTCACTGACTTGATGAGAACACCAAACGCGAGGACCTACTTCCGGTTTCTTGTAAATATCGCATCATAGGTCCAATGGTCCTGTCCAGTTCGGTTCCTAAATGTAAAGATCACCGCAGAAGGGGGTGGCGACATCTCGACGACGGGTTAGACCGATAATACAGTACGATGGAGTATACGTCGATTCTCAACGAGTACAACGGGTACCGAGGTCCCGCGGCACACCCCTATCCGAGTTAGGGTAAGTGCCCCCACTTGGGATGCGTAAGGCAATGCGGGAAATCGCGAGAATTAATAGTTTCTAAAATGGCAGACTACGTATCGCGATTTGTTCGGAAACGACTATCGATGGCATTTATTGAAGAATAGTGTCGAGTGGTGGTAAGTTTTTTGGAGCGAACGCGTAAAGGCTCTTGACATATGTTATTTTCTAGTGCGAAATATAGTCCTCCAACCCAAACGAGAACACGCCGACTGTTTTGACGAACTTTCGTAACGGTATAAATTCATGTTACCGTTACACCGGAGCTACCGAGCGTCGAGCGGCTACCGAGCGCGCTCGTCAGTTTGGCTTCGCGCACAGGCACTCAAGTGAGCGTTCGGAAGTGTTCGGTTTCGCCTTGCTCGTATATATATACACATGTCACTGTCGCTCGGAGGTATTAACTTGAGTGTTAGTGGCTTCGCGTACCAAGCATCTGTGGAAGTAACGAGGTCAACACGTACCTGTCGGAATGATGTCACAGAACCAGATGGTTTTTCCATCGTCTACATCTCGCGAACGTGGTGTACTCTCGCTGAGGGCGATATTCCTGCATTCTAATTGTCTGTCTCGCCCTTTAGAGGACCTGCAAATGACACCACATTCCTGCGAGACTTCACGTGTGAATTGGACACTGCATGGATATTCGTCAGGTGGTTAGAATCTGTTGAGCTGAAATCGAAGTAAAATCCTTGTTTGATACTCAGCCGTTTTGTGGCGATCAAATGGCGATTGAAGTCTGGCTGTGGCCCAGAAACTGTGATGTACCGCGCAGGTTAAGGGCGGTGATGTGTTAAAGGCTGCCTATTGCTTTACACGCTATGCGACCATGAATGACTGCTAAATTGTTAATGTCACATGCGCTCGGACCTCGATGTCAGAATTTCGAGCGCTCTCTGGGTAGGTTATAGTGATACTGTTACGACCCAACTTGAAATCCGGTCAATTTTAAAATTGTCCTTACCCAACTTGTTGGGTTGACCCATTTTAAAATTGGGCGGCGGGTTGGCAGGCACGACTGGTATGGAAAGTGGCTGCGCGTTTATTACATTATCGGCTTGTTGCGCCAAAGTATATCGCAATGCATGGCGATACAGACAGTGCTCGCTGATGTACCCGTAAGGCTGAATCTACCTTCGCCCAGTTGTAATATGTCTTCATCAGATGTCTGTCTGTTTGTTTGTCTGTTAGCAAAGATATATCGAAAAGTTATGAATGGATTTTCATGAAGCCTTCAGGGATCAATGGTCACGTACCAAGGACGAATGCAATAGAGAAATAAATAAATCTTAATAGCACTCCATTGCTCTCTCTAACACGCCTCACGGAGCGATGTATGATCTCAGACCTTGACCGTTATTTGAAGTTGGGGCAAGTAAATGGCTGACCCAACTTAAGTCTGTGCAATATATATCGGCATATTGTGATTAGTTAGGATAAATTATTTGCATTTTAAGAGCTTTATTTTTGGTAACAGCCACCTTTGATATATGATTAGTATTTTAGAAGAAATAAATAATTGAATTAGACGCATATACACACTTAGTTCCCTTTCTAAATGATTATGTTGTTTAGGACTACCACGGTACTCCATACACGCTCCACCATGGGGTCAGCGAAAATAGGCTGTGTACATTCGGCATTTCTTCAACTGACGCATTCAAGGCATTCGGCTGTCCAATTTTAAAATGGGTCAACCCAACTTGAAATTTCGAGTTGGATCAGGACAATTTTAAAATTGACCGGATTTCAAGTTGGGTCGTGACAATACTACAGGTTGCATTTTAAGTATATCTCAGAATGGCATACGCTTGGAAACCAGATTTCGAGACCTGGAGCTCGTGTGATTGAAATTCTGCTGATCGAAAATTACCACCGCTTATGCAATGGTTTACCATAGCAATATGCAAATGATCCGACGATCACGGTTTTTTATTTCTACTTAAACAAAACCTGCCTCCAGCATTAGACATCTCTCAATGGCCCCCCTTTTGACCAGACGAGCTAGCTTTCCTCTACCGACACTCGAACGCAACCTGATGCAATATCATAACGTGAATGTATGTCATAATGAACAACTATGTCTTACAAATGTGTAAGATGACTTGAACGCGTAAATACATAATAATAAATAATATGTTCGCATGTTTTAAAACGTAAAATAATGAAATTACTATTTATTTGAAAATAGATGTAATTCAAAACTCTTTGTTACTGAAATATAATATATACAAGGTATTCATATATTTTCAAACACCTGTTTTTAGATAGTATTACGTTATGTATATCGATTTCGGCCGCTAATAGAAAGGTACGCTTAAGCATTATTAAGTTTATCTTCTTAGTTTCTCCAGACGGCTGCTGAGTTCGTGAGAATTCGCGGCCCTAAATAAATCATAATAATAACGCACGCGTTCCACATGCCGGCCGCCATATGCTATGTATACACAAATAGGCAATGATTTCGCCACCAGCTTACCAAAAATCTCGCATAAAACGGTTCTGACTCCCGTTTACTGGCCTGTCGCGCCTCACATCCATTGAGAACATGTTTTTCTACCTAACAAAACCATCCGCCCCGACATAAGCCACCCGAAAGGTTACTTTTTTCGAGTTAATACGCTATTTAGCCGTCTAGACCAACTGCGGTTGCCGGAAATTCATCGATCATCTGCCCGTCGTCCGGGGAAAAGCAATCGCGAGCTCTGATTGGTCGAGCAGGAGGCTCACACATTTTTCGGCAAGATGATCAAACCTATCGTAAACAACATAAAAAAATCACAGATAATTTTATTCACGAATAATCTTCGTTAATAAGAATTGTTTAATTCGTTTTAGCGCAAACACGAACGTTGCCGTACATTTTGCAGTGGTCGTTGGGCCAGCTGATCATGAAAATATAAATTTGTCTCCGAAAATTTAAACATAACAAACCTCCATGGCAGCTTGGATTGACCAATCACCGGTAAAAAATGGCAGGTTTCGCTTGATGCCACAAACCCTAGCCGTAACCGAATGCGCGTGAACGATACGTGAGTTCCAATTATACACGATAATTACACAAATGAACCTATAAAGAATAATTTTTCACATTAATAAATGTTTATTAACAAGTTGAGTTAGTTTACGTGTGAGATTTCGTCAGAGGCGATTTAATCCGGCCACACAAATTCTGAAAAGTTCATGTTTATTTTGTACGAAAAGATCGGTTTATGCGCGCATGCGCAGACAAGGTTCTTCGCAAGCGAACTTTTTCTTTCTAAATTTTATTATTTAAGTATATGTGTCATTTTGTCAATGATTATCTTTTGGAAACATCTACTTTGAAGGGCGATATGTATTCAACGATATCACATTGACATTTAAAAAAAGATAACACTTATTGATTCCCGCAGTCTGGAGGGGGCACTTGGCCTTGTCCTGAGTAGGGGTGTGCCCCGGGATCTCAAAAACCTGTACCCGTCATACAAGGTAAAAATGGCAAGAGCATACCCTATCCTACAATTATTAGGTCAACAAAACCCGTCGAGAGGCCGAAAAAACCTACCCCGACACATGTATACTACCTCTATATACTTAAGTGCCCCCTCCCTCGGGACCTGCAGCCACATGGCGAGTGAAAATGAAACTGCGTAATGTGACGTCATATCTCCAAAACTGGGGCTGCCGTGAACGAAAGTTGTGATTCTAAAAGTTCATTTGACAATTCCTAAATAATCACGAGACAGTGGATAACCAAAATAGACATGATCAGCGGATATTCATCTCATTTGTCGACATATATATTTACGTAAGTACACAACTTGGTGGGAAGCCTCGGGCACGCGAAATTGCCACACGACCCACTTATCCTCAATCACGACGGTATATATTTATATTACCGTCGTGCGCGGCTACACAAACCCATGAACTGCGATTAATTCCCTAGAAATCTTTTCTTGTAAGCAATGTAGTTCAACAAGTTATATCGACCCGTTTTTGTGGGATCATTGTGAGAGTTTGAATAAAGTTGGGTAAATAACCAGATAACGAAGCCACAATACTGTTGACGGTTCGTCTACCGCAACTTCTTCGTCTAACGCAACTTCGGTCAGATTTTCGCGAAATTACTGAACGCATGCGCAGTGCAGCCAGACGCTCAGTTCCCATGTTAGGCTTCCGAGCGATCAGCGGTTATATATTCTATCCCATGAGTCCCATCGGGAAGATGCATTCAATTTCTACAATCAGGAATACTGATCGGATGTTGACCTAACTTAGCATGGACTACCATTTTGAGTGCATACGGAAAATATTACGCCATAGGCATGAATCGCTGAAAAACTGTGCTGAAGTCTACATGAGGGCTGACAGATTATCTAACCAGCCAGCCAGTCAGGGTGTAAATAACCAGCCAGTCAGCCAGTGCGCAACTAACCAGCCAGTCAGTCAGGGCGTAACTAGCCAGCCAGTCAGTCAGGGCGCAATTAACCAGCCAGTCAGTCAGGGCGTAACTAACCAGCTAGCCAGTCAGTCAGTCAGGGCGTAACTAACCAGCTAGCCAGTCAGTCAGGGCGCAACTAACCAGCCAGCCAGTCAGGGCGTAACTAACCACCAATGGCAAAGGTGGAAGAATTTTGTGCTTGGTTTTGATAAACGAAAAACGAAAAGACGGTATATATACGGACCGAACTCCCTGCGTCTCTGAGAACGGGCTTACTTTACTGACGTCACACGTCTGACCTAGATAATGGTTGCGTTTTGTTGAGCGCGCTAATTTGAACTGACATTTTATCAAATTTTGGCCTTAACTAATCAGATGCGACGGTTATTGGACGGTTTGAGTTTATTGATCACATTATGAAATGCACAGTTTCTAAATTCTTTCATTTACTCCACAACTCGACCGGAAGGGGAAGTGGGAGGGTCTCGGTTTCCGATGGGGTAACTATACACTGCATGTTATGAGTAAATTGATGTTGAACCAGTCAAATTACAGATTTGACACGCCAATACTGATTTTCAACCGGTAACAGGGGCATGTTTTTCCAAAACGCAAACGCAATACCGGTGCAATACACGACGCGGAACGTAGAGATTTGAGCTGTGGTGAATATTTTCGTTAGTTTATGTTTTATATTGGTGTAAGGGGATATTGCTTCAGAATATCGTTCTATAGACTATATAGACTGCGCGGAAGCAACCATGCCCAATTTTAATTGTGCCGTAGTGGACTGCAAGGCCGATGTTCGCAAGAAAACGAAAAAACACCCGTGGGTGACAGTAAAGTTTCCGTCAGTTGTATTACTGACGTGACAAGTATATAGACAGGGTAATTGCAATTGCAATACATCAAAATAATCAAGGCGACAAAACGCTTCAACAGCATTTCAGAATGTTTTATTATTAAAAATTATGTACAAATTCCTTGTGGTTATACTAGTTATAAATCACATTTAACAAAGTCTATCTTTTCAAGAGGTGACAGGGCAATGCCACTAAACACAACAGATGTTCCGTTGGGAACATTATCCAACACTCCATGTTGTCTCTTGGAAGAAAAAACCACAAAAGACACACCACTAATACCAACGTTATCACCATAGCAACGAGCGACGTAACCATAGAAGCAATCCCAAAAGCATTAGCTCGTGTTCTGTACCCAGACTCCCATGCTCGCCGCGAACGATCTGTAGCAGCAACGAAAACGTCAATATAACCTGTTGGGTCAAGGTTAGAAAGCAGTAAAACTTTAACATCATCATCATCATCATCATCATCATCATCATCATCATCATCATCATCATCATCATCATCATCAATAGCAACGACAACAACAACAACAGCAACGATAATGATGATAATAGTATTAATAGTAATAATAATGATGTAATATGAAGTAGCCCACGTGACAGGAGAATGGCTATCCAGCCCACCATAGCGTTGACACAGCAGGCGACCACAGCCAGTTCGCTGTAATCATTGGGCTTCTCCTTCTCTTCATCAACCATCTCAACCTGGCTGCCATATTGCTCTGATGTCACGTGATTAAATGGTTGCTTTGTCATCCGATGGAGCGATGTCAAGTGGTTGAAACGCGGAAGTGGCAGAGTCATGTGATCGATGTACGAATAAGTGGGTCTGATTTTGTGATCGTCGAGTTGTTTATCTTCAGGCCCCGATTCACAGGCATCCTCTGTAATACAAATATGACGACATTTCAACACTTTTACATCCAAACAGACAGACAAACGAACAGACTCAGTCATTATTAGATATGGCCATGGAGGAGGATCACCAGTGATTGTCATAGCACAAATATAACCATCAAACTGACAGCCACAGGGATTTGCATCTTCAATGTTTATGTATACATAACAGATAGCGGCCAGCCGGCCAATGCAAATCCTGTGCCGGTTTATGTATACATAGAAGATGGCGGCCAGCCGGCCAATGCAAAACCCTGTGCCGGTTTATGTATACATACAAGATGGCGGCCAGCCGGCCAATGCAAAACCCTGTGCCGGTTTATGTATACATACAAGATGGCGGCCAGCCGGCCAATGCAAAACCCTGTGCCGGTTTATGTATACATACAAGAGGGCGGCCAGCCGGCCAATGCAAATTCCTGTGCCGGTTTATGTTTATGTATACATACAAGATGGCGGCCAGCCGGTCAATGCAAATCCCTGTGCCGGTTTATGTATACATAGAAGATAGCGGCCAGCCGACGAATGCAAATCCCCGTACCGACAGCCATCATGCGTTACTTAGATGTTTTAGAGCAGCGTTTTCATTAAATGAACAGCAAGGCGTCTTGTGGGTGTCTTAATCACGGCCAACATGTATACCTCTGTCTAGGATGGAGTCTGTAGTCTCGTAGATGTCGTCCGTGTAGATGAATTGCGGTCCGTATCCACTGCTGACTGTTGTCACGGTGGTTGCTGTCTCCAGTAAATCACTTCCGCTTAAACTTACCACGGCATGCTGCCATTCTTCCAGCGTCAACTTCCGGGGGCCGTCCAGATGCATGGGGGTGGCGCCTGCCTCGGTGTGAGTGTAAACTGTGTCATCACTTCCGGTCAGTTCGCTTGGAAGGTCATCCAGTTGGTTTACATTGACTGCAGAGAGATATGAGTCGGTGTCCATCGTAAGATTATGGCTTGAATGTAATTTTCTTGCGACAGCTGCACTCTAGCTTCATAGAGTCAAAGAGATCCTGAAAAACGAAAGAGGAAATAAGCACAAGACATTTATTGGTAAAAGAACTTCCGCATTCAAAGCTGTTTAACTGCGAACAGCAAAAAGGAAGTCGCGACGTAAAGGTTTATCATTTTTAGATAAGGAAGGTTTGTATTGAGCGGGTGTCTCTTGGTTGGTGAAGGTTAATTGGCCTCCACGCAAGCTCTGGTTAATTTACCACCGCCAGGAATTCCACCTCGCTCACGGGGCTTTTGACCGGAACAAGGGTCATGTTTTGTGGTTGTCAAGCTGTCCATGCGTTGTTTGTATGTTAGTGATGCCGGTATGCGTCCTTGCTTTGGAGCACGCGTTGTTGTCATTGATTCAGAAGACATCATAGACTTCCCTGACATTGTTGAATGTATTCTGAATTGTTCTTTGGTTCATCTGAACGCTGTCAGGAGGCGATGAGCGCCTTTTGAGCTGTTCTTAAGCGCGCAGCAAACAATACAGAGTGATCGAACATGCTGTCAACTGTATTCATCTCCAGGCTCCTTGCAAGTCTGTTTGAGAAGCACCTGAGTTTGACTCGGATGCAGTATTTGTATTCGCCAAGATTATCCTTGCATTCGATCTCGATCGAACCACGGGCATTCAGTCCATGAAGTCAGGCTACCAGACAGCGAGATTAATCGCTACTTCGTTACATACAGAGCTACATTCTCAGCCGTCGGACGCCAGACATTGGGATCCGAGCGTCTACGTTTGTAGCTAACTAACGTCAGTACTAACGTCAGTACCTAACGTCAGTACCTAACGTCAGTACCTAACGTCAGCATCATATCTTAGAACATACTTTGTCGCGAATTGCCACTCATTCTAACATTTTGATATGAACGCGGGCAACCTCTGTCCATCTAAAGAGAGAATAAACGCTTATCGTCAGGCGACATCTGGTGGAGACCAGTGCCGTTACCCAAGAACAGCCGACGAGTCCTTTAGATGGAGGTTTCCTTTTTGCAATCTGAAGTAGTTTCGTAGCCGAGAGAGAAATTCAACTCAGAATTCAGTTTGAATGGGGTTCGCTCATTGCTTGAGGCGAGGTGGTTCCCTGTCCAGTATAGGGAACCGAGCAGAAACTCGCATCGGAGAATATACTTGTAGTTTCATGACTGGTTTTTCGGGAAAATCACCGGACGAATACAGAGGCCATTTAACTAGTTTCAACACATACTCACTGTGGGAAGACCAATTGCGACGAAGAGCTCACAACGAAAACCAGCAAAATAAGCGGTCCGAAAGAAAATCCTCCAGATAATTTATCGGAGAGTCAGAAAGGGTTACGTAACATAAAACCAATTACTTAGGAAACGTGCTTTAAATCTAACGCGACCTCTCGGTAGGAATACGGGTTATCCTCTGCCCTATGGGTGTAGAGGCGTTCACTGACGCTTCTTTTCTTTAACCAGGCTCAAACTGATTCTCCAGCAGAATGAGGGGATTCCCCATTAAGCTTGCAGTCTGGGTCGACAGCAGCCGTGTTTAACCACGAGAACAATGACAACTCTTTCTTGGCTAAACGTAACAGTGCTTTGACTAGAATCAGGCTGATTTTTCTTCATGAAATATAACATTATATCCGGGCATTATATATGTATATATCTATCTAGATATCTATAAAGTGTCAAGAGATGGTGAAAACAGTTGTTTTTAGAAACAAAAAGAAGCCAATTGGCCTTGAACCTCGGCTACTTTTGACATGATTTTCAAAAACAAGTTATATTAAGATCGGCTTAAGGTGCATGAGATACCAAATAATTACTCAGGAGTCAAAGGTCATGCCTAGCTGATTTTTATCACGCAAAGACCTATAATCATTGGAAGTCTTATTTTAGGCATCAAGCTCGGTTTGTAAGAAAAGTCGCCATAAATAGTTTACGAAAAGACAGACGCCTACGATACGGACAGACAGACGGCCAGACGATACGGACAGACAGACGGCCAGACGATACGGACAGACAGACGCTGAAGGGAAGGAAAAACGTTCCATCAATATGATTCCCGCAGGGTTTACACTGTACAAGAGATTATTTCTCTAATTACTCAGGTAATAAAGGTAATGTAATGCTGATTGTAAGAGCCATAACCACCAGAAGTGTCCATGTGTAATTTTAGGCAGATACATGGCTTAATAAGTTTTTTCTCGAATAACTCATGGGGCAAAGGTCAGTTGGGGCTGATTTTGGGGTTTCAAGGTCCATGTGTAACTTGCTTAGTAAGAAAACGTGTTTACCAAAGTTTACAAACAGACGGACGGACGCCGGAACAGAGGTATACGATAAGCTCTATTTAAGAGCAGTGCTGAAAATGATTCCCTACTGTAGATATTATGCTGGTTTGATGCAGGAATTCAAATACGATACCGCTATTGAAAATGTTGATATGGGTGCAAAGAATTGAGGTGAAATTACCCTCGATTATCTCAAAATACTTTCCGAATTTGAATTACGTTCAAATTATATCGATCGTGATCGCTTTCATGAACTGAAATGAAATAGTAGCAACCTCCCAGATAGACCTGATACTGCGTGCAATAGCTTTTATAACTAGCTCTTGATGCAGTTTACCTGATAATGTCGCTAACTTATCCAACTTCAGCCTCCGCGCTCGAATCCTGGTGCTCCTTGCTCCTTCACGGGCGATATACCTTGTAATGAAGGAAAACTTCATTAAAGGTCAGCTGTCCCAACACACTCGACAGTGACAAATTTTTCGGCTTATCAAACAATGGCTTTTTCCACAATTGTGTCCTCTATTGCGCCAGAAATCTCGTGATGGTTACAATGTATCTTTAAACTATTGGTGTGTAGTATTAAAGCAAGTCAAATGACACTCTGTATAATTCCTCCGGGCTGGCCTTTAATTGCCATGGGTGCGATCGGTTCCTATAACAATGCCCGCTTCCCGATGCTAAGCACCCGAGCGGACAGTTGCACCGATTTAACGCCCCCCATAGTCAAGGTTCCCTAGCCCCTAGGCTGCGGGCCATGTTAATATGTTAATGATATTTAATACACGCGCCAGAGCGAGAAGCGTAGCGGAACCCCTGGAGTCTGGAGTCTGGGACGCAGACTAGCGCCCCCCCCCCCTTAACGCGAATTCCGCTACAACGCGATCAGTCGTGGGTCCCCCACTTCTTTTGGCAACTAACTGATGAATTCAGATGGACCTCGATTTAGCTAATTCTTATGGACCCCGAACGATCTCGTTATAACGGTTTGTCACTGTGTTGGTCCGATCCGCGGGCAGCCTGACACTTGATCCTACAAGCAATCTATGCCGTTAACGGACATCATACGACACACACACTCACCCGTACCTGACCAGCCGATACAACGCCGTCTTCGTTAGTTACAACAACATTCAACTGGAATCTTCGGAAAGATGAATCCAATCACGTACTGCCTCTTGATCCAATTTAATAACTATAAGTCAGATTGTAAAACTTCTACGTTTACTGCATAATGAAAACTTTAAACTCCGCCCCCCCCCCCCCACCAAACCCTGTGACCCCTCGTGTCACAACATCCTGTTTTCAACATGACCTTGACCTTATTTGTTGATAAGCAGAAGAACATATTCTTACAAAATGATATCATCAGGATTGGCAAATAAACATGGGTAACAGCTTAATGTATGCATGGGTGATAAATATAATTTATTCAATAAGGCTTTTCATACCTCACCTACACAGCACTGCAGTACAAAAAACATGTCATATACATATCACATCAGTCAGTCAATCAGTGACAATTTCACAATCACTATTTAAGTGACACAATGTAACAATCACTTAATAGGTGTGTCACAGTCACCTTGTGAGTGTCACAGGTCACATGATGTCACACAAACACTATATGTCACGTGACATTTGAATGTGACAAGGTGGACTGCCATAGTGTCACTTCATCACATTGCACCAAACACAGCAAGCACTTAGACATATGCCACAAGAAAACGTGAAAACAGCACATCTCGATCTACTCCTCCCAAAAAGTCTGGTCTTCCCTCGTAATGCAAGACATACTCTAAAAACGAGAGCTACACAGCATTGAACTCATCGAGAACTGCGGCTACTGTAGACCCAATGTCGGCTGAATCTTCAATTGCATCACACAAACCAATTAGAGATTTGCACAAAAGACAAGTATTTGAAGCAGATTGAGCAGAGAACGGTCTCCACGATGACACACTCTAGGAAGCACAAGTTAAGTGAGGGAGTGTACTCAAACTCAACTCAAAACAGATTACATGATTACCAGCATACCCAGCTCTTTGGAGAGGAAACTCTGTGTTATCTTGGTACAAAACATAGAAACAATTGACGAACTAAACCCCTGGTGGAATGACCAGGAGTTATAGACTATTTTCTAAAATGAGATCACAACTCTAAGTTTACTTATTGAAACATATGAATAACAAGTCTTAGGTGTAAGTTATAAGCTTTTCCCAAATCCCTACTGTAATGGTTCACAGAAATAATCATAACAGTTACGCATCATAACGTTAGTCATCACCCATTATGATCTTCCGTAGCCACACTCAGGTTACAATTTTTAAAAAAGAAGAATAAATTAATACACTTTCACTGACATAAACCATGGTAACCAAGACTATTCATTCATTGTCTCATGATGTGCGGCTTCAGCTTTAAAAATAAAAACACAACGGAAGCCAACAAAAAGCTACAATCTATGAGGAATGGTTTCTGATGACAACATGGACGCTTCCATGTTTAGTGATGCTCCTTGTCACCGTAGCAGCAGTTGCTATGGAAACGCTGGCTTCGTGGCGGAGGGTGGAATACAGAGGTGCTATCTGTGTGGGAGATGTTTCCATGGGGACAAGGTAATGCAAGTATCACAAGAGGAAGTATCTGTAATGAACACGTGCAACACCAATGTAAAAACACTCGTTAGACAAAATGTCTACTAGGTCAATGAAATGGCTGAAATAACCACCCAGTCAATGAAATAATAACCATTAGGTCAAATCAAATAACCACTTGGTCAATGAAGTGTCTACTCAATATATGAAATATGCACTAAATGAAATCTGCAAAAGGGTTATGACATAACCACTGAGGTAACCGTAACATATCCTGAATAGATGCTGCTCCCCACAAGATGACCTTGACCCCACTGACCTGACGTCGGGTGATGCTGGGTGCTGCGTTCATCATTCCACACCATGAGCAAATATCATCACCAGTCCCGGCTCTATTCTCATCTCCTCAGGCATGTGTGTGTTCTCACACGCCATCAGGCCACAGCCTGTGTACACATCACAGTGTTCCCTCACACACACACCACAGAAAACATCACCATCACAGCCTGCTTCCCTACACCACACACACCACAGAAAACATTACACACCACAGCCTGCTTCCCTACACCACAAACACAACAGAAAACATCACCACCACAGCCTGCTTCCCTACACCACACACACCACAGAAAACATTCACACACACAGCCACACACAAAATAGCCGCTTCCCTACACCACACACACACACACAACACACACACAGAAAACACCACAGCCGGCTTCCCTACACCACACACACCACAGAAAACATCACCATCACAGCCTGCTTTCCAACACCACACACACCACAGAAAACATCACCATCACAGCCTGCTTTCCAACACCACAGCAAACATTACACACCACAGCCTGCTTCCCTACCCCACACACACCACAGAAACATTACACACCACAGCCAGCTTCCCTACACCACACACACCACAGAAAACAACACCACCACAGCCGGCTTCCCTACACCACACACACCACAGAAAACATCACCATCACAGCCTGCTTCCCTACACCACACACACCACAGAAAACATCACACACCACAGAAAACATCACACAGCCTGCTTCCCTACACCACACACACCACAGAAAACATCACCATCACAGCCTGCTTTCCAAACATCACCACACAGCACAGACAAACATCACACATGCTGGCTGCTTCCCTACCCACACACACACACAGAAAACATTACACACCACCACAGCCTGCTTCCCTACACACACACCACAGAAACGCATCACCACCACAGCCGGCTTCCCTACACCACACACACAGAAAACATGCCTGCTTCCCACCACACACACCACAGAAAACATACCACACAGCCTACCACACACACACCACAGAAAACATCACCACCAGCAGCTTCCCTATACCACACACACACACACAGGCTTTCCCTTCATCACACACACCACAGAAAACATCACCAACAGTGCTTTCCATCACACACACACCACAGAAAACATCATCACAGCACATTTCACACCACACAAATATCACACACACCGCAAGGAAAATCACCACCACAGCCGGCTTTCCAACACATAACCATGTTAATCACATACCATACAACATCACCATCACAGCCTGCTTCCCTACACCACTTATATCAGGTTGTATCACACACCACAGCTTACACAATTTTCCACAGATTACACCATGCACAACACCTTGCATCACATTAAACACAGCTGACAACACAATACAGCCGGCTACATCACAAACCACACACACCAGGTACACCACAGAAAACATCACCACCACAGCCGGCTCACACACACACACACATCACAGCCTCAACACACATTTCACACCAATCATAACCGCTTGGATCACAGCCTTCATTATCATACACACACCACAGCTTACACAATTTTCCACAGATTACACCATGCACAACACCTTGCATCACATTAAAACAGCTGACAACACAATACTACATCACAAACCAGAGGTAACATCACACAACACAACACCATACACCACAGCTTGGATCACAGCCTTCATTACATACCACAGCATACATCACTCCTTACACAGCTAAAAGGCAACATAGCACACACCAATAAATCACTGCAATTCAAGTACACACAATCCAATTAATTCATCCAATCAAAAGCACATCGTTCCTTGAACAAGTTTTTATGACTGCCTTCAGCAGCCACCGCAGCTCTGTATCAAGTAATCAACTTCATCTGAACACTCCCTCCTCCCAGACACGTCGACACTGGAGGGGAGAGATAGTGGACTGACCCGGGATGGGAGACACTGGAGGGGAGATAGTGGACTGACCCGGGATGCGCTTGGCCACATAGTTCTCATACTGGCGTCGGTTGAGCTGCCTGGTCTCGAGTGTACTGAGTCCTGGTGGCCAGCGTCGTTCGTGGGCGTTCTCCATCAGGTCGTTCACTATGTGGGAGGGGCATAAGCTGTCAATCAAGGCGCGTTTGATGACGGCTTGTAAGACCGCGTCTGGCGTGGAGATCATGCCGCCCCAGCGACTTACACGGGCAGTGGTCAGGGTGGTCACCCAGCTATAAACACACAGACGGGGGATCAGAATACCTCCAGGGTTTAATGTGTTTGGTGAGGTCAGAGGTCAGTGTTCATACCAAGCTACACATATGAGGCCGCCGTGCGTTATATGTCAATTTGAACACCTGAAGGTTATATAGTGTGGGAAATCAAATGAACTTTGGCGGTTTATAATCAATTATTAATCTATGTTCATGCAAAATTCCAATTGGAAGTTGTTTTTTCATGAAATAGCAACCCTCCAAGGTACAGTCCCTACAGACCTCAAAAGATTATATGGTGATCTCAAGCAGGTATCCCACCACAAGGTGCTATGATAAACCTAGAATCAGCACGTCTGAAGCATGGTGTATTACCGTAGAATCTCGTCTTGTTCGTCAGAGGTCCCTTCTCGCGCTCGTATTGTGGGGCCACTGGGGATACGCATGGCTCGCATGTACTCCTGTAATAAGGCATACACGGCAACCAACTCATCATGACCTCAAACTGACCTTCACAGCTGTTTTATCATTACAATTTAAAGGTCAATTTGACCTTGACAACTCTCTGTGATATCTCAAGCATTGGCACTAACAGCATAATTTCTGTTATTTACTTTGACCTTTATTATGACCTTGCCAACTCACCTTAAGCATGATGATTTCGCGTTTCTGTTCCGAGTGTTGTAATTTGAGCTCTGCTACATCCGTTTGCATGTCTGTGATTTTACTCTGGGCCTGTTGTAACAAGCTCCGTAATTCCTGCTCCACACAATCGCAAATACATTTCTCTTACATAGTGAGCAATCAAAATGAATATAGCAGTTTGATACTTCAGGCCACGCCACTGTCAATAAATAACGAGTTTTCATCATTGTCTTGACACTGATGGGAAAGTGACGACCTTTCATCATGGTCTACACACTGATGGGAAAGTGATCAGTTTTCATTATAATCAAGACACTGATAGGAAAGAGACAAGCTTTCATCACTGTCTAGACACTGATGGGAAAGTGATGAGCTTATCACCGATCAAAGTGACGAGCTTTCATCTCTGTCTAGACACTGATGGGAAAGTGACAAGTATTCATCTCTGTATAGACACCGATGGGAAAGTGACAAGCGTTATCAATGTCTAGATGCCATTAAACTTTTGCTACTGCGTTATCAATGACAGCATTGATCTGAATTACAAAGGCTATTATCTAACATCTCTCATCCCAAAAACTATTGACAACTACTAACCACCGACCACCAATGGCAACATCTCCATGATAACCTAAAACCGCCATCTTTTCCCTACCATTAGTTATAATGCTTTGGCGGTAACAGCAACTCGTCCAAGAGGACAATAGTCCAATCAAGAATGCCAACTACAGTAAGATGAGCAGATGAGCAGTCTAAAACAGGGATAGAAGGTACAACCAGCACCTGTGACATCCTCTCACCCCCTGCTTATTAGCATCCAACCATCACTCACTATGACCTTGACCTCAGATATTGACTGACCTTGACACAGTTGTGTTGCTGAAGTTCATCTTTAGGCACAACCAAACCGCATCCCTCTGTGCAGTGAACAGGCTTTTTGGGGTTAAACTCGCATTCCTGCAAAAACAAACCATCTTTAAACCAATCACTGTATGGAAAAGACAACGTCACAGAATTGATGCCAACCAAACTACCAAGATTAATAATATTGACACATATGTTACACTTCACATTAATTGGCATACATTTATCACAGGTTTATCAATTTACACAGAACTGTTAGATGCACAGATAAAGTTATCAAATACTCTTCAACCTGAGTGCTACAATATTACTTACAATCAAAATGTGAAAGATATGAGGATTTAAAGCAACCATCATATCTGAGCCAGAAATATCCTCACCACAGTGACACCAGTCTAGCTCTCTTACTGGCAGTGATTGAAAATGACCCCATGAGCAGCAACCAGTGCTCTGAGCTTCTCACCTCAATCCAACATGCAAGCTGTCTTCTATGTTGATGTTTTGTCAGCTGGCTGGCCAGTTGACTGACTGTAGCGGGTGGCTGACCAGGTGACTGACTGTAGCAGGTGGCTGTTTGTAGCAGTAGTGAGTTGACCTGGTGGTATGCAGGTGTTAGGTAGTATTATACAGGTGGGAGTATTATGCAGGTGTTACGTAGGTATACAGTTGTTCTGGTGGTATTATATAGGTGTTTTGTAGGTGTTGTAAGGTGTAATGTAGGTGTTACAGGTGTTATAAAGGTATGTAGGTGTTATACAGGTGTTATGTAGGCATCATACAGGCATTATATATCTGTTATGCATGTGCCATGCAGTTTTTATAAAGGTATTAGGCAAGCACTATTGAATCAAGTATTGAAGCTCGAGTGCTCACTGTTGGGGAGGGGTTTTCCCCATTGAACAAGTCACCTGATTAACCCCGATTGACACTAGACTGTTGTTGATTGATCTATAGGTTATGAGCCTCAACCCGTAATTATATATACACATAAGGTGGCAATCATGTGATGTGGCGGGTCTGAGTCGTAAGTCGTTACCAACATGACAATAACAATGCCATGAACCGACCCCTGGACTTGGCATTGCGACAGGATTTAGTTCAGCGAGCAAGTCTGAACCAACAGACAAGCCCAATAGACAGACAGACATGTTTACCTATAGACAGACAGAATGTTACAATCCAGAGGACTCAATATGGCCCAACAAATTAAACCTCAGACAAACACGCCCGAAAAAAACTAGGTCAGCTCTACCTCAGAACCTGGTCCCAAGTATTGGAAGGAATAAAGTAACAAGTGATTGACTCCCACCTGTAGATGATTGGCCAGTGTGTCTAATTTGGTGACGACCGTACAGCCAAAGGAAGCGTTATCGCAGGAGATCTCTAGACGGGCCAGCAGGTTACGTAGGATACGGGGAACTTGCTTCAGCTGGTTGGGGGTGATGGCACCACGGTCTACCGGGCACGTCTGTTGTCGTGTCAACCATTCGTTAATACAGGCCCCGCAGAATGCATGCTCACAGGAGGGGGCCTGCAAAGATACAGAGGCGAGACTTGGGATGAGGAGGTGGAGTAAACCATAGACCACATGTAAGAATCTGTTAGAGAGTACTTGATTTCTAGACTGATTTCTTCCAGAGTGACTCTCACCTGTAGGGGTTCCTCTAAGACACTGCTACAGATGGGGCAAATGAGTTCCTCATCCACGCTGCCATGGAAACGGGTCACCTCATAGCCCATCCTCCTGCTGCTACAGCGCCCCGATGCAGAACGGGGCTGGTCAATTAATGCCAAGACTAAACGAGCCATAATGTGATATACTGAGAGGTATAGTTCTAACGCTGACGAGAAGAGAAAATGGATAAGCTTTAAATAATTGTAGTTTATAACGGAGGATACACGGAGATGGTAAAGGCTTGGTGATATATGACTGTCATGATGATGACTATAATGATGATGAAGAAAAAAAACATGATGATGATAAAGAAAAATTAAATGTAGTTGAAGTTGAAATGTATGATGATGATAGTGATAATGTTGATGATAATGATGACGACAATGATGATAATGTAACGATAATGACAATAATTATAATGTAACAATATTGATGACAATTATTTTAATGATGACGACAATGATGATAATGTAGATGACAGTGATGATAATGATGATGACTGATGATAATGTAGATGACAGTGATGATAATGATGACGACAATGATGATGCACCGAGTATAAAGTTCCATTGCCCATGTATTGCAAACATCAAAATCACTAACAGATTCCGGCTCACTAGGTTTTAAACACCTGAAAAAGAACTAGATTATGTCCTGTTGAACACTTGATAATGATTAATGCACAGTGGATTACATTGGAGTGACTTATGTCCTGTTGAATGCTAGGTAATGATAATGCCAAGATGAACACAGGGATGGCCTGTTGAATGCAGGAGAATGATTTGATTCCAAATATACACAGGAGAATAATTAATGTCCTGTTGAACAAAGAGATGACAGCCACTAATAGGACTTGGTCTAAGTTATGATAATACTACTACTTCTGGACTTGATCGATCCAGTTGGGGCAGGTGGATTTGATGCCCAATGCGGTGAGTTACTAAGTAACACAGTTGGCGTTAATAAGCTAATATGAACTGTGGTTTAAGACCCTAAAAGCCGTTGAGTTATAGAATGTCCAGTGAACACTAGAACATTTGAGATTTTTACCGAAAAGACATTGCCATATGGTCCAAGAAGAACAATACACATTAGTAGTAAACATACAAGTTTAAACCCTTAACAAAATATTATTCAACGAGCTCTCAAACCAATCATCGTAATTTGATAAAATAATCCTCACCAAGACTGTTGAACTTTCGCACTCAAATCACTACGATGAACGCGACAGTTGTCATCCCGGCAAAGTTCGGCACAGAGCAGCAATGATAAAATCGTACAATAAGATCAGAGAGTTTCTGAAAGGTACACTTGATATTAGCATTCAATGTGTTTGAACTTTCGGTCTAATAGGACTAAGGCAACGCTATTGATGGCTATTTTGAACGCTGATTTCCAAATATCTACCGTTGTTCAATATTTACCACGAATATTTTTGTTTCCGGTGACTACGAGGATGCGCAATGGAGCTCAATTTTGTTATCATAACGGTAGCAGTAAGCATCATCATAACAATTGCAAAATCCGTATTCAGAAACCTAAAAACTCGTTTGCGCGTTTGTTTCCAGATTGCACTAGTCACTCGGGAAGCAATATCATGTGAGTAATACATTAATGTTTGCTGTAGAATTTCTTCAGTGCAGTTGCCTTTCAGAGTTAACAGATCTTCTCTGTCCATGCCTTGCTCGGTCAACTGAGAGTGATGCCTAGGGTTGTCAAATTCATTGTTTGGTTATTCGCATCTATATTTTGATTCAAGTACTGCCCTTCAGCCCAGGCGACTTAAAGCAAGCACTGAATGTGCTCACCCAGCGGGTATCCCACCCCAACGTATGCCCAAAATATGCGTTTACATACGCATATGAAAAACGGTAAACTATTCAGCTTTTATAGTTCTCTTTTTGTTTTATGAACAAAACTACAGTATATGCACGCACCGCAACACTAGCTTTTTTCAGTTTATCCCAAACATTTCAAATCCCCTATCACGCTACCAGGCGGCGCCACCCACGTGTCCCCCATTCATCAGTTCCAGAGACGTCATCATTGCAATGAACACATGCATAAAACTTCCTCGATTCCACCATGGACGGTTTACCACTTGAGATCATTTCTCTCTGAACTGTGTAAAATATATTCGCCTTCCTATGAATGAATGAATTGGTACAACTTTTGATCGAGTTATAAATAATTGCATTTGCAGGCGCATGAGTTTGACTTGGGTGAGAGGTGAGTTCCTATCAAAATAATTGTCAGAAACTTTGAATGTGGTATTCTGTACAACACCCAAAGTCTGCTTGATAAACATGCATGTAAAAAATAAGCATACTGCGCCAAATTCCATGCTTTTGAAGGTCAGACCACCCTGGAAGAGTGAAATAGTAATACCGGCATGTGTGGATCTTGGACGAAAAAATAACCCCTACACGCATGTCAGAATAAATATGATGGAATGCGGTAAAGATTGCTCTTTGAGATTTAATACGTCAAAAAACTATACCCGAAGCTGCTATAACGAATCAGAGTTTTTGTGACAGTCGGACGGTTGGGTACGATCACCCAGACATCTTATTGGAGAAATCTAATAATCAAATCTTACAAAACAAGATTAATTCAGCAATAATGGTTTATCAATATATTCCGAAAAGAGAGGGAGAGAGAGAGAGAGAGAGAGAGAGAGAGAGAGAGAGAGAGAAATGTGAGAGGGAAATGTGAGAGAAAAGGAACTAAATAGAGAGAAATGAGAGATAGAGAGAGAGCGATTAAGAGCGACTGGAGATGGGAGAGGAAGAGAGAGCGAGAGAGAAAGAGAGAGATGAGAGAAAGAGAAAGGTGGAAAGAGAGGGAGTTGATGGAGAGGGGTGAGAGAGAAAGCGAGAAGGAGAGAGAGAAAATAAAAGAAAGAGCAACAGAAAGGTATGAGTGAGAAAAAATATATATATATATATATATATATATATATATATATATATATATATATATATAATAGAGAGGGAAAGTGAGAGAGAGAACAATAAAAATGAAGAGAGGGAGAGAGAGATACATAGAGAAAGAGAGAAAAAGTGAGAGAGAGAGGTATGAGAGAGATGAGAGAGAGAGTGAGAAAGAAAGAGAGAGAGAGGGGGTAGGAGAGAGAGAGAGAAAGGTGGAAAAGACAGGGAGGTGGGAGAGAGTGGTGAGAGAGGGAGCGAGAAAAAGAAAGAGAATGAACGACAGAGCAACAGAGAGAGAGAGAGAAAGAAAGAGATATATATTTATACAGAGAGAGAAAGAGAGACAGACAGACTGTGTGAGAGAGAAAGATAGAGAGGAGTGAGAGAGTGAGTGAGAGGTGAGAGAGAGAGAAAGAGAGAAAGAGAGATGGGAGGGAAAGAGAGAGAGAGTGGAAGAGAAAGAGAGAGCGAGAGAAAGAGATATATATAGAGATAGATAGGAAAAAAAAGCGTCAAGAAGATATTGAGAGAGCGAACCATTAAACAAGAAGACAGCGAGTGGTTGTTGTTCTATGGCATCCAAACACGCTAATTTCATAGTAGATCGGATTAATTTGCCAAAATGTCAACTCTGTTGGTAAAATACGGCGGAATGCGGGAGAGCATTGCTAATTGCTGTAACATGCAACATATCGGTAAGGTGCTTTGAATCATGTTTGGTTATCCCAAATAAATGCCAAATTTGCTAAGGAAGTTCAACTTGAAAGCATCCACTATATTTTTGTTAAATAGCTTCCAGTGCCATAGATATTTGACCCTCTGAGATTGCCTGGGATAGACCCTAAGTCTTAACGACACATATTTTCTGGGATAGACCCTTTGTCTGAGAGAGAGAGAGAGAGACCAATTGTTTTCCCATTCTCTGGGATACCCGTTTCCCGAGATATGTTATCATTGTCTGGGATACACCTATTGTCTGAGAAAGACACATTGTCAGAGATATACCAGTTTTCTGGGATATACCTATTGTCGTTTGAGAGATACCCACATTGTCTGAGAGATACACATTGTCTGGGAGATATCTACCAACTTAGATAGACATATAGTCTGGAAGAAAATTATCAACTGATATAAACCAATTGTCTCGGAGAAATCTATTGGTCCTAACCTTCACATTCGTCGCAATGTTGTATTGTTCGCATCATTAACACAGATCACGAAGAGCCGAGCTGAGCTGTTAAAGACAGCACAGCAACACGTATTCTTTGCAGATGATCTTTGAAATGAACCTTCTTCTTCCTTGTAGTATAGAGTGGTCCGCCCAAATCACCTCCTGTATGTGGCGCCAGAAAGTGGCCACGCCTCCGGACCAGCGGATTTTGAATTCTCGACCAATCACAGGCTCGGATTCAGCAGGAAGTAAACCGGAAGTAAGAAATCAGCCAATCACAGGAAGCCATGGACCCAACAAGTCACCATTGTATTGAAAAGCTTCAAAGAAACTACAAGGTTTTTGAGACAGTATCGTTTCTGAGGATAAGTAAGGTTTTTAGCAACCTATGCTCAAAGAGGAGGGGAGACAATCGAGTTTTGGATATCAACATATAAATCTGCTGCAAATCTCTACATTTTACATAGAAAAATAACAAAAACTACATTCACATAAATGAAATATTGGACAATAAGTGTTGCACATCTCGTGAAACACTAAACCCATACTTTTAAAAAGAATTTCTTTGTGAAAAAGCAAATTCGATATTTACCTAACTATTTGTTTAGCTATACTGATCTCACTGCACATCACCTGACATAAGAGATAGCTTGCGCCAATATTCACTGATGTAATGTTGTTAAAAAGCGGCGAGAATGAGGAAAAGTTAGGTGTAATAGACTTTACTCAATTAAATTATGAAGAATTTTCAGCAACATGTGCACAACGAAGAGGGGAGCTGTGCAAGTTATATATACATATACATCAGCAAATAAATCACTTTCAAATTGCTATATTTTGCACAAAACAACTGCATTATGTAATTTACAGTAATGTACATTCAACGTGGCATCTCTCATGAAACAATAAACCCACCCTTTTATCGTGAATTTTATTGATACAAACTGTTTACGATACAAGTAACAAAGTAAATTTGGAAAATAAGTGGTTTATTAATTTTGCAAAATGAGTTTAACTACATATCGGTTGCATAATCGATTCTATGAATCAATATTCACTGACAATACCCCTGAACCTG
>CM067355.1:30949297-30970908 GCA_034190875.2 Urechis unicinctus
ACTCTGTTGCTGTTCAAACTATGTGATGTAAACATCGGCACTATATTTGGAGAGAAAATCAACCTGTAATTGAATATATTATTTTCATTGACAATATACAGCCTGTTATTAATGACCTTAACAGTTAATCCGTCACTCATAAATATATAGTTGTCCTTTATAGTAGAGTTATCTTCATCATTACTATCTTCACCCGGACTTGTAATGTCGTCAGGTAAGTCACTATCTACAAACATTGGCCTTGTCACGGCATCGGGTAAGTCATATGTTTGGCTAAGCATCCTTTCTAATAATGCTATAAATGATTTTATACAAGTTATATGTTTTTCGTCAACAACTTCTGTCAAAATATAATGAGCAGATTCATCGTCATCATCACCTTCATTGTATTGAATTTGTAATTGAATATCAATAGCATATGTATCAGTAGGAAATGTATTCCACTGTGGTACATATATAAATTTGTTCACTCCAATGGCAGCGTAATTGGCGCTGCCGGAGAAACTTAGTTGTTGTGGTAATTGAAGTCTCAGCTCTCCTGGAGTGTCCTTTAAAGTATGTACAATTTGGAAATGTTTCTCTTCCTTATACTTGCGTACCATTCTAGCACGTTTGTACACAGGTTGTATGTGGTCATATTCCTCAATAAGGTTATTAGCTTCTTCGTCGTACAACATACTTTTTTATTAATTTATACTGTTTATATCAGTTTCACTAACCCACTCGTCAAAGGAGTCTGGCCAACCAACCCAATGAACGAAGTAACGTTTGTTCCGACGGTCGTGGCGTAGTACGGTCACTCTATATTCACTTGGTAGAGAATCAACCTTCTGTAATTCCTTTTCGTAATACGTTCCTTTTATTTTTTCATTATTCTGATCCTTCAGTCTGTATTTATGTTCCTTTCCACTGCGACCAATACTGTCGACTACAAATATTTCCTCTGTATATGTTGGGTGGTATCCTTTTTCAAAGGCGTCGAACTTACGAAATCACCATATTTATTTTTCAATTTGTATTTGTCGTCTGTAAATGTGTTGTCCTTGTACCGACCATCGTCATCATGTATACGACTGACAACTTCATTAGCGTTGTTAAATGTAACGCTGTTCGGTGTTCTTCCTATGGTAGTGTGATAAGAATTGTTGTAAGAGTCTATGAAATCACCGGTTTTATCCACCCAACGATTGGTTTGTTTTTGATACATATATTTCATAATTTTTTCTTTAAAGGTCCTATTAAATCGCTCAACAATGGAAGCTTTAACCCCTTCATTCTCTGTCGTAAAATGTCGTATATTATACTCTTCATACAAATGTTTCATTTTTCAATTCAGAAACTCACTGCCTTTGTCAGTCTGGAATTTCAAGGGTGCACGACCGCTGTCAGCGAGTATATCTTTGAAGGCTGCTGCAACATCATCTCCTTGTTTCGTTTGCAAATTTCTAACATATGCTTTTTTACTGAAGCAGTCTATGACAGTTAATATAAATCTGTATCCGTCATTTTCTGTTGCTGTTTTTTGTTCCTAAATCTTCTAAATATCCAGCCCATTGTTGATAGGGTTCGCCCACAATTGTTCGTGACACATATACTTTGCCAACTTTCTTATCTTTGTGTATTCCATAAGTATGTTGTGTAGAAAGAAATTTAGCAACATCCTTCCTGGTTACAAGTAAATGTTCTTTACGTGCTGCGTAGTACAACTTTTCGACACCTCCAAATGATCCTGTATTTTTAGGATCATTGTAAATCTCTTTCAAAGCGGTCTTTGTACGTTCGTCCATATTAACGAATGAAACAAGTACTTACATAAATACATACTTTTATTTCATAGCACATTACAAATTTAGTTACCGATTTTTTATATAATTTACATGTCCAACCAATACTGCGGTAACAGAAGCAACTATTTCAGTAGGATGGTTATAAGCATAAACCATACCAGCAAAGATTCCTGCTTTTGTAGAAGTGTTAGGTTTCAATATGTCTATGGCACCAGCAGAAGCTTGGATACTTTTTTTTATTATAGTCTGACCAGGAATAGCGTCTGGTAAAATATCCAAGGCCGCTGTCAATTGACTAAATTGTGTATTTGTAACTTCCATTAAAGCGGTAATATATATGTACCACGGAATACCAAGACTCGCTAATATAGGAGCAATTTTTGAAGCAATATCTAACACATTATAACCAAAACGAAACAAACCATAACGCCCATTGCTTTCTTTCTGTAATCGTAAATTAGCTTTCTGAGTCATCCTTCTGCATTGACTTGGGTACACTAGTAACAATACCCTTGTCACTAATATCTTCAACATAATCCTGACCTGCCGCACGTGGGACAAAAAAATCTCTCCATGACACGCTTTTATCGGACCGAATCAATAATTCACGCACCTTTTCAAGCAATAATTGATCTTTCGTTATTGCTAAAATTTCAGGCCAATTTTCATTAGTTAGTGAATCCAATTTCTCGGCTGCAACACGTTGTGATATTTCATTAATAGCTATATTGTCAGTAGGAAATTGAAATCTAGTACGAAACATAGTATTCTTTGACTTTTGTACATTACCTATTTGCGTTAGTATAACTATGGTATTCTCCGGTGCTTTCTTCATAGGTTCATTACTATTAATAAATATTACAATACTTCTATACATTGGCTTTGTAAAATATACACCATTTAAAGTGAAATAATCGTTAGTCATTTGTGCACTATCTGCTATAAAATCTGAGTATATTGAATGACCCAAAACTCTTACTGCATCTTTGTCTTTATCGAAAGCGTCGTCCAAGAATACTTTTGCTGAAATAAGTTTATTATTTTCAGACTCCTTTGTTGAAGACCATACTCCTTCTCCACTAGGTGGTGGTGGTTCAGTTTCGTGATAAGCTCTTTCCGAAGGCTTTGTAGGTGTAGGTGGTTTAGCGTTGAAGGTTGAGGATTGAATAGACGAAAGAGAATGTTGATCCGATGGCATGAGACGTCGCATTGTGACAAACTTATTAATTTCATGCACACGATTATTTAAGCGTTGATTATTTGTTTTAGTAGCGTCGTCACTAAATATTTTTCTTCTTTGTTCGTCCAAAGCTCCTGCGGCAGGATTGAGTACCATAGTTTGTTGATCGACAACATCCTGCAAATCTTTCTTTGTCAGTCCTTTTTTCCTTGCAAGGCGTGTGACCTTAACTTTCCTCTCCCTCCGGCGGACCCTCACTTTACTTCGACGAGTTGTTTCCTCTTATGACGCTTAGCCCGTCGGCTTTGAATATGACTAACAGCAGCCTGTGTACCAAATTCAAGTCCTTTATTCATTCCAGCCTTAAGCACTTCCCTGCCAGCTTTCTTTAGTAATCCTGGCCCCTTCTTAATTCCATACTGCATACCTTGCTTTACAGCTTGTGTACCAACCTTCTTGGCAGCTTTAAGTAACGAACCAAAGGTTCCATACCCCTGTTGATAAACCGGACGTCTGTAAAGTCGTTTTGTACTCATTATTCTTTCTTACCGTGGAGGAATGACCGTAGTAGTCTTCTCTGTCGTAGTGTACGTAACGAATGAAACTACAGGACCTTGCCATTCCTTTTCCTTCGTCTGCGATAAAGTCCTTTTCCTTTTTGATTTCTTTTCTTCATTATATTTTCGGCACTCGACCTCACACCTTCTTGAATAGCTTGTTTGACAAGACCTTTTGCTCCTTTCTTAGCCAAGGCCTTTAATCCTCTTTTAGTTAAATGCTTAGCGGCAAGACGCGTTGCACCTCTTGTTGCTGCTCGTGTCCCTGCTCGTGCCGATGTTCTTATTGCAGTTCTTGCTGCCACCCTGGCTGCTATCCTTGCAGCCCTTGTACCGACTCTGGCTGCTATCCTTGCAGCCCTTGTACCGACTCTGGCTGCTATCCTTGCAGCCGTACTTGCTATTCTAAGTGCTGGACCAATGGCTGCTAAGAAAGCCACCATGTTTACGCTTTTCCTTTTTCAATTGAAAGTGAAACAACATTACACAGAATGAGTATTTAAAGCAAAAATTCATATAAACTATTAAACTTTATAATATAAAAGATTATTTACTCGTGAGACAGAATTTAGTTTCAAAGAAAAAATGTGTTAAAATTGTGTTCCGAGATCGTGTTTTCTGTTCCGAGATCCCATTGGTTTAACATGGGGTTTGTTCCGAGATTTCATTTTGTGTTCCGAGATACATCTCGTAACAGAATCTCAAATCTCGTAACAAACCTCATGTTAAGTCAATGAGATCTCGGAACAGAAAACACATTCTCGGAACAGCTTTTTTGGTAGTTGTGTAATTTATTTATTTATTATTTTTTTTTACTTGTTGTTGTATTATTTGTATTGGTATATATTTGTTGATATTTTTAATTCTCTTTCAGTTAATGCTAACGACAGGAACTGTAAACATGGATTTTTGGAAGAAATATTTACAAAATAGACCACAAAGATTGGGACTAGCTGTTCTACTTAATAAAAATAGAACTGTGAAGACTAACATAAAAGCGTCTAGAGTAGCCAAAGCACTAAAGCCGGTGAAAGCTCCTCCATACCATGGGGTAAAAGTGAAGTCCACCCATAAACCTAAGGGAAAGAGAAAGGTGCAAGATGTCGATTCTGACAATGATTATTTCAATGATACTACACCGGAACCATTGTATAAAAAGAAGAAAGGAACAAAGGAGGAGACAGAAGATTGTGTGTCTTCCGACGAACAAGAGGTTAGTGTAAAACTGCAGAAAGAAAGTCACTGCGTTGTCGAGCGGAAAAAAGAGCAACAATTTTTGATGGACCTCACTCTGCCAGGAGCACTATTCCATTATTTGATGATCCTGTTTCTACAAAGGTTCCACGCTCTGAGGGAGAAATTTACAGCAACTGTAAGACATTTTGTCAGAGCTATCAAGACCTTGATAAGGGTTACCATCTTATTAAACATAGCAAGAAGAAGAATTTACAGGACTTAAAGAGCTGTGTTCAGAAAATTGTTCACAAGGAAGGTCCCCTGCATACACATTTGACAGCTGACGAGCGCGACCGTCTATTTCTTCACAAGAAAGACGTACAGGCTATTTTATCTCAAGACCATAACTCCGTGAGGTAAACGCTTGAGAAAAATCCTGAATTAACTCAATTGGTGACTGGTTTTATTAGCAGTATAGACGTAGATTATGAGGAGAATTAAACGCGGCAGAAGAGGTCCTCGCAGACCGAAGAGGTCGACGAGAATTAAACAGATTAATGAACCAATGACCAGTCCGACCATTCATCATGGTTCGCAAACATATTATAGAGTATTTAAGAAGACCAGTAAGTCATAAAGACCTGTATGCACGTAATTGTTCATAAAGAAAGCCGCCTGCTTCCTCATCAGATCTACTCGCTTTTGTCAACAGTCAAGACGTGAATTATGAAAAGAGCTAGTCGTGGCAGACATGTGGGAGTCAATTCAAAGAAGAAATCAAGACCACGTAAAAAGAGAAAACAAGTTGGAGGCTTTATAAACACACTCTCCATGAATATAAAAAGAAGAATTAATAAACGACTGAAATCAAGACTACCTAAAAAGAGAAATCAAGTTGGAGGCTTGCTACCGTGGCTTATATTTGAAGGTGTAAAAGCTAAACACGAAAAAAGGAAATTCAGTTTTAAAATGCGTTGGGAGACAGTATAAAAGATCAATTGGGTATTTAATAAACAGCTGCAGCATATCTTCTTTCTAAAGTGTAGTGCACTATCATGTAAGACAAATAAAATAGACTGTATATTATATAAATTGCATTGTTTATTTGTCTCTATACATGCGTCTCACAGAGACAAGAAATATTAACAGAATGATTTATAGAAATTCGGAAGAGCATCGGTTAATGCTTCTTTGGTTTGAAAGTATAATTCTCTGCGTGTAAGCATCCGCTCTTTTTCATCAGGTCCATTTTTCACAGATGTTGTTATAATCAAAGAATACTGGCTGCATTGTAGTTCTATATCATTTACAGCTGGTGTAAATGGCTTTTTTCCACTGGACCACTTGGTGGCTCAGGGGTTGAAGTACGGTGTGATTCCAAATCTATGTGAACTGCTCCACTTTGACGTCGTTTTGCATACGGGCCACTTTGCAATTGAAGAGCTCGTTTTTTCCACTTCGACTGAAACAACACATATAACACATTACATTTATTATATACATACAATAATAATATTCTACACATAAGTTATTAACACTTACAGGCATTGACTTTGGGGTATTCTTTCTCGCTGTCAAAGAGGTCCTCATCACTTTCGAAGACATTTAAGAGGTCCTCATCACTTTCGACGACACTTTCGACGACATTTTTGTCACGTGGTTCAGTCACATCTTCAATTGAGAATACCGTTTTCTTATTCATTACTTTCAGTCTGAACTCATTCCTACTTATTCTAGCCCAATCGAAATGATCTATTTCTTCGTCACTGAGGGGGAGAAGTTTGAATATGTACATTGGATTGCTATTTTTGTACTTCGTTTCAGCACTTCCCCACAAGGGTAATTGAGTGTGGTCAACTTGACATTGATTCAATTCTTTTTGTAATGTTTCAGGAGCCCACAATTGTATGACTCCACCACTGGAAGCAAATGCTGCCAGTTGAGTTTTAATAACAACGGACATTATGGTGGCTCCTACACTAGTTCTTACACATCGTATGTCCAATACGAAAACAATAACGAAAATGTAAAGGGCGTACTGTGGTAAAAGTCACAATGTCAATGACAACTTTTTGAATGTCCTTTGTGGTAGGCCATGATCCCACTCCCCATGGTCTCGTACCGTGTGGTACCACATGGAGTTCATCCTCGCAATCACAAATGTGTCGCTTTCTGTAATACATACAATTACTTCTATTTAAGAACTGCACTATTATTATGTTATTAAAATATATATAATATCAATAGTACTTACTGGGACATGGGTACTTCTTTTCTTAAGCCAGTCACAGTCGTCATCGCTTCCGTTACCGGGAGTAGTGGTAATTTCTTGCTTTTCTTGTGTTGACTTAGTTGACATTCTGAGCGCTTAAACTTTATTGCTTTAATACTTGCAACATACTGTTATATGTATATTACTCAGCACTTTTTATGTCACGTGATGTATTCCAACCACTTACAGAGGTCAACAGAGGCTACAAGGAAGTGTACATCCAGTAGCGTATATCAGATTGCAAGCAGGCTTGGCCTGTGGTTAAGTGGGTCCAACCAGTTACATCTAGTTTAGAAGCGAGTCATATACCACGTGACTATTACAACTGGTTCTAAACAGTTTCATGAGCTAATAATAAAGTACGCAATACATATATCACCAAAAGAAATGCTTTATTACATTCAGCATATTATAAAAGAAATATATATATTATATTATTGTCAACTCATAGGTCTTAAGCACCAAAGTTAAAAATAGGAGTGCCAGTTGCAACGTCAATGGATAGGATGTTGTTTCTATATTCCTTCATGGACACAATCATGTAGTTTTCCGTGGGAGCCTCATGGAATTCAATTTCAAGACTGACTGGTCCAAATGACTCTGTCTGTGCAAAGGTTGTTGTGGCAGCACTCTTGTTAGGGCTGAGGTCGAATGTGTACAAGTGGTCTGACGCACTCCACATATCCAAATCTATCAAGGCATCTTTCATAGACCCCCTCCATGTGCGAATGGCTTTGATGAATTCCTTGCGACGCATCATCTTTTCCTGATCTTGATACATTCCCCAGTTGTATACATAACCATGTTCATCAGGATAGTGGGATCCGTCATATGTCATACGAATCTTCGCTATTTTCAGTGCCTCAAAATTAAGAGAGTCAAATGCATAACTGCCAGAGTCAGTCGCAGCTTCCTGATGTACAAATCCTAAGGCTATGCGTATGGGGACTTCATTATTGCTAAACTCTTGTGTAGCATTATGTGGAAAATTATGTCTTGTGGTTACATATCGTGTAAGTGGATATGTAATTAATGAGTCTCCGTTGGTTAACTTATCTAACAGTCCTACGGTTACCTCCGGATCCAACTTTACCCTCTCAATTTGGATGTACATGTCCGTAAACTGTAACACCGGTTTCACTGCCTCACCCGCCTGTACAGTGAATATTTTTTCAGGCCTGTTTCGCGTTAAGCTAATGCTAAAACTCATAGCCGGAGGCAAGTGTTGATCAATGTTTAGGAAATAATGGTGTAGTTCCATTTCCACCTGAATAAGAGGACTTTCAGGTAGCAAATCAACGTCGTAACCCATTTTGTCCTTCTAGCAGCTATATCGGCCGCATCACCATGGTTGTTAGCCTGAGTTACCCAGTCGCCGGCCGCCCAGCCCACGCGGAAATGTTCATTGAATTCCAACTCTTCTCCATCTTTTGATGTTCCTTCTAGCAAACGCAGCATTTGCGTTGCAACATTATTGTCACAGTGGTTTATCAACCTATATTGTTGATTAATGTCTACATCCACACTGCTAAATAACGCCTGTGCCAAGTTTGAAGACGTTTTGAATTTAATATCCTTCCATGCTGCAGGCACGTCATCTTTTCCACTGTTGGTCTTAATGCGTGCTTCGAAATGAAGCCTTGCAGATTTCAGGTTAATCCACTTGTTATCACTGGCATCTATCTTAAATTATATTTCATTAGCTGTTTGCCAATTAGAAGTCTGCGGTCTGATCGTTTTAATTTCTGTATTAAGAACTGCATCGTCGAAAGGCTTTCTATCCCGTACGAGGAATTGATCCTGTTGAACACTAATTTGTTCCTCTGGATCAACAGGTACTGTAGTGTAATGACTCATATTTAGCTCCGATGTGGTCGGTATAAGAACGAAGTGACGACTGATAATGTTATAAAGCTTTACACGTTTATTATACAGAAGTTGACATTACACAATACAACAGTAAACCAAATAATAAATAAATAAATAAATAAAAATATTACTGCATTTCAACTTCATTAACAGCAAGTTTTTCGTTGAAATCCTCATTACATTCAACTGCTTTAGGCACGAAAAATATATTATGTTCATCAGGAAATATGTTTGTTCTTAATTTAGTACAATCAAGATCCTTTTATGTACAATCGAGAAATATTTACCCGTGTGGTACCTGAGATATAATCTCATACGCTTTAGTCATAACTTTAACACCCTTTCCAAATACTTGAGTAGACATACAACTTATTTGTGATTTATCCTGCGGATTCTTGAACAATACTAAGTAAGACGCATTCAGACTTGTGCAAATATTCTTATTAAACATATTCTGTACAATAAAAATTACACTTATATTTGAATGATGTGAATGCTTAGTAAATAAATCCTGTAGTGTCTTCTCACATTTTTTGTCACTCATGAGATCGTCAATTATAATTAATCTATTGACTCCAATGTCTGATTTAACTATCTCCTCTATATCAGGCAAACCAGGATGAAAGTTGGGATGTTGGGATACTGTTCTTTCAAATGAATTATTGACTCTTCACTGCCATAGAACCACATGATTGAATTAACATTAGGTTCAATCATTTCCTTTCTATTTTTCAACAAACGTTCAACAAATGTACTTTTACCGCTGTTTGATGGGCCAGCAATCAACATTCGAAACGGATGACTCAGCTTGGTAGGTTTGTTTTCGAAAGTCAGTTGCCTATCCAATCCATTCTTGTACGTGTGTTTGTACAGTTGCTTCGGCTTGATCAATTCATCTGCTGGTAATTCATCACGTAGTCTTGCAACTTGAATTCACGCAGAATATCGCTTAGTACATTTTTTGTCGCAATCATTCTTGCTACGTTTGTACTGCATATGTTTCTTCTTCAGCGTATCATACACTCCCAGCCCGAATTTGGTTACATATTTATTCCTGTACACAGCGGCTTTATTTCGTGACATCACTAATTTAGGCATAATTGAAGTTTGTTATGATTTTCCTGATGTGTGGAGAGTGATATTTAAATTCAGAATGATATGTCACATGATGATCAGGCCGTAGTCATGATGTCAGTTCCCTGCATGGCAGCCTGAAGAATATCGTTGGTGGGCGGTACATCGAGAGTCACTTTGAGCTGGTGTTTATCCTTATTCTTTGACCTTACCGACCGTGGACGCTTTGCTTTCTTTTTAGGCAGTTGGTCAGCCACACTCTCATAAGCCTTAGGAGGTTCCGCAGAAGGTCGGTCGATAACAATGCTAGGGAAAGATGGAAGGGGCATCAGTTTTTTGTTCTACCATGCCACTGTCCACAGGGGGTTGCGCGATCTCAGACATTTCTTCCGGTGTACACAGCCTAATAAACTGCCCCTTTGACGTTGCCGTTGACGCTGCCGTTGCCAATGGTATATCAGGGACATCATCCATCGGATTATTTGCCTCACCATTGTTTCTGACCATATCCTCAAAAATGTTCAACAGCTCAGTGTTATCTGCCATGTCCGGTTCCGAATCGCTGTACTGGTCCGAAGTAAAGCCTTTTGTGGTTTTTATTCTACAGCCACCGGGCAGCGTAATATCTTGCAGATACGGTTCTATATCCTCGACTCGTAAAAATACGGCGGTTTGGTTGACCTTAACCATAAAGGCAATGCACACAGAAAGCCAGTCTTTTGCCCCGCCTCTGTTTATGAATCGTATTCCCTCCTTATTCTTATCTTCCAACCATTTAATAGATTTAACCAATTCTCTTTGAATAATAGTATTGTCGTCGTCCATTATGTTAATTTATAATGTACTTCCTCCTTCTGTACTCTCTTCTAGAATGAAGTAATAATTTACTGGTTTAGTTATATATTCAGTGTAACAGAATGTGAATAAGTATAAATATGGACAAGGGAGTTGCAGTTAAACATAATATTTATTTTTCAGTGTAAAATATAATTAGTCACAGTGTAATAATATATGTGAATAGACCATAAAATATTACATGACAGTCATAATAGGGCGGTGTCACTTATACTTCATGTTCACAATGACTGTAAGATATATCAGATAACATATATACATCCTCATACATAATCATAACTGTCAATCATTAGTGGCATATAATACATACAATGATAACATGGTGGTTAACCACAAATGATGGTTCACCATGAGCTGCTGAGTCATCCACAACAAAAATATATTACATTCACTACATAAGAGGAGGTAACACATACAAAATAGTTATGTATAAACTCCTGATATAAAACATAAATTATTATGTACAAAGTCACTTTGGCGTTTAACGCGTATTTTTTTTTTCAATTCGTTAATTTTCCTCAACATACATTCTGTAAAATTGTTGTGGTTCTCCCTTCTTCCCCATCCTTCAACACACGCTTGCCATATTTATTAGTTACGGTGCGGACATTATCTACCACCATCATGGTTGCATTGCTACGCTGCAAAGAGGAATAATTTATTCTCATTGGCACATCATTTTTCAAAGCATTACTAAATTCATCACTGCAGTCTATGTACATAGCTGACTGTCACAGTCCTTTTGATGCAATTTTGATATCACCCGCAAGTTTCATGGAGGTAACTGTAAATAATTTGGAGGACAGACCTACAGCCCGGTCACCAGAAAATTCCTCTTTAAATGGGCCTGGTAAACGTTTGTTACATTCACTATGAATAGTGCACTGATTCTTGGTGTCGCAAGGTTCGTGAGAAAACCATATTGGTCTAATGACATTCTCCCATTTTTCTTTGCATTCATCCTTAACACATTCATGTATACTCTTTTCTGACATAGCTAGGGTGAAGGAATCAGTGTCCATGGATATGAGATCAATTTTATCCATATGACAATGTTTGGCAATAATAGTACAGTAAAATTTACCATGTGTATTTTAGCTGCATCAAGTATAAATTTTCCTATTTGAATGGGAATATTTGGATTAGTTTTATTTTGGTTCATGTGCATCTCTACCAATTTGTCATCTATCTCACTAGCATCACGAAAGGTAGGTAAGTTAATCATTTTACAAACTTCTATTTTATTTTGAACATAGGAAATGTCACTGTGCTCATCCTTGTTCATAACAGCACCTCCATAAAACGCATTACCTATTAACTAATATGTATTGGCTTGAAGACAATTACCACCGGGCATGTCTCCTTTCCTACGCTCATAAACAATGTTGTCAATGAACAATTTTAAGCATTTTTTAGCCCGAAATTCCCAAGTTTTATGTACTTTAGAAATTTTACAACCCAAATTAATCAAACATCTTAAGTACGGAGTGGCTAACAAAACTTTCGTACAATTGAGCACACCAGGGAGTTGAGCATTTCTTTCACCTGGTAAAGTCCCCTTAACAAACAATAGAGCAAACTTATCTAAATTCTCATTCACACTACCAACTGTACATATATCAACCTCAGCCATTCCAAAGAAATCAATGTTAGGTTTGTCAACAGTTTCCGCTCATGATTTGTAGGCCACATCGTTATTTTCAATAACGTCATCTTCACTGAAATTATTCATAAGTAATTTCGTGAATTGAACTGGGTCAGACATCTGAGACATCATTTCTTCTCTCTTCTCACCTTTTGACCTTAAGTAACGAGCAGTGAAAGTGGGGATGGTGACATTTCCTTCCCAAACATCTTTATTGAAACGTTTGAAATCGCTCTCCCAAACAAATTTAATGATGTATCTGAACTGTAAAATACGTTCAAATTTCTTCTTAGTTTTGGAAAACCTCTTTTTCAACATATTTGCCAAATGATCATTGCCAGCCTTTAGTTTCTTATCAATTTCTGTTGGATGTCCATGCCACCAATTCCCTAGAAATTCGTAACAAATGCCTTTGACACTCGAGGGAAAGGTGTTCAATTCCCTGTCGGTGAAATTACACCAGAGACGAATACCGTCAACAACATAGTGACCAACTCGTGAGAGTTTGCTGTCAATACAACTAGATGAAATATTTACATGGGGATAGCAAACACTGCTGCCAATAACATTCATGTATTCCTCCTTTTCCGTTGTAGCCATATTTACAAGACGGTCATTTTCCCTGCTAATCCAAAGTCTTTCTAAAACACTATCCTGCGTTTTCCCCATTTCCACACTCCTTGTTCATTGGGTTTAAATATATGTACAGTATTCCCAACGGGCATCCAGTGTTGCATACAAAAAGAATATAACGCATTGGCGTCATAGGTCTTAATTATTTTAACAACTTTGTCACTCCCTTCAATTTTACTGTAATGAGCAGTAACATCCCTGTTATAAATGGTACTAGGCCCTCCTATCAGATTCCTCCTAATCACACGTTCAAACTGTTCACCTTCATCTGCACCTGATGGTAGGAAGAAAGTACCACCTTCCTCTTCACATTGTTTATAGCCTACATAACGAGCTATGTTTGGAAGGGACATATTATCCCTGAACAATTGTATTCCCGTATCAATGTTCCGGAAATTGTCCTGCATCAAATCAATTACAGGATGCATGATATCAACGTCTTTCACGTTGTACCAACGTAAATATTCAAGCATGTTGGTAATATTTTCTTTCTTCCATAATTGGACAACATGTTTATGCAAATTTTCAATGCCCGTTGTCACAATTCTTCTCTCAAAACTTTCTTTGTTCTTCTTTCTTCCCACTTCATTCATAATTTCCAAATTCTTCCAATTGAAATTCACTTTCTTGCTTTGAACATTGTGTTCATAGCTTGAATTAAGCCAGACAACATCTTCTGTGTCACGGGTGACACATTTCTGATTGGCTACACTGTTGTAACCTAACATATCAAGCCATATACTTTTTTCTTTTTCAAACACATCGCGTGTTGGATCAGACAGTGAATTTAATGTTATATCCTTTGCCATTTTATAAATTAACGGCTGCTGCACATTCTTAAATATTTGGGAGGAATGGTCGCTCCATTCACGCTCCAACAAATGACCCTGAGGACGGTACGGGGGAGTACGCAATTCGTCTACAAAATAATCATACGTTTTCACGTCCATTTTCATTGTAAGAGAATGGAAATCATCGCGGTTTAAAGTGGAGTAGGGGAAGAAACCTTTCTCCTCTGGTAGCCCATACGATTTGACAAGTTTGACGAGACTAGTTTTGGCAGGGACATATTTCATAAGGTCTAGAAATTTTAGACCACTTGAGGTAACAATTTGTTTGTAGACCTTGCTTTTACCTATAATAATAGGTCGAAAGTCTACTTTATCATCAATACAACGGTAGGTACTAATTTGCTTGTTTTTCCTCGCAACACTATCACCACACTCATTTGTCATAACAGTTACATTCAATAAATCATTAGCATCATCCTCTTCCTCATCATTATGTACACGTTTGGTTTTTTTCAATAACCCAAATATTTTCGGCCAAGACGAACCGAAACAACCCAAATCGAATTGAGCACTGTTATAGCCTACAATTGGTATATAACTACCATACCTCTTAAGTTCCTCCAACACCATTTTCAAAGAGTTTATGTACTTTATGAGCGGACATCCTTTCTTCTTTCGCTTCTTCTCCTTTCTTTGAGTGTCATCATTGTCAGGAACGGTGTTGACATCCACTTCAATATTGACAGCATTCAACGGCTCCTCCCCATCTCCAAGACTACCAGTTAAATATTCGTCCAAATCATCTTGATTTGAGGTTTCTTCATCACTGTCTAAATACACAAAACAATAAAATATGTAATTTTTGGTTTATTTTTTTTCTTATATGAAAAATAATACAATAATAAAGAATACTTACCAATAAGGTATTCTTCAGGAAACAAGCTATTTATTTCAGCCTCGTTGAAAATATAATCACTTGTATTTTCCGGTTTGTCCTTGACCACTGTTTCTCTAAGTGTTCCCCTTTTCATTACACTTTGAGGCGAGGGTATAAAGACTTGAGGACTATGTTTGTACAAGTTCTTTTGAAAATCTTTATGAGAGTTGAAGTGGAGTTGGTCCCGTAGTTCATTTGTCATGTCATTCCATCTATCATTCGCTACTTTCACTGTGCCACCAAGTTGAATTATTTTCTCTTCAATACGCCTGTAGACAGTTTTCATTCTATTATGCCATTGTGTAGCACAGACTTTTTGAACACCCACACACAAATCGTAAAAATGTTGCAACAGTTTGATTAGATCGTTATTGTCATAATCGAAGTAGGTCTCGTGAATTCCAGGCACGTTACATTTTGCCGTTATGGAAACTGGCACATGTTTGCTCACAAATCTCCTCTTCTCTGTAGCATTGACATCCTCTTCTTCCACCAATGGAACAGCTTTGGTCTCAATGTCCCAGGTTATAACATGTGTACATTCATTATCAATATCATCAATTTTTATGTCCAAATCCACTAGCTTTTCCCATGCAATCTTGCTTCTTTGAAATATTCCTCCTTTATCTGTGTATGGACTTATACACCACAGACTTTCAAAATGTCTCTTGAAATGCTGCATATGTCTGAATGACATATTACAATGAGTACATTTATAACTAGCAATGATTTTTTTCATATTGACAATTTCTAAACAATGGCGCATTTCTGAGTCTTCTGACATTCTCACTAACAACACATTCAATCTATCATTCCTATTCACACCATGTTTGCCACAAGTAATATGTGCAGAGTTTACAGCAATATTTGATTGAACCAAAAAACTGGTAGGATTGTTCTCAGTTGCAATGTAATCTAAACTGTCCTTAGCTAAATAAAAAAGGTTTATATTTACACCAAAGCAATGCTCTATCTGACAAATCGTCTCTTCCACATCACATTTAAAATGCTGAAACCATTTTTTGTTCTTCACTGTACACCGACTAAATACATTCACACCATTGATTTTATAGTCTTGCACACTTGGTTTGTATAAAAGCAACCGTCTCCTATATACTACAAAACATTCAATTATTTCATCAATTGTTCTCCCATCATTAAGCTTACTTTGCAGTAGCTTCCATACACAATCATTTGTACCCAACGTTGACCCATGATCAGACAAATATCTCATACGCAACACATATGGAGGTATAAAGGGTATTGATACACTTTCATTGAACGATGTATTATCTTTCACAAACACATCTTCATTGTCAACGTCTGCGCCAACAAATGCATTTAACAAATCATATGTTTTTATATGAACTTGTGTGAAGAATACTAAATTTGTTTTCGTGTCTTCACGAGCGGCACTTCGTGTTATACATTCCACAAAATCACGCTCACTTATCACATCGCGTACTTGAGTAAGAGCAGAGTTCTTGTCAGTTATAATGAGCTGCTTTGAATTTGTTAAAGGGTCCGATGGAAACAGGCATGTGTTCATGGAGGGATATGTTAGTAACTTCCCCATCCTCATCCAAATGGTTCGCAATACCGTCAATTAAAATGGATACTTTGTATTCCTCATTTTCAATAAATTGACTCTTTCGAATCCATTCATAATTTCAGTCATCAGTCCATTTTTATCTGCAGGATCTCCAGGAGTGAGCGGAATATTATACCTAGACACCATATTTCCACTTATTCTTGATGTGAATATTGTTGGTGAACTCTCCTCGTACTTTACAACTGCTTTCACCTCATTAGGAAATACTCGTCTTGCAGTTTCTAAGTACTGTAACTTCAACCTGTTTTTCTCCGCCAATGTCATCAAATATTGTGGTGCAACAAGTGGTCTTCGAGCTTGACCTTGACCTTGAGGGTGGACACGAAGTCTGTGTTGTAGAAGTTTACTATTTTGTGCAAACTCCCTTGGACAATCAGGACACTGCAATTTACCATTGCCTTGTATATGACCGCGCCATGCTTACTGTTTGTTGGGTACTGTCTGTCTCTTGCTATTGTATAGTAGGCCTCAACCAATCAGAACACAGTATTTATATTCACTTTCTGTTTAAATATTTTAGAGCGTCAATAGCCAGCTAGTCTTGTACTGCTCAGGCTTTGCTTGCTATCTGATTTACGCTATCTGATGCACTGTAGCAGCTTGGCCTGTGGCTAAGTGGGTCAACTCTGCATTGGCTTTGCGCATGCGTCAACAAAATGGAGATAGAGACTGGCATTGTGAGTGAGTTCTTATGTTTATACTTTGTTATTTCATTGTTTCTGTGTGTAATATTACTGTTGAATGTGTGTCTATATATTTGTTATATGTTTGGCTAATACTTGTTGGTTAATTTGACAGTGCTTTCACAGACGTTATGGCTTAAAACGCAACGCCGTTTGGAGTATGTGTGGATAACGAAAGTGAAACTGGAGTATATTGAAGTACACTAGGACTGACAGTGAAAGAGAGGCTCTGACGTCACACAATCACAATGTAGGGATTTCTGTTGGTACATTTTGATAATGTTATGACATCCCTCACTTTCTCCTGTCCACCACGTGCGTCGTCTGGGTTTTCCCCACAACCCGGAAGTAGGTCAAATATTATAACAACAAGTCTCTATGCGGCGGCAGTGAATTATGATCCATACAGTATAGCAATGTTATAATGTTTAGGACTGTATAGCGTTCAAACGAAAATTATTATAGAGTTAATTCTTTCGCCATAATGTTCAGCTCGTGTAAGCGCTTCTGAAACTATTTTGTTTTATCTTTTAAAATTATTTTGAAATTTCAAATAATTTTCATAAATCGATTTAATTCTTTCACCATCGTGATCAGCTTGTCGAGACGCTTCCGAAAATATCCACTTTAAATTTTTGTGAAAAGTTTGAATTTTTAAAGTAATTTTAATTAATTAATTATTAATTAAAATCAAAAATGGTCATCACCATCTTGACCAGCGCGTCCATACGCTTCTGAATCTGTCACTTTTCATTTCAGGTAAAATTCAGGTATTTTTGACCTTTGATTAATTAATTAGGTAGCTACTTAATTGTTATATCGCTCACTATACAATATACCATGTTGTGAACGTTATGCTTTAATTATACCGTCTTACTAGAACGTGAATTTCCGGTTATCGAATAGCCGCCATTCTGCCCAAATCCATTTAGCCATTTTGTCCTTCTCGAGTAGCTTGTTACATCGCTCACTTGGATTTGAACATACTAATGAGCTCAATTTGCATAAAGGTCACAATGGTAAGTCAATGAGGGTCAAAATAGTAGTATTAGACCCAAAACCAAGATGGCGACCGATATTCTCTTAACTTAGGGTTTTGGCGGCTAAATTTGAATTAAGCCCCGTCCCTTGTCCTACTTCCCTGTGCTGTGATTGGCTGAGAGAGAACTTCCGGTTTACTTTCTGTAATTCCTGGCCTGTGATTGGTCGAGGATCTGTGACGTATTCAAAAGTGCTGTTCCGTATAATGGGCCCATCACCAAACTACATCACCTCCCTATACTACTAGCAGTCTGTAAACAATTTCATTTGGCATACCGGGCTTATATTGAGTGGTAAAGAAAAATATATATAACTCTTAATGTCTATCTTTCCCAGTGTGGGCTTTGTAGCATGGCAGCATTCGTAGCCACATGAGCGTAAATAACACCAGTTGATAAGATTTGATACGAACTTCACATTGAGTAAGTTGTGAGGCATACCAGATTATACACACATAAGCAACGCATTGAGATACACTGCTACCTCTTAACCAGAAGGACAGTTCGTTAAATACTAACTTACATGACTGTAACATCAAGCAACATCTTGTCAGAGTGTACAGGAAGCAGCTATCAATAAGTGGCACAGTTGCTATATGTTACAACATAGATAATGATTTGTCATTGGTAGTGATATATGGGCTGATGTTGCAGGTATTTTTAACGTTGAATCGACCAACGCTAAATCTCTTTTTATCAATATACAAGGATCGAAAAAGCTCTGAAATTTGGCCGTTTTGCTTCCAAGTTTTCTTAATTGTCAAACAGTAGAATATTGTGTTCTGTTGTAATTTTATTGAAATTAGACATATCGGATCTTATTATGCCACTTGTCTGTCCCCGTCAACGACGATCAAGTCACGGAGAACATAAGTGTGGTTGGCGTGGAATACAGGCAGCGTGTCAGCCGAGCTTCCCCAAGTCATTGTAAATCATCCCGGAAAGGTATTTTTTAGTAAACTCTGCCATAGGGCGGACATACAAGTGTTGACTAATATCAGATGAGCATAGGGGGTAGCGGGCTAAGGACTTAGCCACAGTAACGCGCTATGACCGCCATTAAATCTGGTCTCATAATCAGTCATGACGAATGGTGTTTGAACTTACCTCAAGTACACCATCGCTACTTCCAAATATTTTGAAAGGGGAGAAAAATTTCGTAGCATGATGCTTTGTAAGATTTATATAACTTGGGGGGAAGAAATTCTCAATCGATTTGTTAGGTTTGATATCCACCATGAGGTCTTTGCGGGTGGTTAGCCAGCTAGGGACAAAGTCGAATATCCGCGTCAAATCCACGAGTGTATCTCCCCATTCATGTCGTTCCGGGGTTGTAACTTCATCTTCATGTCATTTAATGTGTGGTCCTCATGGATCATGTACCGAAATGGACCGATAAAGTTAAGCATGACGAGCGATATACAGATGACGTAAACTGCAACACGCTGCGTGAATAAGGAGATAGCAATGCATAGTGAACTTATGTCACTAACAGGTGAGAAAATAACTGATTTTCCATAACCCATGTTTCGTTGATCGCAAGCCACATAACCTGTTTTTATGATTCGTTATATGAGAACAATGTTATATGAGAACAAAAGCAATATAATCTTTTGTGTTGACTGACGCATTGTACCAATGGCGGGTTATTGTCTTAGGCCTTGCTCGACAGTCGATTTGGTCGCTTGGGTACCTCTTAATTTTGTCCACAGGATAATCGTTAAACACCCATTGCGATTGAGTGTACTCTTAACCAGTAGGAATATGTAACAGTCTGCCTCCCTGTGTTCATGACCAAGTGAACGTGATCCATCACCGTTGTAATTAAATTAAGCCTGCATCTCAAAGAACACTGCTTGTAATTATAACACATGACAGATCAACACGGTGTAATGATATTTATGATGATTCAAATACATTGCACAATTGGTTGCATGTAGCCGACTACATTGTTTGTTAAGATGTTTTGTTTCTTGACATCTCTCTCACTCTCTCTCTCTCTCATGTCTCTTTCGGTGTGTGTGTCTCTCTGTCACTCTCTCCCTCTTTCTCTCTCTTCCCTCCCTCTCCCCCTCTCTCTCTCTCGCTCTCTTTTCTACGTTCCCTCTCCCCTTCGTTCTCTACCCCCTTCGTCCTCTCTCGCCTTCAATATTTACCTGACCTTGGCATTGCTTCATGATGATTATCCATGGCAAATATGACAACCCTTAGATACCTTGTATTAAATAGTAGTTCCAAACAAACAGACGCGTAGAGAAAATGATGTTACAGAGCTGTGAAAGTGTCCACAAAGCAAGGAAGAGATTGGATTATCCCTAGAACAAGCAGATCCTACGTGTAGGAAATAGGAAATCCCCTGTATACCTTGTAGCCTTGAAAGACTGGACTAATGTTTATAAATACGCAGACTATAGGTGTTCAATAAGAGTGCATTATTGCTCGCATTTTCGGTACATTCGAAAATCATAACGTCCCATAATTAGCGTGACATTGCTGTGCGGACGATTAATAAACATTGATCAACGATGTGTCGACGGATGCAAGGCACTAACGTACAGCTTGCAATGCTGCAAGCCCGTCATAAATCTCTTTGGGAAAGCTTTGTTTGAAAATGCGCGACAATTAACTTTTTGTCATTTTCCTGCCCTGTGTTAAGTTAATAATTGACATCTCCGTGTGACATGTTACTCAGACGAGGTCAGCGCAATTTGTTTTGCCAGTATGTTTTAATGATGGACTATACTTAAGCAAATGAGCACAGCTTGTTGTAGTCATTTTAACAAAGAAAACTGCGAGATGCATCAATACCACGTTAGCACAACAAAGTTAACAAACACCGGTCCAAACGATTGATGCCATTAATCAAAAACTTAACATATTAGAACTATGAACTTTCCTAAATTCCAACAATAATTGAGGAGGACGAGTCAGTATTGAGCTCGTCGAAGAAGTATATTGTTAATGAATGATTGATGACTGAATGGTATTGAAAGCAATGCCTGGTAAGATATTTTACTCATCTGGTCGTACGCCTGTTGCAGCCCATAAACTGTAAGCTAAATGAAAAATTATAATGATCACAGATTACCTTGATACATAAAGTCATTTAGACTCAAAATAAAACAAATTCAATAATCAATTATGAGACTGCAACACATCACCCTTACAAATGTGGCTACGGTAACAAATGTCACCACATCGCAATATTCCATAAGTAAAGACACTTATATATGCTGGTCACATAATTATCGCACAATATATAATCGGGAAGAAGAGTTTATAGTGTAACATGTTATAACAAAGGCCAACACAAGGACGAGGAATTCTTCGTTTAGTAACATACTGACCGGCTGTTACATTGTGCACAAGTCACACATGACTTACTATGTAGTGTTCTGTTTCAAAGTCAAAATGTACGCAGGTAATTATCATAATGAATTATATATAATGCAACTAATGTGGCAGATGAACGCATGCAATATAGAATAAACAAAATCACT
>CM067355.1:30971008-30973508 GCA_034190875.2 Urechis unicinctus
CATTGGACTGCCAGAAACCCTCGCTACATCGGCAATCATAACCAGGCGAAAGGTTTATACAATGCTGAGGACATTGATTCAGCTGTAGCGTCAAACATTCGTCGATATCTGAAACCAGCATAGGTTTATTTCCACACACCCAACTACACTTACATTAACATATAAAATGCATCATAAATTAATTAACAGAGCCCTATGCATCTATCAACAAACAACCCGTATTATTATCATGCACTTGGAAAACAGGCAATCAAGTATTAAGACAATGCCACTTACAATTGCTTATAGATATGTTAAAATGAAGCAATGTATGTCTGTTCCCGTTACAAAGCAAATATCGGGCAGTCTATAGGCTGTGCAGGAGTAAAGTCCCCCATCAAAATGTCCCAAATGTTGACCTCCTGCGTATAGTCGCCAGAATCACGACTGCATTTTTCTTGTGCTTAATAATAGGTGTTATCGAGATAATGCGAGTCAGGTATATATATATATCTATATATATATATATATATATATATATATATATATATATATATATATATATATATATATATATATATATATATATATATATATCTATATATCTATATATAGATATATATATATATATATATATATATATATATCTATATCTATATATATATATATATATATATATATTTATATAAGCATATCAATAGATTTATTATAGGCTATATGCTCAGGATAAATATCTTGGATTATATATTATCTATTAACTAGGATTGTCTACTATCCTATAACGGGCGTAATATATATATATATATCTATATATTATATCTTTATTAGGATTGACCAGGATAAATATATCGTGGCTGTAGTTAACTAGGATTGACCAGGATAATTCATTTGGGCGATTGGCTGTATTTAACTAGGATTGACCAGGATAAACTGGGTATGGCTGTAGTTAACTAGGATTGACCAGGATAAACTGGGCGTGGCTGTAGTTAACTAGGATTGACCAGGATAAACTGGGCGTGGCTGTAGTTAACTAGGATTGACCAGGATAAACTGGGCGTGGCTGTAAGTAACTAGGAGCGATAAGGTCAACTGGGTTTTTAATGTTAATTGGGAGTGGGTCAAATGGAATAAGCATAGACAAGAGAACTAAACTATGTCAGAGTATACAAGCGCTTTGGTAGATGAGCGGGTGGCTCATAAGACGTACCTAAGCACAAACTTTGATTGGCTCGGTCGACCACAAACCCCTGGTCACAGATACAGACATGTCCGAGCGAGATATTCCTGCATTTTTGTTCACACCAGCCGTCAGGACAAGGCTTGGAACGATCTGCAGTCGACACATGCATACATTCATGCACAAACACACACAAGAATGCATACACATAAATGTGCGCGTATGATGTGATAACTAAGTGCGCATGACGTGATAAATTATAGTGTATTACGTTATAAAGTAGGTGTAATAAATGATAATTTTGGCGTTAAACGTGATAAATGGACGTGTTTTATGTGACAAACGTATGATGTGGTAACTGAGCGTGTATTATAAGCAAGATTTAAAGGGTTGTGTTTGACGTGATTATTGATCGTGAATTACGTTATAAATAATCGTTCAACACGTGATATCTGAACTCGTATTACTTGATGTATGAACGTGTATTACGTGATATCTGAACATGTATTACGTGATATCTGAACATGTATTACGTGATATCTGAACATGTATTACGTGATATCTCAATGTGTATTGTGAGATATCTGAACGTGTACTTTGTGATATCTGAATATGCATTACGTGATATCTGAACTCATATTACTCGATATCTGAACGTGTATTACGTGATATCTGACCATGTATAACGTGATATCTGAACATTTTTTACGTGATATCTGAAGGTGTATTACGTGATATCTGAGCATGCATTACATGCGAAGTGATAAAACGTCCTGTAATACATGATGAATGAGCATGAATAACGTGATAAATGATGTGCATTACGTGATAAACAACCTCGAATGACGTGATAAATGATCATGTAATACGTGATAACTGAGCGTATATTACTTGATAAAATATCGTAACATTACGAGATAACTGAACGTGTATTACATGCTGAGTGATAAAAAGTTGTGTATAACGTGATAAGCGTCTTATATTTAACAAGTGAGCGTCGAATACATGATGAATGATAATGAAATAATGTGATGAATTATCAGTAAGCTCCTCACCACAACCAAGTTCGTCATTGGGATGCTGTCCACCGCAATCGTCACGTCCGTCACAGACTCGTAACCAAGGTAAACACGTGCCATTGGTACAGGCAAATTCATTCTCTGGGCATGACGTCTCAATGTGACCACCTGAAAATACAAGACGCGTTGATACCTCAAGTAACAGGTATAATTATACAACTTACACCGTAACACGTATAGGACAATTTGCAACATTACTTATTGCACAAACCACCATTCCACTTTCGAGCCACCTAATGTGAATGGACATCCATCTCGACTAATA
>CM067355.1:30978508-30991008 GCA_034190875.2 Urechis unicinctus
AGAGAACCATCACTGAAAAGATATCAACAAAGTTTACCGAGAGATTCTAGTTCTACTAGACAAAGACTTCAGATATATTGAGTCTAGTTAGCGAAACTACAGACAGGTTAAATCGGAGAACAACTACAGACGGGTTTAGTGAAACTAGAGAATGATTTCTGATGAGTTGTGTTTAATAGGAGGACAACTACAGACGGGGTTTAGTGAAACTAGAGAATGATTTCCGATGAGTTGTGTTTAATAGGAGGACAACTACAGACGGGTTTAGTGAAACTAGAGAATGATTAATGATGAGTTGTGGTTAATAGGAGAACAACTACAGACGGGTTTAGTGAAACTAGAGAATGATTTCTTATGAGTTGTGTTTAATAGGAGAACAACTACAGACGGGTTTGGTGGAACTAGAGAATGATTAATGATGAGTTGTGTTTAATAGGAGAACAACTACAGACGGGTTTAGTGGAACTAGAGAATGATTAATGATGAGTTGTGTTTAATAGGAGAACAACTACAGACGGGTTTAGTGAAACTAGAGAATGATTACAGATGAGTTGTGTTTTAATAGGAACAACTACAGACGGGTTTAGTACAGACGGGTTAATAGTAACAACTAACTAGTGAGAATGAGAATGATTACTGATGAGTTGTGTTTAATAGGAGAACAACTACAGACGGGTTTAGTGGAACTAGAGAATGATTAATGATGAGTTGTGTTTAATAGGAGAACAACTACAGACGGGTTTAGTGAAACTAGAGAATGATTAATGATGATGAGTTGTGTTTAATAGGAGAACAACTACAGACGGGTTTACAGACGGTTTAGTGGAACTAGAGAATGATTAATGATGAGTTGTGTTTAATAGGAGAACAACTACAGACGGGTTTAGTGGAACTGGAGAATGATTCTGATGAGTTGTGTTTAATAGGAGAACAACTACAGACGGGTTTAGTGAAACTAGAGAATGATTAATGATGAGTTGTGTTTAATAGGAGAACAACTACAGACGGGTTTAGTGGAACTAGAGAATGATTACTGATGAGTTGTGTTTAATAGGAGAACAACTACAGACGGGTTTAGTGAAACTAGAGAATGATTAATGATAGTTGTGTTTAACCCTGTAACAACTACAGACGAATATGTTTAGTGGAAGTCAAGGGAAATAGGTGAATGCAGGATGCGGTTTTCCGGAGGTTCCCACTTACAGCATGATCGATTGGTCGTGTGACATATCGCCACAGTCAACGTCCCAATCGCAGAAATAGGTTTAGTGGAACTAGAGAATGATTAATGATGAGTTCTTCAGGTTTGCAGGTCCCATCGGCAGAACAACTACAGACACGTAATTTGGAGTGGAACTGGACATAATAATGAATGTATGTTATTATAGATACAGACGGGTTAATTATAATAGGAGAACAACTTCACACTGGTTGACTAGACAGGTTTAGCTTATCTCAATATTTGTTGTATAGAGCTAGTGCCCATTACCAGTCAATCGGTAACTTAGTGAATGTTACTAGTTACCTGTATCAACTTCAGCTGAATATGTCAGGTCTTAACAATAGTAAATTAACCGACAGATAACATAATAGTTAAGGGAAATAGGTGAGATATAGGAATGCGGTTTTCCGGAGGTTCCCACTTACAGCATTGATCGATTGGCTCGTCTGACATATCGCCACAGTCATCGTCCCAATCGCAGAAATAGGTTCCCGGGATACATTTCCCGTTGTTACAGCGGAATTCTTCAGGTTTGCAGGTCCCATCGGCACCTTTTAACACACAAGCAAGTACTCGTAATTTGGAGTGGTAAGTAGAACTCTCACATAATAATTATCAATATATATATGTACTCACACATAATATATAATTATATACATATATATATATATATATTAATATATATATACATCTATGTATATATATATATAAATAAATGTTTATGTATATTCATATATATATATATATAGACATATACAATATATCTCTATATATATATATATATATAAATAATATATATAATATATATATATCTCTATATATATATCTGTATGTATATATATCTATATCTGTCTCTCTCTCTCTCTATCTATGTATATATATATGTTATATATATATCTCTATATATATATATATATATATATATCTGTTATCTCTATATCCTAATATATATATATATATATATATATATATATATCTATACATATATATATATATATATATATATATATATATATATATATATGCATATATATTATTTATATGTTTTTATATATAAATGTATATATATTTATATATAAATATATATATATATACATAAATATATATATATATATATATATATATATATATATATATATATATGTGTGTGTACATATATATATTAATAATTGATAAATATATATAAACTGAGTTTCAAAACTTGCGACTTAAGGCTTCGTTGGTTAACGCAATATCAGCAATGTTATCAGGGCCACATTATCCAAGCAATTGGGAGACAAAATATTTGCGTCAACGTTTTTAGCAGTCTCACTATGCACAGCAGCAGAGAGTGCGTGAGGGTGTACGCACCTACGATTTCAGATTGACAAAGGCAATCATATTTAGACAAGCTGAACGCACCACAATTGGCTTCGTCGGAGGCATCCGCGCAGTCGTTTTCTCCGTCACATTCCCAGCTGTTTCTTATACAAGCGCTAAAACAGAACCGCAGTCGTCTAAAACACGGGTCACAAGTCGCGTCAGTTAAACGGGTCACAAGTCGTCGTTACAAAGAGTTAAACAAAAGTGTCGTCGTCGTTACAAACGAGTTAAACGGGTCACAAGTCGTCGTCACAACCGAGTTAAACGGGTCACAAGTCGTCGTTACAAACGAGTTAAACGGGTCACAAGTCGTCGTTACAAACGAGTTAAACGCGTCATAAGTCGTCGTCACAACCGAGTTAAACGCGTCATAAGTCGTCGTCACAACTGAGTTAAACGCGTTACAAGTCACGATCAATAATGATCACGGCAACACTTGACCGCGACAACAATAACACCAGCGAAGTATTCACAAATGAGCATGAAAGCAATGGGATGGAACACGAGAAAACTGCGTATGTCCGGCGTATCGACCTGAATTCGTGGGGCTGACACAGTCTGGCCGCGCACCGCGTACTATTCTCATCGCTGCCATCCTGACATTGGGCGACTCCACTGCACAAGAACAAGGGGTTTTGACATCCAGAGCCATCCGTGCACTGGAAGTTTCCGACTGTGCATGTTCGCAGTGCTGTAAACACACAGAGCTGTGCTAAATGACAAACAAATCGACCTTAAAAGGGGGAACATGGATAGATTAATTAAATTTTTGTTCAACCTATATATTACAGCTTATTATTTATAGACTTTCGGCTGTTGGGACAAGCACGTATTTGATTGGATTAACATCAGGCCTTGTTTATTACTGCAACACATGTATTCGATGGCACATTGAAAACAATGAGATAACCGGTAACTGAACAATTTGTCGACGTGTCGACGAGTCGTTAAGAATTACACAAGAAACGCCATGGGACGACTTACGGCAGTTACGCTCGTCTTCTCCACCAGCGCAATCCACCACCCCATCACATCGTTGAAAGTCAGAGATACATTTGTGATCAGTGCGGTTGCACTCGAACAGCCCCAAGGTACAATTAGCCACACAGGTGTGTTCATCAGGTGCGAGCGACAAAGAATCGGGGCAGGCACACTTGTAGGTATTGCCAGGTGGCGACATCAAACACAGGTGTGAACACCCGCCATTATTCGTACATGGGTTCGGCGCTGGAAACACATTGGAGCAAGTGGATATTGGACGGAGGGAGGGAGGGAGGGATATTAAAGTGCAAAATGAGGAGGCCAGTACGTAAAGAGGTAGCTGTTTATGAACCAACATACGCACGTTAAAATCGCATTAAGAGATAATCGCCGTGACTTACTTAGCGGCTGACGGCTTGGATGAACAACGTGGATTCCATATGGCTCGTGAATTAAATGTTGCAGCAAGGTGCTTTTCGTAACATTACACTTGGGGCTGGATTCTATTTGTTTGAGGTTCCATTCACTCCAGTATACGGAATCCCCAAATATGGTGATATCGAAAGGATGAGGAACTTTGTTCAGCACAACCTGTCTATTGCTTCCATCGAGATTGGCCACCCTGTATATGCAAAGTTACAAAGATTGTAAAAAAGCGGAGCCTCGTTGCTGTGCAAATTACTGGTCGAGTCATGCTGAACTCAACGTACGCTACGCCCCCTACATAAGGCGCATGCGCGTTTATTCAGCAGTGCAAGACTTTTGCGCAGACCAAATTGTAACAGAAGGCTCAAGCGCGACCATTTAGCTCTGCAAGAAATTTGCAAATATCCTTTAACAGTCAGTTGAGGCGCATGCGCGTCCTTTAAGAAACGTCAGACATAGGTGCAGATCAAATAGTTAAATGGGGCACATGCGCAATCTTATAGCTGCGCAAGACGTATGCGCGGATCAAATAGTATAATGAGGCGCATGTGCGACCATTTAACAGCGCACGAAATATGTGTGGGCACATGAGGCAGATTCGTGAGTCGCATGCGAGACAGATTCGCAAACTGATTGGCGCATGTGCGAGCCCGTTCTCAGAGAGACAGCGAGCTAAAGGAACTTACTCGATTCGGTCTAGATGTGCGTCACACCACCACATCCGGTCTGAAAACTGATCAATAACTATGCCATTAGGCCAGAATAAACCCGTTTCGATGACTTTCTGAAAATTCGTCCCGTCCAGACCGATTTTGCTGATATGAGGCGTGAGGGACCAGTCTGTAACGTAGAGATACCTGGAAGAACGAATCAATGCATGGTTTGACATGAACGTTATGATATGCCAGCATTAAAATACCCACTTCACCATCACAAGTCTTACCTAATTTTTTTGTCGCGTGAGAACTAATACTGTGCCATGGATCAAGCGTCCAGTGAATATCACAACAAGACAAATCCCATTCTAACATATCCCATTCTGACACATCCCATTCTGACACATCCCATTTACAATATTTACACGTATCCAGCGTTACCACGCACCTAGTTTACACATTTCAACCATCAATGACAGTGACAAGTTAAGATCAATCCAAACTTGTACACCAGTTGCCCTACTTGGGTATGCAGGATGGATGCATTTGACGTACCCTGATTTCGTGTGCAGGGCCATACCGCGTGGAGTCTGGAGTCCGCTCCGCAGCAGCGTGTGAATGCTGGTCCCGTTGGCCTCACTCACGTATATACCTTTTTGTCTGGTCGTCACCCAGTACATCTTCCTGTTCAGAAAATCAATGTCATAAAATTGATTAGGTTTGCAGTATCATGATTGTTCTATGTCCCTATCATCAGATCCAGAAGTGAGAAATCACACAAGGGGCGCGGTCAAAAAGAGTTTCATAAATAGCTGCCAAGGAAACCGATAGGGTGGCATTGGAGATTAATTGGTGACACACATGAGGACCCTCAACTGAAGAGTTGGCTTCAGAATGGACCTATACTGAAAAGGTGGCACCTATAAGAATCATTAATTGAGAAGTTGGTGCCCAGGTGGACCTTTACCAGAGAAGTTGACACCAAGAAGAACCCTTAACTGAGTAATTGACGCTAAGGAGGACCCTTAACTGAGTAGACGGCATCCAGGTGGCCTCTTATTTAGTAGCCGGCCCCCAGGTGAACCCTTAATTTAGTAGACGGCACCAAGGTGGACCCTAAATTTAGCAAATGGCACCCAAATGTACCCTTAATTTAGTAATTGGCACCCACGTGGACCCATAATTTAGCAGTTGGCACCCAAGTGGACCCTTAATTTAGTAGCCGTCTCCCAGGTGGAACTTTTATATTATAACTTGCACCCAGGTGGACCCTTAACTGATAACTCTGTGCTCTTACTTGGTGATCCATTCGAATGTTACTGAGCTCTTACTTGGTGATCCATTCGAATGTTACTGAGCTCTTACTTGGTGATCCATTCGAATGTTACTGAGCTCTTACATTATGATCCATTCGAATGTTACTGAGCTCTTACATTATGATCCATTCGAATGTTACTGAGCTCTTACATTATGATCCATTTGAATGTTACTGAGCTCTTACATTATGATCCATTCGAATGTTACTGAGCTCTTACTTTGTGATCCATTCGAATGCCATTCCCTCCACGTTGGTGGCCAGGTAATCGGGTACGAAGAGAGCTTGGTCCTCGCTTCCACTTAAGGACATTCGTGAAAATTGTGACATTCTTGCATCCAGGTAGTATATCTTCCCCGCCTGGAAAAAAATTAAATTGATATAAATAGCAATGTTGACATAAATGACATTATTGACACAAATGACATTAATTATTTAAAAGACCCTATTTATATGAATGGCGGCATTGACGACACTGACTGTGGCAATATTGACATAAATAACAATATTAATTTAAATGACATTGTCACAAGTCAAATAAGGTTATTGACGCCAATGACAAAACTGACCCTATTGAAAATATTGACACTAATGACAATCTTGATTCAAATAATAAAATGTGCAATACTGACTCCATGACATTGGAGACACAAACAGCTAGAATGATGATCATGCCAATATTGACATAAATAACGTCATTGACACAAATGACAAGACTGACAACAATTGTATCAGAGCCGCTGGGACAATTTGAAGTCGTAAATATGATCACATGGCACGGTGCAGTATATTTACATATTGGCCTTTACTGTAGCAACACGAAAAACTAATGTTCAAACTCACATGGACGTCAAAGTCGAGAACATGCGTGAACTGGTGATGGTCAGAGAGAGCCACAGTAATCGAGCCGTTTAGGCTCATCTTCTGGATGAAGTACCGGTTGCTGAAGATCAAGTAGGGCTCAATTTCTGAAACAAATACGTTGCCAAGGCAATCAGCTTACTCAATATGTCGGAATTTTAATATCTCTCAAATTTATCTCACCAGAATGAACACAAAACCATCGTGGTTTTCCGCTAAAAGTCAACACTATCGATATTTGATGCAGCTGATGAGGAGGCCCTTACTGTCTGTTTTGGTGCAGGTGCGCCCGTCAGGAGACAGCTGATAGCCGTTACCACAGGAACAGCTGAAACTACCGGGTATGTTGTGACATATCTGGCTGCACGTTCCACAATCAAGGCACTCATCGATGTCTACAACAAACGGAACAAGTGGATGATACACACAAAAGTGACGAAGAGGTATTGGCTGTAGAGCCGTGGGTTCAATAACACATTACCTGTGCAGTTGCGATGATCCTCGTCCAATTGATAACCAGGTTGGCAAGAACAGAAGTAGCTGAATAGGGTGTTGGTACAAATTTGCATACAGGGCGGGTTTTGTGCATTGCTGCACTCGTTGATACCAGTTTGGTCTGTAAAAGATACAGACGGGAGAGTGGTAAGTGCACGTGGAATGACAGGTGTCATTTTGATGACTTAAGTTAACGCAGATGTATGATTGGGGGAAGAAGGAATGTGAATCAGATCTGGTGGGCGAACTTAACTGCATATAGTCTCGTCCGAAAGGTCGCCGCAATCATCATCGCCATTGCAAGCAAAAGCCAAGTCTAACACTTGCCGTTATCACAGGTGATCTGTGAGCGCATATCACAGGTAACCACAGGTGGCTCTGTCAATATCAAAATACACAGAAGGAAAGATGGTATAAAAACACACTGACATATACTGATATATATATATATATATATATATATATATATATATATATATATATATATATATATATATATATATATATATATATATATATATATATATATATATATATATATCTGTGTGTGTGTGTGTGTGTGTGTGTGTGTGTGTGTGTGTTGTGTGTGTGTGTGTGTGTGTGTGTGTGTGTGTGTGTGTGTGTGTGTGTGTGTGTGTGTGTGTGTGTGTGTGTGTGTGTGTGTGTGTGTGTGTGTGTGTGTGTGTGTACTCTTTATAATAGGAAAACAAGGGATTCATGTTTCATTTGAATTGTTCACTGGTTCACTATATCTGTCGTGGATACTTTGTACAGCTTTGTAAACCAGGCATGGCTTTGTTGTGCTCACTGCATTCGGATTCCAGCTCATCAGAACCATCCTTACAATCGGAGATACCATCGCAGTGTGACGTCATATTGATGCAGGCACCGTAGCTGCAAGCGAACTCGGTGTCGTTGCATTCGCGGTACACTGTCAATAATAAACAAAGCTTGTGTACAATCATTTCAACCAACACTAATCACAGACATCTTCTTTGGCACAGCGCAACGTAATCACAGCGCACCGTGATTACAGTGCACCGTGATCACAGCGCAACGTGATCACAGCGCACCGTGATCACAGTGCAACGTGATCACAGCGCACCATGATCACAGCGCAACGTAATCACAGCGCACCATGATCACAGCGCAACGTAATCACAGCGCACCATGATCACAGCGCAACGTAATCACAGCGCACCATGATCACAGCGCAACGTAATCACAGCGCACCATGATCACAGCGCAACGTAATCACAGCGCACCATGATCACAGCGCAACGTAATCACAGCGCACCATGATCACAGCGCAACGTAATCACAGCGCACCATGATCACAGCGCACCATGATCACAATGCACAACTTGGAGTTCTTCGCAGTCTCACGAGTGACACGTTCTAACCTCTACTGACACCAATATAACTCTCCTTCGCGATCTCTGTTCTAAGATAAATGATCATATTGTAGCCTTTACTGACCACAAAATTGTTCATCTTCCTTGCCTCTGCAGTCAGTTAAATGATCACAGACGTAACTCTGTGGTAGGCAGTTCCCGTCACTACACACGAACGGTCTGTGCGGTGGGCACGTTACGTCACCAGGGCAATTCTGGTCAGACATGAAAACGCATGTAAAATATCGCTCTCATTATCTAACAACAGATGACGTATATAATACTACTACTATACAGAACAAATGATACGGTAACGATTGAGCTAATAAAGATCACACGGCTTACTGGTGGAATCAGATACCATGTAGTATACACTATTTTAATGGTACTCTAAAGGCTGATGAAAAATCGAGGCTGTGCTTAGAGATAAGAAAACAATATCAGCGTCTTGAATCGCAGGTGTGTCGAGAAACTGACCCACCAGTTCGTCCTCGCCTCCAACACAATCGTTCTCGCGATCGCACTTCCAGTTGTCCGGAATGCAGGCCGGGTAGGAACCAGCTTCCCGGTTGCTCGTGCAATCAAACTCATCATCGTCGCACGGTAACAATGCTGACACACACATAAAATATTCCAATGGGTAGGTAAGGTCCTAACGCGGTCGTAGTCACCTTGTTATCTTTACCACGGCGGTATATGATTACGCCTTAACATGGTCGTAGTCACGTTGTTATCTTTATCACGACGGTATATGATTACGCCTTAACATGGTTGTAGTCATGTTGTTATATTTATCACGGCGGTATATGATGACGCCTTAACATGGTCGTAGTCACGTCGTTATCTTTATCACGGCGGTATATGATGATTACGCCTTAACGAGGTCGTAGTCACGTCGTTATCTTTATCACGGCGGTATATGATGATTACGCCTTAACGAGGTCGTAGTCACGTCGTTATCTTTATCACGGCGGTATATGATGATTACGCCTTAACGAGGTCGTAGTCACGTTGTTATCTTCATCACGGCGGTATATGATGATTACGCCTTAACGAGGTCGTAGTCACGTTGTTATCTTTATCACGGCGGTATATGATGATTACGCCTTCACGAGGTCGTAGTCACGTTGTTATCTTTATCACGGCGGTATATGATGATTACGCCTTAACGAGGTCGTAGTCACGTCGTTATCTTCATCACGGCGGTATATAATTACGCCTTAACATGGTCGTAGTCACGTTGTTATCTTCATCACGGCGGTATATAATTACGCCTTAACATGGTCGTAGTCACGTTGTTATCTTTATCACGGCGGTATATGATGATTACGCCTTAACGAGGTCGTAGTCACGTTGTTATCTTTATCACGGCGGTATATGATGATTACGCCTTAACGAGGGTCGTAGTCACGTCGTTATCTTCATCACGGCGGTATATATTACGCCTTAACATGGTCGTAGTCACGTTGTTATCTTCATCACGGCGGTATATGATGATTACGCCTTCACGAGGTCGTAGTCACGTTGTTATCTTTATCACGGCGGTATATGATGATTACGCCTTAACGAGGTCGTAGTCACGTCGTTATCTTCATCACGGCGGTATATAATTACGCCTTAACATGGTCGTAGTCACGTTGTTATCTTTATCACGGCGGTATATGATGATTACGCCTTCACGAGGTCGTAGTCACGTTGTTATCTTTATCACGGCGGTATATGATGATTACGCCTTAACGAGGTCGTAGTCACGTCGTTATCTTCATCACGGCGGTATATAATTACGCCTTAACATGGTCGTAGTCACGTTGTTATCTTCATCACGGCGGTATATAATTACGCCTTAACATGGTCGTAGTCACGTTGTTATCTTTATCACGGCGGTATATGCTGATTACGCCTTAACGAGGTCGTAGTCACGTTGTTATCTTTATCACGGCGGTATATGATGATTACGCCTTAACGAGGTCGTAGTCACGTCGTTATCTTCATCACGGCGGTATATAATTACGCCTTAACATGGTCGTAGTCACGTTGTTATCTTCATCACGGCGGTATATAATTACACCTTAACGTGGTCGTAGTCACGTTGTTATCTTTCTTTATCACGGCGGTATATGATGATTACGCCTTAACGAGGTCGTAGTCACGTTGTTATCTTCATCACGGCGGTATATAATTACGCCTTAACATGGTCGTAGTCACGTTGTTATCTTTATCACGGCGGTATATGATGATTACGCCTTAACGAGGTCGTAGTCACGTTGTTATCTTTATCACGGCGGTATATGATGATTACGCCTTAACGATGGTCGTAGTCACGTCGTTATCTTCATCACGGCGGTATATAATTACGCCTTAACATGGTCGTAGTCACGTTGTTATCTTCATCACGGCGGTATATAATTACGCCTTAACGAGGTCGTAGTCACGTTGTTATCTTTATCACGGCGGTATATGATGATTACGCCTTAACGAGGTCGTAGTCACGTCGTTATCTTCATCACGGCGGTATATAATTACGCCTTAACATGGTCGTAGTCACGTTGTTATCTTCATCACGGCGGTATATAATTACACCTTAACGTGGTCGTGGTCACGTTGTTATTCATATATAATGGTCACGGATACGAGGGGGCGGGGGACTGGGCACTATTATCTGCTTTTGTCAGGTATCCGTTAACTACAGAATCTTCACATTTTCCCGAGGCAAGCTGAACAGGACGACTAAGGTTTTGTCTGTTCTGAACAGATATCTGTTATGTACAGCTGTCAATAGTACACAGTTGTCCGGTCGGTCCAATATATGGTAGATAACGTGCGGGTAGATGACTTACCACATAGGTCGGCGCGCTCGTCGGTGCCATTTCTACAGTCCGGGCCGCCATCACAGCGGTACGACTCGCGGATACATCTCCCATCACCGCAAGGAGCAAAAGCTTCTGGGCAAGTACCTGTTGGAACAGAACCATGGCTGTCGCTTGTGAGGGACATGTACAGATGTAGAGCTGTGTGGGGGACATGCTACAATGTAAAGCTGTGGGAGGGACATGTAGAGATGTAAAGCTGTGGGAGTGACATGTAGAGATGTAAAGCTGTGAGAGGGACATGTACAGATGTAAAGCTGTGGGAAGGACATGTAGAGGTGTAAAGCTGTGGGAAGGACATGCCGAGGTGTAAAGCTGTGGGAGGGACATGTAGAGATGTAGAGCTGTGGGAAGGACATGTAGAGATGTAGAGCTGTGGGAAGGACATGTAGAGATGTAAAGCTGTGGGAAGGACATGCTGAGGTGTAAAGCTGTGGGAGGGACATGTAGAGGTGTAAAACTGTGGGAGGGACATGTAGAAGTGTAGAGCTGTGTTAGGAGCATGGAGAGACAACTTACGGTCGCTGGTACAGAGATTAGCTCCCTCGTCCGAGCCGTCTGAACAGTCATCCTCTAAGTCGCATGCATATGACGCGAAAACACAGTCTCCGTTGTTACAGGTGAACTCGTCGCCGTCGCAAGCTGCAAACAACATCGCACTTTATAATTAGTTACAATTAATAACAACCGGCTTGTGATTTATACGCCTTGTTAATCGATAATTGTTTATTGGGTACTGACCATCAGTACTGATGATCAGTACCCACTGACGAGACAGCAGAATTCGCTGAACCAGTTAAATCGTGTCTGTTACAATAAAGATCTGGACAAACTGTTATTGCCGCCTGAACTAATCAACGGTTTTAACCCCAACCATAAACTGTTCAGGACAAACCGCACACTCCCACCCCCCCCCCCCCC
>CM067355.1:30998508-31003508 GCA_034190875.2 Urechis unicinctus
ATTTAACTAAATCAAATAGGGTTTTTTCTACGTACCCCGCCTACCACAAGACGCGTGTTGACTGCCGTGGTAACGATCCCCCCAGGGTTTAAACTAACTGCCACAGTCTGACTGACAGCTAATGTTACAGCATAAAAAAATACTGGGTTACATGTTTTCGGGGAATTTATTTCCACAGTCAAGATTTTGTCAAGTTTGATTAAATTCACAGAACACGGAGACCAGTGTCTGAGAGCTCGGCCGCAAGTTTAGTTCATGAGAAAGTTTTGGTCCACTTGCACAGCTGAGACGCTCCTAGTGGCGTTTGACTGTCGTCCGCTTCTATTCTTCATTAGTACTTATTGGCCCTATTCACCAATAACTGTCCCATGTTGCCGTGAGTGATCACTAATTGGCTTGAGCTATACCATTGTGATACGTCGCTTATAACAATGAGCTTTGCTATCACGTGACCTAGTAGTTCAGGCAGACACTACTGCCATCACCACCGCGTCACACACATCAGCATACTACCATTTACGGGTTTAAGCGTGATTTGTTAATCGCCATTCGGCCCAATGTCATTTCGACGTTTATATAGAAATCCTAATAATGGTTATCCTTATTCATGAATATCTGCGTTAAGCGGGCATCTGTCTGTCTATAACGGACACTGCTGTTTAATTACATCAATGTCCGTTGCAGCAGCGTGCTTTATTTTATGCGGGGTGCATACAGCTAAATAAGGGACAGAACGCGTCCCATCCCTACGCGCCCATACAACGCGTCCCACCCTTACATCATCTCGGTAATGAAGTGACAGGTACGAGCGCGATGTTCTGATTCCAGAGTCACGATGTGGACCTCTACAGGTAGCACAGAGTAGCTGGTGTTGTGACGAAAGCGTCCACAAGCTGGTGTCTGATTAAATTAGCGGCAGTTGTGAATGCAAAACAACCAATTTGTATACTAATTGAGGCGACGAGACACGCTTTAGAAGGCGATTTGTTAACGCAGTAGGCGCGTTCATCGCGGGGGGTCAACCGTGGGTAAATGGACGGAGATGAGAGTCTGGTTGACAAGAACAAGTAAAGCACGTGTGTCCGAGTGGTCTATTAGTAAGTAAGAATTAACTAAATATCGGTCTTCATGCGCCGAAACAAAACGTCCTTGTTCATCGTTACATGGACTGGTAACTTCAGTACTGTCCAGGGGAACTATTTTGGCTCTCGTTGTTCGAATTCGTGCAATTTGTTTAAAGAAACTTGAGGGATCAAAAATTAGTTTGAGTTTCCCACTGATAATTGGTGAAAAGTTTCAAACATATTACAATAAAAAAGTTTTATAATGATTACTTTAGTTTTACTGCGCTGGTAAGTTAAGTGTCAATGGGGGCTTAAATATCATTACAAGACTTAATTATAATAAAACCCCCAGAACCCAACCCACAAGTGTAGTAGAAAACGACCCCCACCCCACTCGCAGATTAAACCGATAACCTCGCCAAGTAGTCAGACCACAGGTACTGCAGTCGCAAAGCGCCCCTCTGGTATACACCAGACGTCTGACTTCTAGTATAAAACAGAGGGATCAGCGTCTGGCTTCTAGTATATACCAGACATCTAGCTTCTAGTATATACCAGACATCTAGCTTCTAGTATATACCAGACATCTAGCTTCTAGTATACACCAGACGTTTAGCTTCTAGTATATACCAGACATCTAGCTTCTAGTATATACCAGACATCTAGCTTCTAGTATATACCAGACATCTAGCTTCTAGTATATACCAGACATCTAGCTTCTAGTATATACCAAACATCTAGCTTCTAGTATATACCAGACATCTAGCTTCTAGTATATACCAGACATCTAGCTTCTAGTATATACCAGACGTCTAGCTTCTAGTATATACCAGACATCTAGCTTCTAGTATATAGCCTAGTATATACCAGACGTCTAGCTTCTAGTATATACAAGACATCTAGCTTCTAGTATATACCAGACATCTAGCTTCTAGTATATACCAGACATCTAGCTTCTAGTACTACCAGACGTCTAGAAGGTAGTATTACAGACTCTAGCTTCTAGATGTACCAACATCTAATCCTAGAGGCAGCTATAAAGTAAACCCGTCCTGCTTCTTAAAATATTAGGATTGCTATGTAAACGTCGAAATGACATTGGGCCGAATGGCGATTAACAAATCTAGTTATACCCGACATCTATGGTAGTATGCTGATGACGTCTGATATACTGGTGAGCCAGCAGTAGTGTTATCGCGGAGTTACTGCCGAAACCTCCTCATCTTGCCTGGTTATGTTAATTCAAAATATTGTGATTTCAATATAAGAGGACACGGCATGTACATTGGGCGAATGGCGATTAACAAACGTTGATGAACACCCGTAAATGGTGTATCATGCAAACTGGTGAAGAAAGTGATGGAGTGCCGAAACCCTCCTCAATGGGTTAAATGGCATCGTCGAGTGTGAATGTGTGATATAAGAGGACACGGCAGTACCACAGGCGGGCGAACGTTGATGAACAGGCCCGTGTGCGTGTGATGGAGTGATGGGTAAATGAGTGAGTGAGAATAAAGTGTGTATGTGAGTGATTTAATGTGCGTGTGTGAATGAGTGAGTGAGTGAGAATAAAGTGTGAGTGATTGATTGATTGAGTGTGAGTGAGTGAGTGTGTGTGTGAGTGTGTGAGTGAGTGTGTGAGTGAGTGAGTGTGTGTGAGTGTGTGAGTGTGTGATGTGTGAGTGAGTGTGTGAGTGAGTGAGTGAGTGTGAGTGAGTGTGTGAGTGTGTGTAAATGGGTGTGAGTGAGTGAGTGTAAATGCGTGAATGAGTGTGTGAGTGAGTGAATGAGTGTGAGTGAGTGTGTGAGTGAGTGTGTGAGTGAGTGAGTGAGTGAGTGAGTGAGTGTGTGAGTGAATGTGTGAGTGAGTGAGTGTGAGTGAGTGTGTGAGTGTGTGTAAATGGGTGTGAGTGAGTGTAAATGCGTGAATGAGTGAGTGAGTGAGTGAGTGAGTGAGTGAGTGAGTGAGTGAGTGAGTGAGTGAGTGAGTGAGTGAGTGAGTGAGTGAGTGAGTGAGTGATGTTGTAGGGTGTGGAGAATATAAGTGCGTGTGTGAGTGCACGCTTAACTGACAGAACGCATTGTGGCCTTAAACACGACCCGTCAGAGAAGTTAATTAAACAGACTGAACCCAGTCACGATAAGAGAAGCGATGTGTTCCAAAACTGTCATCCGATGACACCTCAACATAAACTACACACACCCTCTCCCCATTCAAGTCGTCTCCGTCACACAGTGCTTTCTCACGCCCCCTGTCGGTGGTATAGAGGCGTTCACGGCACGCCATCCTCCGCCATACAACCGACTCCAACTGGAACACTCTTCGAGGTACATGGCAGACACGGCCCAATATGTCGTGAATATCACTGTTCAATGAGCACATGTCACACAGCAGGACGAATACAAGACCAATCAGCCTTACAGGAGACTCGCATTGGAACAGAATCATATCATATCAGATACATAGGCGACATGCGCTGTAATCACTGAAGCACAATCAATTATGTATTCGTGGTAACACTAACAATAGATAGCCCCTCGTGCCAGGTGCGAGTTCACACTATTCTCGCGAGGTTAATAAATATTTTGATGGCGGACTTACCCTAGCGTGTATTATGGTGAGCAGGCAACGGACCCCGCGGTGGATGACGGGGGCAGAACGTTAACGCCACCATCGTCACGCGTGGATGACACCTCGTAAAAAATATGTGAAAATGGGTGATATATGATAGTATAGCGGTGGATGTTGGCGGGTACATTGTTAAGCGGTAGGGCTAGTCGGAGCAAAGGAGTCGCTTGTTTCAGCGATGCTACCGTGATAAACATGAAGAGACGTCGATTATTTCAATTAAAAGACTGAGTTATGAAATGCATTCGATATTGATGCTGTCCAATGAGTGTGGGGATGTTTGAAGTGCGTATGGATGGGGGTAGGGTGGGGATGTGTGAGGGTTAGCGGGACTGTGTGAGGGTGTATGAGTGTGTGGGTGAGGGTGGGTGTGACGTGGTATCGCGACAGTGGTTTTAAACTTTATACACCTATACCCCATTTAACACAATAGCTCGCTCGATACAAAATTGCAATTATATGACGTAATTATTCCAGTAGACAGAGGAGCCCGCGGGGTTCACATCACTTATTATATAGCCATCTTCGCCTTTAAATTCCACATAATCCGTATCGACGCGGGCGTCATTAAAGCATGGTGTGAGAACGATCGGGCATTTGGTGGAAACCATTAAAGAATGCTTCCCAAAACAATGAATATACAAGTTGAAGCCGATTTGCCAACATGAGCGGTAGAATTATTTCCAGTCGTGTATACAGAGACAAATCGGGAAGCATGAGCTCACATGAAAATAACAACCCTACGCGAAAAGCGCTGACGTTTGTGCACTGCGGAATTAAAGCCTCGGTCAAGACCGTTATTTTGACCCTATTCATGATATTGACAACATTCTACTGTTATTATACAAAGCGACTCAGAGAAGTCTGCCAGTGAGAATAATGACACAATTCCTGAACAAAGTCTGCAAACTTCTGAACTCACAGCCGTTCGATGGATTCAATAGATGAGATAGAACAACGTGATTTTATTCCAACCATAACCAGCGCTCCTCACACACCAGCAGGCGGAACATGGCAATCGAATCCTCAATGCTGCTCACCGCGCCAGCACTTCTCAATCAAATACAGATTAACCTGTATATATCATATATACATAAATTAATATTACATGAGACCAATGTGCTTTATATTGGTGGAAAATAGCTCTTTTATGCTAATTGACAGGTTCGCATTAAGTTTTAAGTAAACAATCCCTATTGCTGACTGCTGGTATCAGCGGATAGAAGAAGGAAGTCGCGGGTTGATTGAGGTATCAAAATAACCGCTGGCCCGATCGGGCAACTAGCATGATCCACGTACTGGCCCGA
>CM067355.1:31008508-31073508 GCA_034190875.2 Urechis unicinctus
CACTGATCGCCTGAAGCTCGTCAGAAAATGCATATTTCGTGGAAAAAGTGGTGAGTTCTGTATGCATCGACAACAAAATTAGGGTTTTACTGTTGGACCGACAAGGTGATAAATAGAACCTGACGTTAGTCTATTGGGCTACCGGAACACCCCGGAGCATCCCGGAGGCGCCATCCGTGTTATATTCCCAGACTCATTGATCCTGCACTACCTCTACAAGAGGAAGTCGGCCTGCTATTGGACACGCTAGACCTCACCCTGGCCTGTGCTAAAGCTGTTGCTACACTGGAGGAAGAAACAGTAGCCACTGAAGGAAGAAAGAGAACAAAGATGAAGGCGTGTGTGGGTGAAACCTTGGCTGTTGAGAAGACCACAGTATGTGCAGTACGAAAAACTGATCGCAGAACTGATAGCAGAAGATGGTAGCAGCTTCAGAAATTTTAGGTACAACCTGCGCCGATTTTGTGCCGGAGGCACCCGGAAGCACCCGGAGGCTACACGGATACCCCATAGACAGCACGGCGGCTACACGGAGATGCCGGAGGCTTCACGGATAATTCATGCAGGTCTTAACACGGAAGCTACAAGGAGGCGTTCATCCGTGTTATTGCCGGGACAAATTTCAAATTGTGCAGGTTTACTTTTTCGTCGGCGGCTCGAGGAGGCCCCCGGAGGCCCCTGGTAGCCGCCGGAAGAGCCCGGCCACACCGCGGACACATGCCAGTGTCTACACGTTACAGCGCGGAGCACCCCCGATTGCTACTCCGGGGTCTTCCGGGGGCAACTCCGATAATATGAGACAGGGGCATTACGCCAAAATCAAAATACCAGGCTTTGGTTTGGCGGCCAACTAAGCCTGGTCACGATTCCCTCAGTTACTCTCCATTACTTGGCAGCATCCGACTGGTCACGTCATATTGGCGCCGTTAAATGTTCCTACCTCATAGATGGAGCATTATTATTAGTGTTCTGGAGCATTATAAGAAGCGAATGCCGCATGCAGGAGGCCGTTACCTTCACCGAGCGGTCATGTATGAAGCCTGCATATGAACAGAAGCATGCCTGCATTAAGGTTCTCAATAATCAAAATAGCTTCAGACTAAGCTAAAGCCAAAATAAGCCCATTTCAAACGGAGTTCAGGGCCAAAATAAAGCCAATGCATATAGAAGACCGCTCATAAAGAACGCCGCTCCTAAAGAAAACCGTTCCTAAAGAAAACCGTTCCTAAAGAAAACCGTTCCTAAAGAAGACTGTTCCTACAGAAGACCGTTCCTAAAGAAAACCGTTCCTAAAGAAGACCGTTCCTAAAGAAGGCTGTTCCTAAAGAAGGCCGTTCCTACAGAAGACCGTTCCAACAGAAGACCATTCCTAAATAAGTCTACGCATAATAGAGCTCATGACAGAAACACATCAGTGCCGAAAGAAGCCCGTACCTAAACGAACTTCTCTAGTCATGAGCTCAGTTAGGCACCGACTTCGGTAGTCATGAGCTCAGTTAGGCACCGACTTCTTCAGGCATCAGCAATTTTAGGCACCGACTTCTTTAGTCATGAGTCTGTTAGGCTCGGACTTCTTTTAGTCTGTGCCTAACAGATATCATGCCTAAAGAAGTCGGTGCCTAACAGAGTTCATGCCTAAAGAAGTCGGTGCCTAACAGACCTCATACCTAAAAAGTCGGTACATAACATAGCTCATGCCTAAAACAGTGTGTGCCTACTAAAGTCGGTGTCGACGTTCTGTTAGGCTCGGGCTTCTTGAAGACATAAGCCCTCTTAAATACGGATAATGTTAGGTACCACACCGTGGCTAACAGAGCTCATCCCCGGAGTAGCCCGTGTCAAATAGAGCTTATATCTTAGGAAGAAGCTTTTGCCTAAATAAGCCTGACCCCAAAGAAGCTTGTGCTTAAAGAAACATGCGCTTAAGAAGCGTGTGCCTAAAGCTAGTGCCGCGCAGTATCATGGTTCGTCCAGGACCAACTGTTTACATTGACCAAAGCATCCTGGACCGGGTGAACCTTAAACAACCAGTGCCCGGGTCGAATCATAGTATCTCATCCTGGGCCGGTTGACCCCAAACTCATCCTGGGTGCTTAAAGTACAACATGCGCTTAAGAAGCGTTGTGCCTACAAAGCATAGTGGGCCGCGTACAGTATCATGGGCCGGTTGTTCGTCCAGGACTCAACTGTTGTACATTGACATCACTCATCCTGGGCCGGGTGTACCGTAAAACAATCATCCTGGGTCGTTGTACCGTACAACACTCATCCTGGGCCGGTTGTACCGTACATCACTCATCCTGGGCCGGGTATACCGTACAACACTCACTCATCCTTGGCCGGATGTACCAAACAAAACTTATCCTGGGCCCGGTGTACATTCAACGCTCATCCTGGGCCGAGTGAACCAAAAAACACTCATTCTGGGCAAAGTGTACCTTACAACACTCATCCTGGGTCGGGTGAACCATACAACACTCATCCCGGCCTGGGTGTACATTACAATACTCATCCTGGGCCGGGTGTACAATACAACACACATCCTGGGTCGGGTGTACGATACAACACTCATCCCGGACTGGGTGTACCATACAACACTCATCCAGGGTCGGGTGTACCGTAAAACACTCATCCTGGGCCGGATGTACATTCAACGCTCCTCCTGGGCCGAGTGTACCAAACAACACTCACTCTGGACAGAGTGTACCATACATCACCCATCCTGGGCCGAGTGTACCAAACAACACTCGATCTGGGCAGAGTGTACCTTACAACACTCATCCTGGGTCGGGTGAACCATACAGCACTCATCCTGGGTCGAGTGTACCATAAAACACACATCCCGGCCTGGGTGTACATAACAACAATCATCCTGGGCCGGGTGTCCCATTTGACACTCATCCCGGGCTGGGTGTCCCATACAACACCCATCTCGGGCTGAGTGTACCATACAACACTTATCCTGGGCCTTGTGTACCATACAACACTCATCCTGGGCTTGGCGTCCCATACGACACACATCCCGGCCTGGGTGTACATAACAACAATCATCCTGGGCCGGGTGTCCCATATGTCCCGGACTAGGTGTACCATACAACACTCATCCTGGGCTTGGTGGACCATACAAAAACTCATCCTGGGCGGGGTGTACCATACAACACTCATTTTGGACGGGTTATCCCATACAATACTCATCCTGGATTTGGTATGCCATTCAACACTCATCCTGGGCCGGGTGTACCATACAACGCTCATCTTGGGCCGGGTGTACCATACAACACTCATCCTGGGCTTGGCGTCCCATACAACACTCATCTTGGGCTTGGTGGACCATACAACACTCATCTAGGGCTTGGTGTACCATACAACACTCATCTTGGGCTTGGTGTCCCATATGACACTCATCCCGGACTGGGTGTACCATACACAATCAACCCGGATTGGGTGTACCATACAAAACTCATCCTGGGCCGTGTGTACCATACAACACTCATCCTTGGTCGGGTATACCATACAACACTCATCCTGGGCCGGGTGTACCATACAAAACTCATCCTGGGCCGGGTGTACCATACAACACTCATCTTGAGCGGGGTGTCCCACACAACACTCAACCCGGACTGGGTTTACCATACACAATCATCCCGGATTTGGTGTACCATACAGCACTCATCCGGGGCCGGGTGTACCATACAACACTCATCCTGGGTCGGATGTACCATACATCACTCATCCAGGGTTTGTTGTCCATTACAACACTCATCCTGGGCCTGGTGCACCTTGCAAAACTCATCCTGGGCTTGGGGTACCATACAACACTCATCCTGGGCTTGGCGTCCCATACAACACTCATCTTGGGCTTGGTGGACCATACAACACTCATTTTGGGCTTGGTGGACCATACAACACTCATCCTGGGCTTGGTGGACCATACAACACTCATCCTGGGCTTGGTGGACCATACAACACTCATCTAGGGCTTGGTGTACCACACAACACTCATCTAGGGCTTGGTGTACCACACAACACTCATCCCGGGCTGAGTGTACCATACAACACTCATCCGGGGCCGGGTATACCATACAACATTCTTCCTGGGTCGGGTGTACCATACAACACTCATCCAGGGTTTGTTGTCCATTACAACACTCATCCTGGGCCTGGTGCACCTTGCAAAACTCATCCTGGGCCGGGTGTACCATGCAACACTCATGTTCGATCGAGTGTACCATACAACACTCATCCTGTGCTTGGTGTACCATACAACACTCATCCTGTGCTTGGTGTACCATACAACACTCATCCTGTGCTTGGTGTACCATACAACACTCATCCTGTGCTTGGTGTACCATACAACACTCATCCTGTGCTTGGTGTACCATACAACACTCATCCTGTGCTTGGTGTACCATACAACACTCATCCTGTGCTTGGTGTACCATACAACACTCATCCTGTGCTTGGTGTACCATACAACATTCATCCTGGGCCGGGTGTACGATACAACACTCATCCTGAGTTCGCACCGGAAAATTGTAGTGACGTCATCAATCGCCCCCTACCACCCCTTCGGTGATATCATCCCGAATGGTACTGTCTTCGATAATCCCGAGAACTCATACAGTAATCAGTGTTCGTTGGGAAACGGGTCATGTTTGGTTTCTGCCCTCCTGTATGTCTGATCATTGCACTGTTGAAAAATACATATCACGACTTTAGCACGAAACCAGAGCAGACTACATAAACAGAAGGCGGCGCGTGACAGGTCGATAAACCATACAAACCAACAAGGAACATGAAACGAATTGACAAAGTGAAGCTCAACACACGGTTACGTCAATGATAATATATTCTATAGTCGTATATCGCGGTCGGTGAAGGACCGGAATGTATTGGTTCGAAGTCCAAACTCGCCAAAACGCGCCAAGAGCATGCTCTTCCAAATAACTTTGTTTTATTGGGTCATAATTCTAGGTTAATAAAACAAGTTCTGCCTTACATGAATCCGACGCACATAATCTTTACCAGTGAAGTATGTGTCGACCGACAATTTGTTGAATTTTGCAGGTTATGGTTGGCGATAAGAATTTATTACATGCTTGTAAGTTATTAGTGCTGTATGGGACACCCAGCCCGAGATGAGTGTTCTATGGGACACCCAGCCCGGGATGAGTGTTCTATGGGACACCCAGCCCGAGATGAGTGTTCTATGGGACACCCAGCCCGAGATGAGTGTTCTATGGGACACCCAGCCCGAGATGAGTGTTCTAGGGACACCCAGCCCGAGATGAGTGTTCTATGGGACACCCAGCCCGGGATGAGTGTTCTAGGGACACCCAGCCCGAGATGAGTGCTCTATGGGACACCCAGCCCGAGATGAGTGTTCTAGGGACACCCAGCCCGGGATGAGTGTTCTAGGGACACCCAGCCCGGGATGAGTCCTCTATGGGACACCCAGCCCGGGATGAGTGTTCTATGGGACACCCAGCCCGAGATGAGTGTTCTATGGGACACCCAGCCCGAGATGAGTGTTCTATGGGACACCCAGCCCGAGATGAGTGTTCTATGGGACACCCAGCCCGGGATGAGTGCTCTATGGGACACCCAGCCCGGGATGAGTGCTCTATGGAACACCCAGCCCGGGACGAGTGCTCTATGGAACACCCAGCCCGGGATGAGTGCTCTATGGAACACCCAGCCCGGGATGAGTGCTCTATGGAACACCCATTTGCAGATGTGTGAGCTTGAGAGTTAAGAATGCGAAGTGACAGAGAAGTAATTTATTTGATTGCCATAAAGTACATCATTGTGGCATGTGATAATAACGTTCATTCAAGGGGCTGATTTGCTCATTCTCGTCACTTGGAGCGGTACTGAGAGTACTGGTGACGCTCTGTGAGTGAACCTTCTCTTGTCTAAGAAACATGTGGGCCACAGAGGTATGTAGTATTCTGTCTTCTCTTGCCTCGCTGTCGACCTTACCGGCTGCCTTTTGCCTGCGAGTGGGTAGTGGTGGCCTTATCCCGCTGTGTTTTGCGTTGCTGGGACACGTGATCGCTCAAAGTCAAGGTCGCGTCCTGGTTGTTCGTGAAGTCGATGCATATTATGGGAGGGTCAGGGGAGGTGGGGGTTGTGTATATGTTTGTCTAACAATAGGGGGAGGATCACGTATATTCAAAAAAGTTGGTGAGGTTTGGGGTCAATGTATTTTAAAGCCAACACAAAAACGTCTTGTTACAAACAACAGAAAAGCCAGACAACATTGCTTCTTTTTTCTGTGAGGGTAATTATTTGTCACCAGAGGAGGGCACATAAATTGGACCCCTCAAGTTCATGGTAACCCGCAAATTCCATCCCATCACACGGCCCTATTGAACAAATGAACGCTCCCTAACACATGTCCTGATCACGTGTGTAATCGATGACAAGACAGGATGATGAGACAAAATCCCGTCGTAGGTCACATGTACCTCTGTAACAGGTGCAGGTAGCTCAGGTAGAGGTATGAGTGCCTGTTGTGTTCTCCTGTGTTACCCTGGCAGTGATACCCGTATTAGGCCTGATGCGTTCCCATAAGGCATGATGACGACAATCGGTCTCAGTCCCGATCGTCGTCCGTGGCCACTTATCATGACCTACTTATCATGCTCAGGTGCCGAGGACCTCATCAAGAGATACCTGCTAAAGGTGTTAGCTTAATCGATTCGTACAGCTATGGTAACCATTACTAGTTATTTTCTTCACTGATATGCACGGTGTGTGCACACAGCTTACTTATCGTTTGATTGGAGAGAATATGATTCATTTAGTCCAGAACTCTACTGTTAAAGACACTGTTCAGCCGCATATAAGGCAATCAGGGATCATTTCGTTATTACATTACTACGATTAACACAGACGTAGGTAATGACATCTTCTAAGTTGTGCCGCAGAGTTTACATGATGGAAATTATGTTGATAAGTTTTTAACATTATTATTTGACTGGAAATATTCATGATCTACTGTGGAAATCTGTTTTATTCAGTTATGTTAGTCCAGCGATAACGGTGCCTCCCTAAAACCATGAACCACACGAATGTTAGCTGTAAATCATGACGCGCTCTGAATTTACCTCGCTAACGATGTGTATTCTTCCGCTTTAGTTACATAATGTAGATTTCATAAAATCTTCCCTCATTCAAGTTGTGGGTTAATTGTGCACACATTAGACCGACAAGGAGGAAGGATAATGTCCGACAACATAAATGGCGACAGCCGAAGTAAGGATCTTTTTTCTGAGACCACAGCGCCGCGTAGCGACTGAAAGTCTGAAAACGTAACATTTTTGGTTTCCAAGGTGCAATTGCCAAGCAGCTTGCTAGGCAACCTCGTTCCAAATATGGGGCTGAACAGTCTCTTTAAAGCCTGTCTCACGTGCCAGTTTCCCCCAGTGTTAAGGACAATGTTTTCCCAGACGTCAGCCTAGTCGGTATTATATCATAGAAAATAAGACTTCAGAGGTAATTCACTGGGTAAGGTCAATATGCTAACTTTGCTAGGTGAGACGATTTTGACGATGTCCAATCAATAATGACTAAGTTATAATAGAGAAATGCAATGTTCACATTAGGAGGTTGGATACAGTTTTGGAATCTCTATTTGATTGATTCTCTTGTAACTGTATTATTGATCCTGAGCAGTGTATTCTTGATTTCATGGACGCTTGTTCTACATCGTGAATTATGAATCATCCCTACCTCCTTAATTTCGTAATAATTTTGAGCTATCGTTATGATGTAAAACGAAGAACTTTGGGAACATCATCATAACGCACTTGGTATTTAGCCAGTTATTAACGATTGCTTTTTGGTATTCTTATACTATTATTAAACAGTGCTCCGAAGTAAAATTATTCCGGGGTCTGAATTGCTTTGCAGGTTGGTAGAGGAGCCATAGTATTGACTATCATTGTCTATCATTTTTAGTTTGTAGTCACGTTAATATGCACGAAGTATGATATATCAATTTATAGATTATTCATAATTACCCCACTAATATATGACGTCGCCTTTTACCAAGCTACAGCAACACGATTTAATTTGCATTTTCATTTAAATTTCTCATATTTTATTACAGAATTATGCAGTTGCGTATTACATTATCGAATTCTCCAAAATCTTACCCCACTTATATGTGACGTCGCCTTTTAATCGACTAGCGGGCTGTCAGTCTACACATTCAAAACCGTTATCGACCCAGATAGCTGAATATTTATCCGAATTGGCTTCAAATGCAACATCCCCATATAATCCTTCCCAGTATCTACCTATGAGAGCTAATTCAGGAACACACCCATATAATCCTTCCCAGTACCTACCTATGAGAGCTAATTCAGGAACACACCCATATAATCCTTCCCAGTACCTACCTATGAGAGCTAATTCAGGAACACACCCATATAATCCTTCCCAGTACCTACCTATGAGAGCTAATTCAGGAACACACCCATATAATCCTTCCCAGTACCTACCTATGAGAGCTAATTCAGGAACACACCCATATAATCCTTCCCAGTACCTACCTATGAGAGCTAATTCAGGAACACACCCATATAATCCTTCCCAGTACCTACCTATGAGAGCTAATTCAGGAACACACCCATATAATCCTTCCCAGTACCTACCTATGAGAGCTAATTCAGGAACACACCCATATAATCCTTCCCAGTACCTACCTATGAGAGCTAATTCAGGAACACACCCAACTCATGTATCATTTATTGTTGTCTTATATTTATATTATACCAGCACAATATTTCAACGCGGTGTTTATGATCAGTATTTGCTAGTGCTGTTTCAGTATTGATACACGATATCAGTGTTTGATCAATGGTAGAGATGCAAGGGCTGATGTTACGATTGTTAAAAGTTAAATCGACCCACACTAAATCCATGTGCATTTTTCCCCGCATTCAGATACGAACATCGAAAAAGCTCCGAAATTTCGCCGGTTTGTTTAGCTTCCTCCCAGACGGGGCCAAGTGTGCGATCAAAATTCCACGCTGGGGATGGATAATCGTCCAATACGAGAATATTCTGCTTTGCAGAGATGATTCTGAAATTAGTCATGTCAGACCGGGCTATGGCTCTTGTGTGTCCCCCGTCAATGACGATCAAGTCACAGAGAACATCAGGGTTGTTGGCGTGGAACAAAGGCAATGTTTTAACCGAGCTTCCCCAAGTCACAGTAAGTCGCCCCGGAAATATATTCTGAATAAACTCTGCCATATGCCGGGCATACGAGTGAACACCGATATCAAAGGAATAACACATGGGTATTGGGATTAGCGCTCAGCCACAGCAAGGCGCTATGGCCGCCATTAAATCCGGTCTCACACACAGTTCTGACGAATGGGGCTTGAACCAACTTCCAGTACACCATCGTCTGTTCCAAAAACTCTGCCGAGCAACCTTCCCCGTGCTTGGTAAGACTTGCATATTTCTTGCCATGGAGATGCACGAGATTTACATGTTGCGAGGGGAAGAAATTCTCAATCGATTTGTTAGGTTTGATACCAGCAAAGAGGTCTTTGCAGTTGGTTATTCCGTATGGCACGAAGTCGAATACTCGCCTCAAATCCACAGGTTTCAGCTCCCCGTCCATGTCGTTCTCCATCTTCATATCATTAGGAGCGTTTTCCGCCTTAAAGTGTTTGCAGTTGGTTAGCCCTTTTGGGACGAAGTCGAATACGCGCGTCCAATTCACTGGCTTCACTTTCCTGGTCATAGCTTTTAGATTGTATTCCTTTGAGGGAACACCCCACTTGAGGAAGCTCAGGTACACGGTGAGTAACAGTGTCCCAATGAAGAGAACCGCAGCACACTCTGAAAGTTAAAGGAAAAGATATATGGATATTACTAACTTGCCTAACTAATGATGAAAACAGTGATACGGGCAATAGAAAATGGTGTTGTCGAGACCATCTTCTGAGCAATTTCTCTTTCCAAAACATGTGTTATAAATGCATTGTAACACACGAATGAGTTTGTTCTTCTGTTCATTTTATATTTAGCGAAATAAGTGAAAGCCACGACTACTTGTTACCAGTAACATGAAGATTAGAACTATTTTACTTAAGGAGAAACTTTACGGTGACTTACTGGTGCTAATGGAAGGACCGTGTCTACCGTTCATCTTGAATGTGGTTGCACAAATAATCTCCAACAATGCAGTCACGTGATCACCCAGCATTCACCCAATGCAAATAATCGATGCCATGCTAATGTGCGCAGCATAGCACATGGAGTACATACATAAACACTAGCTCTTTTAAACCAAGTGAAGCTTACGCTCCCTCTACAAGGACGTTCTCGATCGACTGTTGATCTGTTGGGCTAAAGTTTTGTACCTCGTATAATGTATAACAATCAAAAATAAAGATGAAGATCTGGGCTCATTGAGCTCACAGCAAAATGAAGAACAATCAGTTTGAATAGTCAGTTATGCTGCATCATAAAACTCAGGCTATATGGCATGGGTCATCGTACATCAGTGAGTCCCACTTACATCCCCGACGGTTCTCCTAATTAGGTAGATTTGTTCTCACATTCACAGAGTATGCTTTGGATCCCGCCCTGTTATTCATGGTTTACGTCGTATATCTCTTGTTAGCTGGTTAGGCGTTCGTTCCCCTTATAGAAGATGCACCATAGGATGTGAACAGGAATTGAAAGCGAGTAAATTGCACCCATGCATTCGAATTCGCCCCAAACGGGCGGACCTATTGCAACGAGTACGGATCATCCGTGAAAATCCAAAATGTTCATAAATCCCTCACGTCTTCGTGGTAAAAACAATGTCAAGCATTCAGAAGGCCGCCGAAGGAACCTTGTCAGGATATATTGAATAGACACTCGTGTATTGGAAGTTGTGTGTGAGGCTGTAAGTAATGACGGCCTCAGGGCGCAGCTTAGAGCTAATCTGGTGTAGTGGCTGGTGTAGCTAAGAGCATGTGTTTAATTTTCCAACATATGTTATCATATCATAACCCCTCATAAATAACTGGTCATATCATAACCCCTCATCAATAACTGGTCATATCATAAACCCTCATCAATAACTGGTCATATTAAAAAACCCTCATCAATAACTGGTCATATCATAAACCCCTCATCAATAACTGGTCATATTATAAAACCCTCATCAATAACTGGTCATATCGTTAACCCCTCATCAATAACTAGTTATATCATAAACCCCTCATCAATAACTGGTCATATCATAAACCCTCATCAATAACTGGTCATATTAAAAAACCCTCATCAATAACTGGTCATATCATAAACCCCTCATCAATAACTGGTCATATCGTTAACCCCTCATCAATAACTGGTTATATCATAAACCCCTCATCAATAACTGGTCATATTAAAAAACCCTCATCAATAACTGGTCATATCATAAACCCCTCATCAATAACTGGTCATATCGTTAACCCCTCATCAATAACTGGTTATATCATAAACCCCTCATCAATAACTGGTCATATCAAAAACCCCTCATCAATAACTGGTCATATTATAACCCCTCATTAATAACTGGTCATATTATAACCCCTCATTAATAACTGGTCATATTATAACCCCTCATCAATAACTGGTCATATCATGAACCCCTCATCAATAACTGGTCATATCTTAACCCCTCATCAATCACTGGTCATATCATAAATCCCTTATCAACAACTGGTATTATTATAAAACCCTTATCAGTAACTGGTCTTATCATGAGCGCCTTATCAATAACTGGTCATATCATTAACCCCTCATCAATAACTGGTTATATCTTAACCCCTCATCAATAACTGGTAATATCATGAACCCTTCATCAATAACTGGTCATATCATTAACCCCTCATCAATTACTGGTCATATCAACACCCCCTCATCAATTACTGGTCATATCATGAACCCCTCATCAACAACTGGTCATATTATAGACCCCTCATCAATAACTGGTCATATGATACATCCCTTATCAATAATTGGTCATATCATGAACCCATCCATCTACACCTAGTCATATCTTGTCTCATTCGTGTGATGTCAGATAGCGACAATCACTGCCAGCAATAGATCCTGCACAGCTGAATAATTGCGCAAACATTCCTGAGCCAGATGATAGCAGCTGGCTACTTGTCCTGGTATTAGATGACAGGAATTGGGGAAAGCAAAGTGAAGCCAAATAATATATTTCACCTTGCACGAATCTTGTAAACTCTAGTCATACCACGGCCAGACGCAAGAGGATATATCTGAAATAACAAATTTTCCTACAAGATATATCAAATCTATTCTGTTCTGCAGCAGCTATGCCCTCACATAGCAACAGCTAAACGAGGACATAATAGGGTGACGAATTTATCAGCTGGGGATCAATTCTGTTTCGTGTAATTGATATTTGCTGAATACCAGGACATATTGTACGGTGCAATCATAACGTGTGATTGACTCTTATTGATCATAGAGTATCTGGCGGTTGATAGATAGTTTGACTTTGTGTATGCGTTGTGGTATTAAGATGCTGTTTGCTAGTTGCCGTCATGGAAACCCTACCAATTGTTAATAAAATGACAGCTGACTAACGGAGGACTAGAGTACGTCGTAATCGGGCTAAAATAATGCGATCATCACAATGGTAACTGACTCACAAAGGAACGCATCACAATGGTAACTGACTCACAAAGGAACGCATCACAATGGTAACGGACTCACAAAGGAACGCATCACAATGGTAACTGACTCACAAAGGAACGCATCACAATGGTAACGGACTCACAAAGGAACGCATCACAATGGTAACTGACTCACAAAGGAACGCATCACAATGGTAACTGACTCACAAAGGAACGCATCACAATGGTAACGGACTCACAAAGGAACGCATCCCAATGGTAACGGACTCACAAAAGAACGCATCACAATGGTAACGGACTCACAAAGGAACGCATCACAATGGTAACTGACACACAAGGGAACGCATCACAATGGTAACTGACACACAAAGGAATGCATCACAATGGTAACTGACTCACAAGGAAGCGCATCACATTGGTTGCTGGCTCACAAAGGCGCTGATTGTAATGGTAGCCGATGAACAAGCTCATCACTATGGTAACTGACTTCAGTGGAAACTGACGCACGGAGGAGCTCAAGGTAATGTTGCCCCGCTCAAGGTTATGTAGCCCCGCTCAAGGTTATGTAGCCCCGCTCAAGGTAATGCAGCCCCACTCAAGGTAACGTTGCCCCACAAGGCGTTCGGTATATAACTATATTTCAAAAGGATCTGGTCTCAATCGTAACTGACTCGCAGATTAGCTCACCACAATGGAAACTGACTCACAGATTAGCTCACCACAGTTGTAACTAATTCATAGATTAGCTCATCACAATAGTAACTGACTCACAGATTAGCTCACCACAATGGTAACTGACTCACAGATTAGCTCACCACAGTTGTAACTGACTCACAGATTAGCTCATCACAATAGTAACTGACTCACAGAAATAGCAGTGTGTTCTATTAAACAAAGCACTTGTTTAATGTAACAGCGGGCTTCGTTGCAGCGGTGACATTTGGCAACGAGCATGTCTAATTTTACAGCTTGTTCTATTCAAAGACGGGTTACATTACAGCGTGGTTTATTCAACAATGAGCTCTATTAAAGTGTGTTATATTTAACAACGAGCTGCATTACAGCGGTTTTTTTTAACAAAGTACTTAATTACGGCGTTTTCTATCTAAAAACGGCCAAAATTGCAGCTTGTTCTGTTCAACCAACCCGCTGAGGTCCGGCTCACGAGGTCAACGGGGCAACCCTCACTCGCCTCGTTGAGAACCCCCAATGTTCTGCATCAAATAAGGTTGCTGTTCACTGGAGAACATTTACCAACGTTAGTGGCTGTTAGCGACCCTAAGTGCCAAGTGCATGGTACTTAAGAGGCGCCGCCCAAGCAGCTCAACCATCGTCATCCACATCTCATCATATCATAAACCCCTCATTAACATCTGGTCATATCATGGCCACTCATCCTTATCTAGTCATAACATAACCCCTTATCCATACTTAGTCATATCATAACCCCTCATCCATACTTAGTCATATTATAACACCTCATCCATACTTAGTCATATGATAACACCTCATCCATACTTAGTCATATGATAACCCCTCATCCATACTTAGTCATATCATAACCCCTCATCCATACTTAGTCATATCATAACCACTCATCCATACTTAGTCATATCATAACCCCTCATCCATACTTAGTCATATCATAACCACTCATCCGTACTTAGTCATATCATAACCCCTCATCCATACTTAGTCATATCATAACCCCTCATCCATACTTAGTCATATGATAACCACTCATCCATACTTAGTCATATCATAACCCCTCATCCATACTTAGTCATATCCTAACCCCTCACCCATACTTAGTCATATCATAACCCCCTCATCCTTATCTGGTCATATAATAGCGGTTATCTTGTCTCATTCCTGTGACATTCCTCATTCCACATAGCGTCAAGCAGTGCAGGCAATCAATCCTGCACAGCTCAATGATTGCACGAAACATTCCGTCTACCGTTCCTCTGGACGGAGAAATCTCCAATTCATTCGGCTATTAATGTGACAATCCAATGACAATCCTATGACAATCCTATGACAATCCTATGACAATCCTATGACAATCATGTAACAAGCGCAGCGTGCATTGCCTGAGCCAGATGATAGGAGCCGGTTACTTCCTGGTATTGGATGACAGGCATTGGGGAAAGCAAAGTGAAGCCAAATAATATATTTCACCTTGCACGAATCTTGTAAACTCTAGTCATATCACGGACAGACGCAAGAGGATATATCTGAAATAACAAATTTACCATCAAGATATATCAAATCTATTCTGTTCTGCAGCAGCTATGCCCTCACATAGAACTGCTCGTTCTCTACCTCTAGCAACAGCTAAACGAGGACATAATAGGGTGACGAATTTATCAGCTGGGATCAATTCTGTTCCGTGTAATTGATATGCTGAATACCAGGACATATTGTACGGTGCAATCATAACGTGTGATTATTGATCATAGAGTATCTGGCGGTTGATAGATAGTTTGACTTTGTGTATGCGTTGTGGTATTAAAGCAGCAGTTCAAGATGCTGTTTGCTTGTTTACATCATGATAACCCTACCAATGGCTAATGAAATGATAGCCGACTAATGGAGGACTACAGTTCGTCGTAATCGGACTAAAATAATGCGATCATAATCATGGTAACTGACTCACAAAGGAACGCATCACAATGGTAACTGACTCACAAAGGAAGGCATCACAATGGTAACTGACTCACAAAGGAAGGCATCACAATGGTAACTGACTCACAAAAGAAAGCCTCACAATGGTAACTGATTCACAAAGGAACGCATCACTATGGTTGCTGGCTCACAAAGGCGCTCATTTGTTTGGTAACCAACTTACAAAGAAGCTCTTCACTATGGTTGCTGGCTCACAAAGGCGCTCATTTGTTTAGTAACCAACTTGCAAGGAGCTCTTCACTATGGTTGCTGGCTCACAAAGGCGCTCATTTGTTTGGTAACTGACTTTTTAAAGGAGCTTATTACAATGGTTGCCGATTCACCATAGCTAATTTTAGTGGTTACTGATTAACAAGCTTATCCCATAGGTTACTGACTTCAATGGAAACTGACGCACGGAGGCGCTCAGAGTAAAGTAGCCATGCAAGCCGTCTGGTATATTGCTAAATTTCTAAAGGAGCTGGTCACAGTTGTAACTGCCTCACAGATTAGCCCATCATAGTTGTAACTGCCTCACAGATTAGCCAATCACAATGGTAACTGACTCATTGAGCTCATTATGGTAAATGGGAAACAAAGTAACTCTAGAAAAAAACTCAATACAACATGTTCGATCTAATTGAGGATCCTATTGCAACATGCATGTTATAACAAATCACCTCATTATCTAATTATACAGCTCATAATAGCATGTTCTGTGTGATAACTGACCTCATTGCAACGTATACGATATAGTGACGGTCGTTATATAAACATGTTTTGTCTTACACACGACTTCATTGCAGCAATCTCTTTCCAACGACGGACCTCATTAAAATATGTTTTAAATTATACTCTGCATTACAACAAGTTTGATCAAATAACTTGATGTTCTATCCAACGAAGATCTGTAATTCAATATGTTCTAGTAACCATAAACCACATTACAGCGTGTTCTATCAACGGGCTTCGCTACAACGTGTTCGTTTTACCAACGAGCTTCGATACAGCGTATCCCATTAAAAATCGATCATGTCCATTTTAACAGCGGGCTTCGTTGAAGCATGTTCAATTTCATAGTGGAGTTCGCTGCAGCATGTTCAATTCAACAGCGGCCTTCGTTGCAGCATGTTCAATTCAGCAGCGACTTTCGTTGCAGCATTTTCAAAATTTAACCGCGGGCTTCGTTGCAGCATGTTCAGTTTAACAGCGGCCTTCGTTGCAGCATGTTCAATTCAACAGCGGCCTTCGCTGCAGCATGTTCAATTCAACAGCGACGTTCGTTGCAGCATTTTCAATTTAACCGCGGGCTTTGCTGCAGCATGTTCAATTTAACAGCGGGCTTCGTTGCAGCATGTTCAGTTTAACAGAGGGCTTCGTTGCAGCATATTCAGTTTAACAGAGGGCTTCGCTGCAGCATGTTCAATTCAGCAGCATGTTCATTTTAACAGCAGGCTTCGTTGCAGCATGTATCATTTAAGTGCACAAGATAGGGGTGATGGGGTTATTCGGTACAAGGCCCTGACAAATGTGCTTCATACTCTCGAGCCATTAGCCTTTTTAGCACATTAGCTGTCACCGCAAATAAAGTAAAGGAAAACATCATATATACATATATGACTATGTTTAAATATGTCGCAAACAATGCTACACATGAGACCAGAAAGCAAATGAGACTACAAGCTGATAAGCATCACATATGTCCTATACTGTTACACCCTAACATCAATTACGTGATAATATAACATGTTCAGGGCTTTGAGTGTGACCCCTCATCCATGGGCTGGGCTTGTCGATCCATTGTATGTCTTGACAAGCCCTATCCATGTTGATTACCCGAAGCACTTGTTCTAGAGAGACTAAAGTATGATTTTGTTTGTAAAAGCTTCAACCACAGACTTCCTTTCTATCAAGCTACACTTGACCCTTGACCCCATATACCTGATGATTTGCCCACCATGACTTTGGCTTTACTCTAACCAAGCTCTAACTACCTGCATATTAGTCTTACAGTGTTCTTCATGGTAGAATGAAAATCAGATCAACTATATAAAGATAACTTGATACACTAAGCATTCACAACATTTTAAAAGTGAGATTTTATATGGGAAATGCTAAATGTCGATCCGAAATTAAATGAATGTCGTTCACTATCACTGTCCGACGAGACCGGAAATTGACCCGTTTCCTGTCATTGCTTTCATCGGTCTTGTCTCTTTCATTGGGAAAACCAGACGGCGACCTGGATATCGTAATTCGCTGCTTCAAATGTTGATGTTGTTGTTACATCCGAAATCAAAACAGAGCACCATAATCCTGAGCCATCATCAGAAAAACGTCGAAGACCAGTTCCTTTGACGTCACCAAAATATGCACACCAACATGGCCGCGTCCGACGAAGGTAACCCATACTTTTTTCAGAGTTTATTATTTATTAGGACTAAATTATTTTCATGAATCGGGCTAGTTTTGCTCGATAGTTTTACAATATGGCACGATAATATAAGTGGCAGGATAATCCACTTTAACAACGGGCTACATTGCAGCGTTTTCTTTTTAACATCCGGCTCCATTGTCTCACTTCCTACCCCAAACAATGGGTCTCACTTGTGCACTAACAAAGCCTTATATTATTACAAATAGTACTGCCTGCCTGTCGTGATGGTGATCGTTTGATTTCTATGATTACCACTGTCCCTCTGTGGGGTGTATGACGGATGAGACAGGTCACGAACAGACACGTCAGGTGCTCCAGTCTCTGATGTCAACTACACTAGGCGTGGCGCAGTATGTCGACGTCCGTAGATCTATTACGGTAATAGAATAAACTTATCAGCGGATGTCTGTTTGTCTCGCGGTGTGAGGGATTCTGGGAAAGAAACATAACAGAGCAGCGACGCGTAGCTATGACTAGCCCTTCAGATTATCGCTTTCTGAGGTTTCAATAATTTATGCTGATACGGTTTCATCACTATTGTCATCGTATTAATGACAAAACAAACCGTCAAGGATGCGTCCGGATGTAAGAACTTCATACTGTTTGTTTTACAATTTATTATATGTATAGCATTCTTTGGTTGACAAATATTTGATCTTACCGTGAAGATATAATTCACAACGATCGGCTTCTCCTCAGTTAGTTGCTCTTATAACAAACAAACAAACTGATCACACTTATCTCCCAATGAAGTGTTTTACTGATCTCGCTTATCTCCAATGACATTAGTATAAACACACTTATATCCCAATGACGTCAGTACTTACACACTTATCTCCCATTGAAGTTAGTACTAACCACACTTATCGCCGAATAAAGTTTATTTTACTGTTCTCGTTTATCTCCAATAACGTAAGCATATACACACTTATCTCCCAATGACGTTAGTACTTACACACCTATCTCCCAATGACGTTAGTACTTACACACTTATCTCCCAATGACGTTAGTACTTACACATCTATCTCCCAATGACGTTAGTACTTACACACTTATCTCCCAATGACGTTAGTACTTACACACCTATCTCCCAATGATGTTAGTACATACACAATTATCTCCCAATGACGTTAGTACTGATCACACTTATCTCCCAATGAAGTGTTTTACTGATCTCGCTTATTTCCAATGACATCAGTATATACACACTTATCCCCCAATGACGTTAGTACTTACACACTTATCTCCAAGTAAAGTTAATACGGAAAACATTTATCTCCGAATGAAGTTTTTTTACTGATCTCGTTTATCTCCCAATGATTTAAGTACTAACACACTTATCTCCCAATGACGTTAGTATTTACACACCTATCTCCCAATGACTTTAGTACTTACACATTTATCTCCCAATGACGTTAGTACTTACACACTTATCTCCCAATGACCTTAGTACTTACAAACTTATCTCCCAATGACGTTAGTACTTACTCATTTATCTCCCAATGACGTTAGTACTTACACGCTTATTTCCCAGTGAAGTCAGTACTGATCAAAATTAACCCCCTTACACACTTCTTACAAGTCATTTTCTGGCTCTTTCAATCATCGAAAGGCGATAATGATTCCATGCAATCGATTAGAAGCTCACATTAAAACATGACATTCTGGATGAATTAATACACTCATCAAACAATTATCAAGTTGAAGACTGAGTGCGATACGTGACGATATTGAAGCCAATCAGTATCAATGTTTAACAAATAAAGGAAATCAATACGAGTCATGTGTCCAGTGTTATAAAAGGACAGCCGTCCTTCACTTGACGACAGAGGTATAAGACGGCCATCCTCGTGCTGGCCTCGGGTTTTTTTCTGGTAAAGGCGCCGATGGGATAAATTATCGTCTTCTTTCAGTGTTAAGGTTATAAGTCAATGATATATATAACACACAGTGTGACCGGAACAGACTTCTCGCTGACGTCACCGTATAGCTGAGAGTGCATGAGCGAAATGGTGTGAGAGCATCTTTGGTAATGAAGTCTGTCAAATAAACACTGTTACCACAAGACGTAGTAAATCGTTTCGTGACTTTGCCAATAACGATTCGATTAGATTTGTTGTTGCCTCTTTATGAAATGGGACGAGTCGATTCATCATCCGTGTTTTCACCTTACCACCTGCACCCTCATCACAACTTGTACTAGAGAAGCAGAATCTGGACTTATTTCTCTTGCTTGTACTCCGCTAACCACGCCCATCTTATTGTCAAATGGTGATTGATTGATATCAAAAGCAATCAGCCTCATATTGAACACTAGTTGTCATTTGCTCGGTAGCATGCGTAGGCCAATAAACGCCATCATCAGAGCCGTGAAGTTCATAAGCGGTAATCTGTAAACTTGATCCATGCTGAATAGCAATAAAGCACCGCCCAATGACAGACTTCGCCTTTTCTGAGTTGGTGTGTGTGACGCGTAGTATTGATTGGTTTAGTATATAAGAGAGCTTCTGACGGCAACCGAGCAGACAGCACGAGTTTCCAACGTGAGCTGATTGAACAGGTCAGTATATTAATTACATATATGTTGTGACTCAACCCGCGTCAGTGGTCTCTGGTGAACACAAGATTTGATTCAAAGTGGAAAAAAACGACTGAGATGGTAATATTCGCATTCTGTGTGAGCGTTCAATATGCTTGTATTGTTATGCTACTATGAGACAATGGGTTGTTTATCGATGGCAAGATCTCTACATCTAGCATATATAGTTTAAGTGAAGTTTGCTTCTCTTACAACGGATATAATACCAACCCTCAGAATATAAATGATCAATTATAATATTATAATGCCATTCCCATTCGACGCGTCTATACGACGATGCTGAAAATGCCGCACGATGGTTAGATGGAGTTAACAGACCGTGTATCCTCTGAAGAATCGTGCTACAATTCAACATGGAACCAAAGATCTTGCTATAATAAGATACCCGACTCGGACGTTTCCGTTGTGATACTCGCGACCAGCGCGCCACCTGTTTTCGTGGAAGCTAAAATGCAAACAAAAGCGCGTGGCTCAATGGTAAAAGATCGATCGGCGATGGTATGTACTAAAAAATACCGCTGTATTTCTAAAATGTAACGACTTTTTGATAGAGCCAATACATAAAAACAAAGCCAATTACTATTGACACCTTTTTATAAATTTGTGTTACGATTTATTAACTACAATATTTTTTTATGAACGTTTGAACGAAGTCACATATATCAGTATCTACCTCAGGCCTAAGCAAGGCACTCGTCCCTAGTGTTTTGATGATCTGATGCTACCTTTTACAGTAGTAAATAGCGCGGCGACGTCAGGGGCGGAGTTTCTTTGCCTACCCCAGATCTAGCCCCGATCGGATGGTAAAATACAAACTTACTCCGACGTCCTGTAGGGCTGAATTTACCCCTTTTAAGACACAGTCGGACGTCGAGTCTACCCTTATTTGATGTTAAAAGATTAATCTGAATCATATTGGTTTTGTCATTAGTGTGGACATATATGCGGCGGAATATAAGAAGTTGATTTAAATACATGCTCATGATTTTCTGCTTGATTGATATTTGATTTGTTGCGCGAACCTCCACCGAATCAACAAGCTGCATTGCAACTAAAACTCTCAGTCTTAATAGCTTACTCAGAACAACCACAAATGATATGAGATCATCAGCATACATTAGAAGATTAACAACAAGCACACTAAAACTACACTGAACACAACAATTATTTTAAACCAGAGCTCAATTCATCCATATAAACACTGAACAGATAGGTAGACAAAATGTCTCCTTGTCTTATTCCATTAAACACACCAAATCAGCCAGAAATTGTTCTGCCCAATCTTACACACACATCTGAGTACCATGCAACCAACCATTCTAACAGTATATCCATGGACACCTTTGTTCGACAGGCTCCCGCCACCACTACAATGTAAGGTACAGTAGTCATATAAACTGGTGTGGATATATGATAGAATAGTCCTTGTACATCTGTCATAGAAGGCTTTCAAGGAACTAAGTAAACAAATATCAATATTTGATTTTTCGGAAATCTACACATACAACATCACTTAAAACAAATAAGAGCACAAATTTTCATGTGTGGGAAATGTCTATGTCTTACGATTTTTTCTCTCCTTATGGTCCCTTAACTTACAGACAGCCTCTCTCATGAAATCATGCAAACTGATGTTCACCATAATACATATTACAGAAACATGACACTTGCATGATTCACATTGGAGTTTCTCTAATGAGACCTCATCAGCTAGAATGCTCTGGCTTTCACTTGATTACTGAATAATACTGTGTCAATGAATTTGCGGCAATGTTCCTTAAGCCTGCATAACTCATCTACTAGTGATTTGCTTGGGACAACGAGCCTTTCCTTTGCACTTCGGTAATTCTTCTGGTCATGTATATCATTGACTACAGAAATTTTGTTTCTGCATATTGCAAACAACTTAATTTCCGGGCAATGCAGCCAGAGACATTCACTTCCTGAATGGAAAGGCCTTTGTCAATTCAAACAGTTAATTGCAGCGCAGAAATGCCCATTTGTGTTTGACTTCTAGTCGGACATACTCGCAAGTCATAACGAAGTTGGTTGGCTGCTGCGCGTCGAGTAGCTTCCACAAAAGTAGGGGGCGCTGCCTACGCGGTGTCACGGAATTTGTCGGGCGAGCTGCCGAGTCAGGTATCTTATTATAACAAGATCTTTGCTGAAACGTTATGATTATCTACTAGTTTATGTAGACAATCTGTGGTTCGTTTTACATTATGACATTTTGTTCAATTTCTGGATTTATATAGGACCACACCATGGTTGAGATGCACGCTCTGAGGGTGATTACCATGGTTATCTGGCTCATGGTTATAACTCAGCCAACACCAGGAGGAGCTGAGTACCTGAATGTGACTGAGATGAGTGGAACAACAGAGACGGAGGTCGACAACCCTCCACGCCCCCCTCGAGTCACTCGCTATCCACCCGGCGTTTATGCCCAATATATGAAGTCACGTGAAGTGGTCTTCGTTTCCTATAAAATCTTCCCACCGATCTCGCTGTTCCTCAACTTATGTTCCCTGGTTGTGTTCATCCAGCCGTCGTTCCGTAGACAGAATATTGGTATGGTGATGAGTGGACTGGCTGTATCTGACATCCTTGCTCAGATCGTTAATTGGAACAATTTAATTAATGAGTATGTTAGTGGTATCTGGATGCCTAAGACGAGTGGTCTCTGTCGTCTCATGTTGTACGCCACGTATTTAGGACGATGTTGTTCTAGTTGGTATATCTGTCTGTTTTCATTCGAGAGATTCATTGCCGTGGCTTTCCCGTTGAAGAAGTCCTCGTTGTTGACCAAGTTTCGCATGAGGCTCCTTTTTTCTGGTGTCACTGTTCTGTGTATGGTGGCTCTTGTGTATGTACCTATTCTAGTCATCCGTCAAGATAGAATCTTCTTGGTCACATGCACGACCCTCCCAGCTCACAATATTTTCTACAAAGAATTACGGTTCGGGATGAACCTTGGGTTTGGTTTCCTTGTTCCAGCCTTCTTGACCGGTGTGTTTAATTGCGGAATTGTTTACTTTTTGTGGGGGTATGATGCAAAGCGGAATAAAATGGCCGGAAAAAGCGGTGCCAAGAAGGGAATCTCGGACGCCGTGAAGAACTTAACAATCATGCTATTTTCTGTGTCCACATTTTCCATTGTTACCTACATGCCAGGTTATATTGTTGATCTCGCTTACCGGAATAGTCCTATGACCGATCTGGTTCACCGTACTGTCAGGAATTACTTGTTGTTGCTGGTCAATTTGAACTTCTCCTGCAATTTCATTATCTACTGTCTGACTGGGCGGCAATTCAGGAACGAGTTTGTTAGAATCATCACCTGCGGCAAAGGTTCGTCATTCGAAATAATTTGTGTGTGTGCGTGTGCGTGTTTGCGTGTGTGTGCGTGTATATGCGTGTTTGTGTGCGTATGCATGGTGAGATGCATTTGTCTGTGTTTTCGTGCAATTCTTATTTTCTTTCTGTATTTGCAAAGCTGCAAAATTAACTTGATTGTAACCTTGTAACCATGCGCAAATTTATCAATCTGTGGTAGAATCGCGCAAACTCAACCTGTTTGAATTTGTTAAGGTGAAATAGTGCCAACAAACAATATTGGTTGTATCCCGCCAAAATATGCAGAATGATATTATATACTTCATGAAAATAGCCAGGGCACCGATTAGACTGGACTTTATCAATGAATTTCTAAGGGAAGCAGAATTTAAATCCATTTGAATGAAAGGCATCAGTTGAGCTAAATTCGCTGTTTCCAATTTCTATTCTGAATTCCCGATATTTGATTACTCACTCGGTGTATTATGGTCGTTGTGTTAATGTACCCGATTGACTATCGCTGCTTAACAAGAATGGAATTCCTCCTCAATTATCGTAGCTAACTTACCGCATGAACTGTTCATTTGCTTGCTTCCTGCTTGTGATTCACAGTGGACTGGGTGACCAAATCAGTGTGACTTATGCTACCAACTCCTCCAATATATCGGTTACTGCGACAAGCAAAGCCGTAAACCATCGAACGGCGATCAAAACTGGTGTGATTCTGGCCAGATGTCAGGTAACATGGCTTATTGTGATTCTGGCAGATGTCAGGTAACATGGCTTATTGTGATTGTGGCAGATGTCAGGTAACATGGCTTATTGTGATTGTGGCAGATGTCAGGTAACATGGCTTATTGCTTATTGTGATTCTGGCAAATGTCAGGTAACATGGCTTATTGTGATTCTGGCAGATGTCAGGTAACATGGCTTATTGTGATTCTGGCAGATGTCAGGTAACATGGCTTATTGTGATTCTGGCAGATGTCAGGTAACATGGCTTATTGTGATTCTGGCAGATGTCAGGTAACATGGCTTATTGTGATTCTGGCAGATGTCAGGTACCATGGCTTATTGTGATTCTAGCATGTCAGGTGTCTTATTGTAACATGGCTTATTGTGATTCTGGCAGATGTCAGGTAACATGGCTTATTGTGATTCTGGCAGATGTCAGGTAACATGGAGGCAGGACGATGACTTATTGTCAGGAGACGTTAACAACTGTCCTGATGACCTGTCCTGATGACCTGTCCTGATGACCTGTCCTGATTACCTGTCTTGATTACCTGTCCTGATTACCTGTCCTGATTACCTGTCCTGGCCCACTCAGCCGACAGCACAAGTGGCTATCATAACCGCCGACGTTTTATTTGACACCCCTTTGATCACTGGCTATGGTATCACGCATCCGCTGAGTATTAGCTTGGTTGTTGTCCACGCACAGAATAAATGTACTTGAATCTCATTCCGAATATGAATAAAAATTCACTTTCATCTGATGCTGATTTCAAGGAATCGCAAGCACAATGACCCCGATTTGGGAATGTGTTGTGTTTTCTCATCAATGACGTCCATTCTGTCAAGGAAACTAAGCTGACCTAAACGTGCGACATTTCCTTGATATCCTTGCGTGTCTTTCAGTTTCGTGCTATGGACTGCTGGTTAAGCTGACCATTAGGGTGGAAACATATAATGCAAATGACGTTCTTATACGAATGATAACTAAACACCTATTTCTACTCGAGAAACGTGTGGTGTCTTCTTCATGGGAGCGTCGTGCAATAAATGGAACTCTTGTCTCTCGGCAATTACTGATGTCTGATATCTCAAACCGAAATACAAATAACTCGAATGGTTTATTATTTTCCAATGGTAAATAATTTCTAGGGACTCAGTTACCAGTTGCATCGACCATTGAATATAGAAATGTATATAGAGGCAAAATCAGTGTGGCACAAATATATACTCCACCTTACGTTACTCAGACAATAAGGCAATGGTCTTACATAATCCTTGTTGAAACAAAAATATCCCAATCCCATGAATATCACGCAATATGAATGATAACCTTCCTATTGATATTTCAATCGCTAAAATCAAAGGCTAAATAACAGACACTCTGTTCGCGTTCACTGAGCAAAGCTCGCAAAGCACAGAAGCATGCTCATGCGTACCTAACGAACTACCCTGCCTTGGCGCGACACAAAAATGAGCAGAACTACTGACAGGATTAAGAAAAAACAATTGCATATATATATATATGTATGTATCAACATATATATTGATATATATATATATATATATATATATATATATATATATATATATATATATATATATATATATATATATATATATATATATATATATATAGATATATATATGTATATATATATATATATGCATATATATATATATATATATATATATAGATAGATATATGTATATATAAATGTATATATATATGTATCTCTGTATTTATATATATATGAATCTATATATACATATATTAGATCTATATATATATATATATATATATCTACGAATGTATATTTATATATATATCTGTATATATATAAATGTCCCTGTCCCATATGTATAAATATTTATATATATATGTATATATATGTATATATATGTATATATATATGCATATATGCATATATATATATATATATATGTCTATATCTATATAATATATATATATACATATATATATATATATGTGTATATATATTGATATATATATATATATATATATATCTCTATATATATCTCTCTATTATATATATATATCTCTCTCTATATATATATATATATATATATATATGTTTATAAAATGTATATACATGTATATTTATGTATTTATATATATGAATATATATATACATATATTTACATATATATCTATATACGAATGTATATTTATATCTCCATATGTATATATATAAATGTACATATGTGTATAAATATATATATATATGTATATATATGTATATATATATAAATATATGCATATATAAAATATATATAGATAGAGTCTCTATATATCTCTCGAGAGAGATACAGATAGAGAGAGATAGAGATATATATATAGAGAGAGAGAGAGAGATCTCATCCTCTAGAGAGATCTCTCTCTATAGAAATCTCTCTCTCTAGAGATATAGAGAGATTTCTCTCTCTCTAGAGATAGAGAGTCTAGATCTCTGTATCCCTCTATAAATATCTCCTCTCTCTAGAGATATATAGAGATAGATATCTCTCTCTCCTCCCTCATCTCTCTCTATATATATCTATCCTCTATATATATATATATATATCTATCTATATATCTATATCTATATATATATATATATATATATATATATATATATATCTATATATATGTTCGCACGTACGCGACCTTTATAAGATAACAGCAAACCTTTCATAGACTTGGGTACACGGAAGAACATACAACTATATCCACATAAAGTCATTGCACATTTTCGTTCAAAATGTTTTAAAATGTTTTACTTTGACCATCTTAATATGATAGTCAAGTCTCAGCAACGGGCAGATAATCTTTCACGACCGATTTCTTCGGATTATGAATATAATAGCGAAATCAAATGTTAACAGCTAACCATTCATTGACATAAGCCGCAAACCTCTATACTTCCATACTACCGTTTATACTTTGACCAAAATGGTCGGAATAATATTTAAACATTAGTGTTGACTATGTATATATGTAGTTTAAAAGATTTGATTAAATCTAAAAGTTTAAAACCGAAAACGCTATATGTTCTCATTATTTATCGATTTACAAGAATGAATTACATCGCAAAACGCTACCGATGGTTTATAATGATCACATCTACTAAAGTATTATTTTCCTAATCCATGACGACTTAAAATGATTCCAAATGATCGGTATTCCGCAGATATACGGAAACAAAGATGGTCAAGAATGGTTGGATTTTTGCGTATAGATTAGCATCTTGACCATTCGTGAACGTCCTTCAGAACACCAAAAGTATATACCAGGAGTAAAAAGTGACCAAAAGATTCCCATTTGCACTAAACTATATTATTATATCAATTACAATATGCAAATTTGATCATTAATAATTACTGATAGCAAAACCATACTTTAAACAATTGTCCTCGAATAATTGGAGTCAACGATTGGCTGTAATCGTCACCCTATAAAACTTTCTACGGTACTTTCATGTTATGTTAATAGTGCCTATCCTGTCTGAAAGCGACCACCATAAATTACGCAAAGAACACGTTTACTACGTCGCTCGATTCATCAGGAATGATTATGCATTCAGTCGTATTTATTCTATCACTCGTTAAAGCCATATCGGTTGTTTATGTTGCAAAACCGTTACCACTGATCTGGTGCGACACCGGATGTAAGATAACACCACGTGACACATTAGCTTGCTGCTAACCCCTCGTCCCTCTGTGCTGCTTAGACTAACTTAGTTGACATAGTATGCTGGGTGAAAAAATCAAATACCGCGTGATTGCCATCTACACAAAATTTAAGCGCCAATTTCCTCAAACAGCCCAATATCCAATGAACACTTCATCTATAGCCCAACAGAAGCTATTTTCATCCATTTATCACTTATGAACAATTCTTCCTACGAATGCTTTAAACAAACCAACGGTCATTTATCACAAATATCATCACAATTAGTATTCTTAAATGCTAGACTTCAATGGGATTAATTTGGTCAAATCCCTCTTAGTAATGCTTTTCAATTACACTCAGGTATTTTCTACTGCCGACCTTGCTTTTGATTGAAAGAAATGTGCTGGCATCGAGGAACATTGAAGTAGGGCCGATCATTTTGTACCGATGATGGCATAGAAGACGAAAATATGTGTGAGGCTCATTACGTATTTGTTGACAACTTAAATATCACGACGAATATACTATTGCTAGATCTTACCCTATTATGTCAGTGTCTTTCAAAAGACATTAAACAATAGATCATTGCGTTGAATACAGTACAATGTCTTTCAGATTCTTGCTTAGCTTGCACAGTGCCAATGATTCTAAATGAATACTTTCAGTCGCGCAGTTAGGTTCTATCACATCCCTACAAGCAGACTTGATCTTTATCTCAATGCAAGATGCAAGTTTCACTTACCGTTGATTTAAAAACCAAAATCATAGAATTTTGATTCAAACTCAATTAAATTTTGGCGAGTGAGACAATCATCAGTAATATATGCATCAGGTTTGTTGCTTCAAAAGTCGGATGAATTAATTTTTGACCAATGCAAATGGTTCAAACTATAAAAACATGTGGCCTGTAATTTGTGTCTGCATTGTGAAGTTAAATATGTAATACCTACGACAGCACCAGTATATGTCACTGTGTTCGCTCTCGCACTTTAGCTTGGATATCTATGATGATTTGTGATTGTTTCAATATTGAAATAAGTAAGAAATTGCAACATTACTGCTTCATTTAAGCGGTTATGGAGAACGACAAATAGCCGGAATTCCGTACTACTACATTCCTACAAGCTGCTTATTTAACAAAATGTCACATTAGTTCACAGTAAATGTGAAGCTAAATGAAATGGTAATCAGTATGTAATGCTTTGAGATGCTTATCTTGTAAAGCATTGGTTAATCTTTCTACTCGTCTTAAACATTATGATATTGCTTAATTGACAATTGAATACAATTCATGACTTTTACCTGCTTACCATACGCACCTGTCGAAGCAAAAATGGTCACTAATGACATATGATGTGCGATAACAGAGCACACAAGCAATGCTGTCGATAACTGTATCTGATATTGACATTTGAATTAAGCAATATAGATAAATAAGGTATATTGAATACCTATGCTTATATAAGACATTGGCACATATCATACCCTGATCTAAAATACCAATACTCGTATACATTGATACTTCTAGCTTATTGTGTGACAGTTGGCAAATAGTAAAAAAAGTAGCAACAAGAACAGTTGCATTTAAGCATTAAACTGAACAAAGCAGAGTCGCTGAACTCAAGCATCACGTGAGTGGATGATACCTCAGTCCTTGGAATCAATTCAAACGCCCGAGTATTGGGTCTAGTTTTATTATTGTGTCTCTATAGAGTTAAGTTTGCAGTCATCTGGAAATGGCTTTAACATTTTGTCAACTGCGCTGTCTAGATCATTTGTGTAGATTAAGAAAACAACGGGTTCCAGGACCGACCCTTGCGGGACACTACTACTAACCCTCGTCCAATCTGATTCAATACCATGTATCACCGCTCTGCCTTCTATTACTGAGCTATTCATGTATCCATGCTAATACATTACCGCTGATAGCGTGGGCCATACGTTTGCTAGCTAACTGCTGGGGGGAACTTTATCAAATGCCTTATGAAAGTCATAATGAATAGCATCTACAGTGTCCCCAGAGTCTCCCATCTTAACGTCCTCCTCCAAATTATTCGGGTGAATATGGATATATCCAAGACAGGTTATACTCGACCATGCAAATCACAATCGCTAGGTATAATGTTACATATATTTATCCGCGTCCGAGCTCGCGGCGTAAGTTCTGCAATCAGTGTCCCAAGCTGGGTTAATTGGTGTCCTGACATGAGTTTATCTACTTATCTAGAACCGTCAGACTCTAGGGGAATTACTTACAATTTCATTATTTGCTACTTTGAACCAAACAGGATCCAAGTGTCATCGTATCAATACGTTGGCCAGAAGAGTACATTGTGATACATAGACTCGCCCAGTGCCGATGACGTCACACACACACGCACTTCTCTGTATTCTGCGTTACCAGTGGTTACCCGTCATGGCGTAGGATGAGATGAAGGGCAATGGCTCCTCGCCATTGGCTACATGTGTGCCGGTTTACTGTGTCAGCCGTTTCAATGTCATAGGGTTTAGGCTTGGTGCACACGCGTTGAACACGACTGCCGTCATGATCCAGGTAGGTTTGGGTTGCACCAGCCTGTTCGTAGTAAACTACTCCAGACGTAGTCGAGGCATCATACATGATTCCTACATATTCGTCTTCTTCAACAGGAATTTCGGCAAGAACCTTTGCTTTCCAAATGAAATTCAAAATATCAACTTTACTAGTCAGCAACAACTTCATTGCAGCGCATCATTATTTCCCATTGGTTAGTAAGAAATTCAATATTCGCTAACGGAAAGAAGATGTGATGCATCACCACCCAACACAAGATCTAGTCCACCAGAACATAGCACACTCTCATGGTTGTACAATTAAAGCATACGAGAATGATGGAAATGGCCCAGCACCTACTAGTGACAATAAAGGCGCTGATACTATTTCTAGTCAGTTACAAGGGGTCAACCTGGCTCACATAAACGCTCCACGGAATTTTGATGTTTAATACATGTCTACTGTAGGTTAATATATTATCACATATATACATCAATGTAGGTTCATGTGTTATAACATAACTAGCTGTGAGTAAATGTTTTATAACATGTCTACCTGTAGGTTAATGTGTTATAACATACCTACCTGTAGGTTAATGTGTCATAACATGTCTACCTGTAGGTTAATGTGTCAAAACATGTCTACCCGTAGATGAATGTGTCATAACATGTCTACCTGTAGGTAAATGTGTCATAACATGTCTACCTGTAGGTTAAGTCCTGGCGATTTGCAGACTACACGGGTATGCCATGTTTTGCTGATGCTAGCAGATCCCGAAGAGGATGCTCGCCATCCGCCCAAATAAAACGCCCCTTCCCTACTGGCATAGTACAGCAAGCCCACAATGCTCCCCGTCCTGCCAATAGGATGATCTGCAAATATGTTCCTGTTGTTCCCAGGGCGGTGATTCAGCATCACTGTTGGGCCGTACCGACGGAATTCATATCCTGCGCAAATCATTGATAATGTTTTTGTAACGTTAGTTCAACAAGTAAATTTCACCATTCTCCTGGAACCTTAGAGAGCAATCACGTATGTTTACGGACACCTGTCTGTAAACGGCGACCGGGGCATCTGCCTATGAAGGATACATGCATTGGTTATCAGTTAAGGTCAGGTTGTACTACGTACCTTCCATCTTTAGCAGTTTAAGGTCAGGTTGTACTACGTACCTTCAATCTTTAGCCGTTTAAGATCAGGTTGCACTACGTACCTTCCATCTTTAGCAGTTCAAGGTCAGATTGTAATACGTACCTTCCATCTGTAGCAGTTTAAGGTCAAGTTGTACTACGTACCTTCCATCTTTAGCAGTTTATGGTCAGGTTGTACTACGTACCATCCATCTTTAACAGTTAAGGTTGTACTACGTACCTTTAATCTTTAGCAGTTTATGGTCAGGTTGTACTACGTACCTTCCATCTTTAGCAGTTTATGGTCTTTCCTTCGTGTTTCATTGCTGGAGTAAATGGAGAGTGGTGAACATTCCTGTTGTCCCTCGATGTAGATTGCTGCAATACAATCCTCGAGTTGAAGACATTTATTTGCGCATTGAATCACACTGCTCGTCTGTGTTCTGTAGATGACCATGGCATGGTCAGGCACTGCATTGTTGACCGCTGTAAACATGCTTGAGCGGTCAGCTGCACCGATTAAAATTTCACATAGAATCACCAGAACCCTTAGATTCACATAAACCATGATGGTGTTGTACTTGAGCCGGGGTTCAAAGATAAGGCCCTGAACTGGCACAAACATAAGACTAATGTTAACAAGCACAAGTTAACTATGAATTGAAGGTGTTATTGGAGAGTCTAAGATGCTTTTATTGATCCGTTGCACAAGTTAACTGTTGAATTATTTCACGCGTGCGCACTATGGGGCGAGGATGTGTTGCTTAAATCCATAGAATGCAAATCGTATAAAATGCCGCCGTGGCTGTATTGAGAGTCAACAGAAATCGATCATCACGATGTTACCAAGCGTGACGGCAATTTCTGTTGTAACCGATATCATAATGGGAAGTCGTACCGTCATTATCAATGCATATTAATGAGGATCACACTGAGCAAACACGAAACATGCACCGAACCTCAAATAACAACGACAGTTCAGTAGAAGTGGCAGCCATTGCTCTGAGACCCGTGACACGTAATGCAATACGCAATCTATAACGCAGGTTAATAGATTCTCTTACCACTAAGCATAATAGTTTTACATACGCAAACACATCCGACAAGCCTCAACAATCAATTATGCGTTTGAAATGACAGTCACAAGCATGTTCCGCGTCAGATGCACCTATGTTATCCTATAAATGACGCGTTAACTTCTGTATCCGCGCACGAACGTGAGGACGGGATATAGCTGGCCCTTTATTAGTTGTACGCATATCACGCATAAATTCCACCCCGCCCCCACCCAAACCCACGAAAACGCGAAACAAAAAATTTAAGATATCATAGGTACATTGTCTGCTTGGTTTCTGTAGTCGGATTAACAAAAGCATCTGAGACTCCAAAGACAGCCTCATAGGCGTCAGAGTGTTCTCTATGTTGCATGTAAACACTGAGTTTTGTTCGAGCTAATATGCCAGCTGATTGACAGACGAATGAGCTGTATGGTTTTTATGCCATTCCTGAAGAACCACGACCAACCAAACACCTGAGTAGCCTGCGTGCTGGGAAAAGCTTGTTTGGAACTCATTTATGATTCTTTAGCGTGATATTTTTCATTCATTAATTTACGATCAAAGGCACATTTATATACAATGATGCTTATGGCTATTAACTGACTGCTGAATCAGATCATTGTCTACTCCAGCCCTTCTTGTATGATGTTGGGCGGTTATATTCAAGCCAAGGTCAGTCAAGATTCAGTCATATTTGTCATCATGCAAGCATAAAATATGGGCAGTGGATTAATGAAATAAATGGAAAATGTATACTTTCTGAAAGACCACATCGAAATTATCCGACCTATGGCGTAATTACCTAGTACATATATCCATAAAATGACTTATAAAACCATTTTATTACATGATGTCTATAACAATCAAATATCAAACTGCATATAACCATCATATAAAATAATGTGTATAACAATCAGAAAATATAACCATCAAATAACATTAGGTGTATAACCATCAACAAACATAATTTTATAACCAACAAATAACATTAGGTGTATAACCATTAACAAACATAATGTGTATAACCATCAACAAACGTAATTTTATAACCAACAAATAACATAACAAACATAATGTTACAACTATCGAATAACATAAGGTGTATAACCATCAACAAACGTAATGGTATAACCATCAAACAATATAAATTTGTATAACCATCAATAACAGTATGTATAAAACCATACAAAAAAAACAAATACATATAACCACAACCATATGCGACAGAATAATCATCAATCATGGAGTGTTGTTCGTGCAGATGATCTTAAATTCACGTCTGCGTCTCAACATCTTATAGAGAGGGCGTCAGTTTATGCCGGGTACCTCCAGCCTTGAAAGCCCCGGGTACACTCCAGCCGTGAAAGCGCCGGGTACACTCCAGCCCTGGGTACACTCCAGCCGTGAAAGCCCCGGGTACACTCCAGCCGTGAAAGCCCCGGGTACACTCCAGCCCTGGGTACACTCCAGCCGTGAAAGCCCCGGGTACACTCCAGCCGTGAAAGCGCCGGGTACACTCCAGCCGTGAAAGCGCCGGGTACACTCCAGCCGTGAAAGCGCCGGGTACACTCCAGCCATGAAAGCGCCGGGTACACTCCAGCAGTGACAGCGCCGGGTACACTCCAGAAGTGAAATGCTTGATTATACCTCAACGTCAAGCATCCGCCATTAGAGAAGCAGCAATTTTGCATCCAATATGGTTTGTGGTTGGCTGTATAATATTTCATAACATTATAAAAGTAATATATGGATTCTTAAATATTTAGAAAGAGCAGTGCAGTTTTATTCAGCGTTTGGGATCGGGAGGCTTCCCATCCTCCCCACTCTATGACCCCATCCTTACCATTCTATGACCCATCCTTCCCATTATATGACCCCATCTCCCCATTCTATAACCCCATACTCCCCATTCTATGACCCCATCTCCCCATTCTATAACCCCATACTCCCCATTCTATTACCCCATAATCTCCATTCTATAACCCCATACTCCCCATTCTATTACCCCATCCTCCCCATTCTATAACCCCATAATCCCCATTCTAATACCCCATCCTCCCCATTATATAACCCCATAATCCCCATTCTAATACCCCATCCTCCCCATTCTATAACCCCATAATCTCCATTCTATTACTCCATACTCCCCATTCTATGACCCCATCCTCCCCATTCTATGACCCTATTCTTTCCATTCTATGAACCAATCCTCTCCATACTGTAACCCCATCCTCGCCATTTGAATGACCAGATCCCCTCAATGCTATGACCCCATCATCCCCATGCAATGATCTCATCCTTCCCATGCAATGACCCCATCATCCCCATGCTATGACCCATCATACCCATGCTATGACCCTATCCTCTTTCAGCTGTGACATCAGCCTCTCTTAATGATAGGATAAGTGATAGGATAAGATTGCTGTAAAATAGCGTAACCGACTTACACAAATCTGGTGTTTTATCTTCGTAATAGTCAGTGATTCTATAAGATAAAGATCTTAAAGTTAAGACTCACTCTTCTGTGAATGCGAATTAACGAATACCACGTAATGACAAAGATTATTCAAGACCAGATTGTTATACCACTCCCCTTTTGTACATCAATAACGAATAGGAAGCATAGCAGGATTCAATATTCTAGCTATAAATTCGAAGTGCAATCAACTGGTATAAGAGCCACTCGAATCGCATTTATAGTTGCGTTTCCTGGGAAGACTTGTTCAGGTAAAGAACATGCATATTTATTCACAATTCAATTAACATGCAGTAGTTTCATAATAACATTGACGATCACATCGACTTGTTAGTCCCATCACAATCGTAATTGAGTATGCCAGTAAATATCTGCCTATTAATATACACTCTTATCAACCGAAAAACGCAGATAACCGACACCATGTCAATAAATACACCAAGTGTGTGCAGTCGTACTTTGAAATATTAACACATGATGACATAAGCATTTCGGTCCCTGACACAATTAAATTATTTCGCAGCCTCTACGAGGTCGACTTCCGCTAGAGGGTTGGCGAAGCTTGTGCTGGGAGCCTCGGATTGGCTGTTGGTACCGGAAGTGGCCGCTTCTCCGGTTAGGAACGGCCTTAAGCGTTCAGGTGGGCTGAGGACGACCAATATACCAAGGGCGAAGATAGCTATAAGCGCTATTGCCCCGATGACAACCCCGGCGATCTCACCGCCGCTCAGTGCCAAGGGGGCTGGGGGTATTTCTTGGAAGCTAGCTGCGACGGAAAACCAAAAACATCATTATCATATATATTTCCCATCATTACCGTCGTAAGAATTATCTCATTCCTGTAACAAAATCAGTACCACAAACATTATTTTCATCACTGACATTAAATTCATTATGACCACCGTAACGTCACCATTCTCATCGCTGACTCACCGTATGACGAGAACGGCACTCTCCATGTACCAGTGGCGTTACCAGTAGCGAAGCTGACCGCCCGGATGTCGAGACCGTTCTGTTCCTGATGGGACACGATGATATTCTGCCCGTGCCGGTGTCCGCTTCCCAACACGACATGACCGTCAAACCATGACAGCCAATAGAACTGCTCACTCCCGCAGCTCAACAACCCGGGGGTTGACTTCTCCACGTACTTCCGGTTTTTCTTTCCTTCCCTGTTTTGAAAAGCAAAAGGTGTTCTTTGGAGATGATACATTCTACATAAAATGTAAAATGACTGTAATGGTGCATTGTACTGAAATGTATCTGGTTTTTGTTCTATTTACATCCTTAATGACAGATTAGTATAGGTCACCGATGACTCGTCAGTCACCTCTATTATCACCCTCACTCACCAGATTGACGTCATCAATGACTCGCCAGTCACCTCTATTATCATCCTCACTCACCAGATCGACATCATCAATGACTCGCCAGTCACCTCTATTATCATCCTCACTCACCAGATCGACATCATCAATGACTCGCCAGTCACCTCTATTATCATCTTCACTCACCGGATCGACATCATCAATCACTCGCCAGTCACCTCTATTATCATCCTCACTCACCGGATCGACATCATCAATGACTCGCCAGTCACCTCTATTATCACCCTCACTCACCGGATCGACATCATCAATGACTCGCCAATCACCTCTATTATCACCCTCAATCACCGGATCGACATCATCAATGACTCGCCAGTCACCTCTATTATCACCCTCACTCACCAGATTGACGTCATGCCGTTGGAGTCTTGCATTACGATAATATAGCTGTATTCCTGTGCCTCGTTATAGAGCGCAGTGCTGAGGAGAATCTCAGCGCGGCCACACGTGTCCAGGCCGAAGATGATGTGTGATCGGTGACGTACGGACATCCATACCTGGGTGAAGCTATTGTAGATTGACGTATCGTAGGATACTTCGCTCGCTGTCAACATAAGGCAAATCCTGATGAGAGAGTAATCGACTCGTCTGGAGTTCATCCTATGATACGTCTTTTTATAGTCATCGTGATTGTCTGAGTGTGTATGCGGTTGGGGGTGGGGATGGGATTGTTTTCGCTGTTTACAAGTGTCCTGTCTTTTGTCGGGAAATAAACCTGTTTTAATTTCATCACAAGTTGACTTCCTCACCTAAGTACTCCCACACGCGCCATTCAACCACGGAGTTCTCTGCACTCATAAAAGCCACTCCGCCGATGGTGTACGGGTCCGGATCCGTGTACTCTAGCAGGATCTCCGTATCCCGGTATTTCCCGAGTCCGAACTGAAAATTACCCCCCGCCCATGAAATATAGAAGTCTCGAAGGTCTAGGAGGTCCATGACATCAGGGACGGCAGCAGAGGTCAACTCCTGTCCATCTTTGTAGAGGGAGACCCTCGTGTTGCTGTCCGTGCCTATATACAGTGTGTAGGATCGGGAGGCTTCGCGGTACTTCTCGCTGAGAACGAGAGCTGCGGCAGAACCAGACACCTTCACCCAGACAAAGACAAAAAGGAGGCGCTTATCAATCAAATATGCTAATGAGAAGAGAAGAAGCGCAGGAAGGAGCGTGGCTCTCGGGAGTTTGATTGAAGGCGAATGTACTTAACAAGCAGTAGACGTATTGGTTACTATACGAGCAGTAATGCGCGTGTCTCAAACTGAGATTTTCTTATCCATTGACGTCATGTCTTCCGAGCTACTGCCCAAACTTACTCAATTTCTATCTGTTAGCTTAACCAATTAGGCGATTGTTCGAAATGCTTTCATATTACCGAGAAGTAGAGCCAACTCGTCCATGGGTACACGTGTACCCATTTCTTGGTGACCGTGGAATCTACCGTCATCATCTCCACCAGATCACCTGTCAGGTGAAAATCGCTAAAGCATCATTAAACAGGGTTATTATTGACATATTCCACTAATGTCGCTCAATCAACAGGTAAATTGATACTGGAAACGAATCCGTGCCTAATAAGGTTACTCTCAATGGTCAATGCTTGCGATTAATTCGAATATAACAATGAAGTGAGATGTTGAAAGCAGACCTCGGTCTGATTGGAACTGCCAGCTGCCCCTGATTCCATCTGTAGCAATGCTCAGCGCGTTGATCCTCATCGGGATAGGTGTACCAACGGAGAGGATCTCGCGGTGACTCACCTTGTGACCTCGACCCACCTTCAGGTAACCGTCAACCCATCCTATCCAGAATGTACGGAAGTCAGTGCATGAAACAACATCTGGTGTGTCCCTTTCTGCTACTGCGACTTCACCCCCCATCTGATCATCGACAAAAGATGACGATGAAGTGACGACTCTATACTCATAGATGACACCATACCACTTCACGAGTATTTATATGGTGTGCTTCAAATCGAGAGGGGGGAGGGGGGTTAAGATCCGCAATCAAATGCAGCTTAGACAAGAGTTTGAAGGTGGAATTCTACAATGACACAACGGAATTTACCGTTTCCCTGACGATTGTTTTATATCCGTTATAGCCGAGGACAACCTCGAACACCTCGCGGTTGGTAACCCCGTCCGCGCTCGTTAACAGGATGTGCGCATCGCGACATGCGCGCAGCTTGAAAGTTGTGTAGTAATCCAAGAAAGTAGTGATCCAAAGATGATTGTAGTCTAGCAAGGCCTGCGTGCGCAGGAAGATGTCATCTCCTTGAGAAAATAACACCAGTCAATAAATTCTATGCGTCAATCAATATTTATAATGAATGGAATGTTATGTAGTATGTGTATTATATCATATAATCATGGATTATGCAAATTCTGCTCATGAATATTCACTATATTCAACGTTCTTGGCCGGTACCTGCGTCACGACGAACTGCCCAGAGAGCCTGTTCGCCGATGGTGTTAGCTAAGCCTATACATGCGACACGCTTGAAGTATTCGGGTAGGTCAAACTCGAGGAACTGCCCGTATTCCCAAACCAGACCTACACCTAACTGCAAACAGACTTGAACTGATACTTTTCATGGATGTATCATGTGGCAAAAAGATACGGCTTGAACAACAATTCGTCCAATACTACTTCTCCGCTCGTTAGCTTTACCTAGCGTTTGGATGATTCAATGCATCAGCCTTGGTTAACTGTTCTGCCATTTACGTACACGCAGCGACAAGAGAATTGTAAATTAAGCCAAGCACCACAGTAACAAAGGTAACATCTCAACACAGGCACATGCATTCCATATTGTGTTCTTGCCATGACCTACTCATCATGACTAATTATTAACTGATAATGACCTTGCAATGACCTTGGACGAAGTTCCTATGTTGACTTACCTTGACCCGGTTTCCTATCCACGACATCCAGAACTCTCTGGTATCGTTACAGCTGAGGATATCCGGTGTGTCGACCTGCACGAGGGGTACAGTGGATCGGCCGCTGTATACCCCGGATACGGTGTTGTCTTTCCCGCCAATGTACACATGCTGACTCATCTCGTCAACACTACCCTAAAAGACACCCACACGTCGAGAGATCAACAAGAGAAATAAAGAGATCAACAGGAGAAATAGAAAGATCCATAATAGAAATAGAAAGATCCACAAGAGAAATATAGAGATCAACGGGAGAAATAGATAGATCAACGGGAGAAATAGAGTGTGTATGGAGGGGCATGTATGTGAATGTATGTGTGCGTATATACGTGCGTAAACCTGATCAGTTCATTTACCGGAGACATGCTGATTCCAAGATAAGCATCACTACATATGCGGACTTGAAATGTCATCCACTCGAGGCGCGGAGTCTCCACAAACATGTCATAGTTTGGTCTCGTGTCGTCTTTGGGGGTCGAAAGCAAAGCAAACCTGTTCTCTGGAAGATGCCACAGAAAACAGAGAGACAAGGTCATTAAGTGCGGTATACATGCGACGTATTTCACGAGCTCCCATATGATAGCGGGTTCTGAACGATGTCAAGCATGATGATGCCAGTGTGTTGAGCTGGATGACGAATTCAGTTAGTCAGTGGTCAAGTTAGTTGGTCACATCAGCGCATTCGATATGCCACAATGATTGTTTTCACTTGTAAGCAGCTGACCAAAGAAATCTACTGACACAGTTAATTAACCTGACCACTCAATAACCCAGATCTTCTCTAAGGACTTATGATCCACCTGATTCTCCTAACCACTCAATAACCCAGATCTTCTCTAAGGACTAATGATCCACCTGATTCTCCTAACCACTCAATAACCCAGATCTTCTCTAAGGACTAATGATCCACCTGATTCTCCTAACCACTCAATAACCCAGATCTTCTCTAAGGACTAATGATCCACCTGATTCTCCTAACCACTCAATAACCCAGATCTTCTCTAAGGACTTATGATCCACCTGATTCTCCTAACCACTCAATAACCCAGATCTTCTCTAAGGACTAATGATCCACCTGATTCTCCTAACCACTCAATAACCCAGATCTTCTCTAAGGACTAATGATCCAGCTGATTTTCCTAACCGCTCACTCACCCAGATCTTCTCTAAGGACTTATAATCCACCTGATTCTCCTAACCACTCACTCACCCAGATCCTCCTCAAAGATGAATTCGCCAATACTTCCGTAACCAGCTGACATCGAGGCATAGTTGATGTTGAGGAAAGCGGGGTCGAACCAGTTGAGGAAGCGGTTCTCGTTGAAGATGTCGCCTTTCCCGACCGAGATGTAGCCGTTATACCTGGAGAGTATTACAGACACGCAGATCGATTATTGGTCGGCGAATGAAGGTAACTGTACCTGCTTTAACGGCAGTAACCCGTACTAAGAAGGAGTGGACGTATATTGGAGGTGTCCGTTATCGGCAATTATACCTCGTGACTATAAGTATTTGGACAATAGTCCGTTATAAGCAGGTGCCATTATAGGTAGGTCTCTCATCCGATAGGCTGTTCCTTTAGCGTCCGTATACATTGGGAGGGCCATAATCATGATTGTGATGATAAAGACTACGACGACGATGATGATGATGATGAAGATAATGATGATGACGAAGTTGATGATGATAAAGATGAATTTGATGATAGTAATGATAATTTTAAAGTTTATGGTGAATATGATGATGATAGTGACTATGATGATGATGCTGATAATGATAGCAATGATGATGATGATGATGATGATGATGATGATGATGACTCACCATGAGATCCAGAAGAAGCGATAGAGGTTACAGCCTACCATGCCGTTCTCGGAATACTCCGCCTTGTGCTCGTTGCCGAGGCGAATCACAGCTCTGCGCATGCACACACGCACACAATATATTCACGTCAATATTTAGGGGAATCATCCACTTATTTGGCCGCGATAAACGTGTTTAATATCGTCAGTATGTTACTTTATATTATTTGTTGCCTGAGACATCCACTGTGCATTATTTGGTCACCCGGCGGTGCTATCATCAGTAATTACCCAGGCACCCTTTAAAATGGATTAGAAACAACTAAATGTAGCTCAAATTAATTACCAAAATCATATCGTGTTTGTAATATCCGCAGGAAATTATTTGATCCACTTGGTATTTCCATATCATGTTTGTAACATCTGCAGGAAGTAATTTGATCTCACTTGGTATTTCCCCAGCCTCCTATGACGACCTCATAGTGAATCTTGCCGATCTCGGGGGACAGATTGACATGCACGTCATGACACGCCTTGACCCGGAAGCGAACGAAGTGGAAGGACTTCTGGGTGACGCCTTTCCACAGGTAGTTGTATCCGTAGTCATCGGGAACGTGGACGTAGAGGTGGTAACCTATGAGTGACATTCATGAAATGATTTTCGATGAATGTCAATGTCGAATGTCATATTGACGTGCCACAACCTCTGCTGCACTTTATGTCAGTATGAAAGAATGTTCAATATTTCCAACATGGAGTAAGCATGCGATAAGTCGCAGTCTAATAGCTCATGATTAAAGCGGAAACCATGATGACACGTGGCCAACGTACCTTGATTCTCCATCAGCTGCCAGACACCAGTGAAACCAAATCCCGTCGAGAATCCCACATAGCGGATGCTGTGGTAGAATCCGCCCGACTCAGAGCGATCCATGTCAATGATTGTTTGTTCTCCGGGATTCGGTCCGCGTCCAATCCTTAACCGCTCATGTCTACACGGACCGGAAAGAGGAGTCAGTGACGTCATGATACGTCATGGGCGATAAACGGGGAAGTATTGACGCGTTCATGTAAGGGCAGCTTACGTGTAGGTTGATTTGCATTTACTACTTAAGCAATACCAGGGGCGCGAACTCGCAACCCTCAGCAGCCAGTGGCACCAAACCATCCCTGTGGATACTGGATCTAAACTCACCCGGGCGTGGCATAGTGTGGATCATCCCAGAGAGACGGAGCATTGTGTCAGAGAGAAGTTACCCAACTATTTCGGGTTCACTAATACTTAGTTCATCATCAGGGGATGGTTTTAAAAATTAAGTATCAGATTACTGCGGATGTGAAGAGTTCTTCTTGTTTACAAACAGCGAAATGATAAGCAGATATTGCTGTGGTGTGTATCCTTACGACGAGTGGCTCAAGCAGTTATGTTAAATATCAACGTGTCACGTGATCCTACGGCATGTTGTGATTGGGTTTGCGCCATGGTGACTCGGTGATTGTATGATAGCCAAACCAAATGGATTCAACGAAGATGATCAGTAAATAGAGGTCGCGAATGATCAGTAAATAGAGGTCGCGAATGATCAGTAAATAGAGATCGCGAATGGAAAGGATCAATGGCAATACCCTTTTTTTATGCCGTTAAGCTAGAACTCTCTCTTGAACCAGTCTTAAATTACGTTTGTTATATTTAAGATCGATCAAATGAAAAAAATTAGTCAGCTCGAGTTACAAGATTAGGGTTGAGTAGCCTTGGCGCGATTGACTGATGAGCTCACCTCCATGAGATGTAGAACGTGCGGTACTCTGCGCAGTGCAGGAGTCCGGGTGTTGCCACGGTAACATAATGTTCATTGTTATCCATGGATCCATTACGAATGGCTGACTGTGAGTTATACCAGCCGCTGAGGACGACTTCCGTTGCCGCCATCTTCTCCTCATCCTACCGACACACAATACTCACGAAATAATAACCAATCAATTATGTAATCATGTATAATTAATCATCTCGTTATTAAGTAAGCGATGTTAAGGCTACGTTATATTACATAGGAATATCATAAAATGTATGATATATTATTGGTGAGTCTTGAATGTATGATACATTTTGATATTATTGTGGGTACTAATACGACATGATCGTCATGCCCTGCTAGGACGCGATCTTGATAACGTTATGACTACTGCTTGAATGTAATCATTAAGCATTTGGCGTTATGATACGTACCTTGTGAAACCTCAGCAGGAGATGAACATCACTACAAGCCTTGACGCTAAAGATGACGTCACTACGACTTAACATCTGCAGCCATGTTTTGAATTCGTATGTGGACGACGTGTAGAACGTGTTGATGTCACCTGTCGGAGAGAGTGGGCAAATGAAAACACGTTATGATATTACACAAGCGTTATGATGACAACACTACGCCAGCAGTTCAGTAGTCGCTAAATAGATGGTTGTTTGGGGACAATTTGCTCGTAAAGCAGAGAAGACATGAGAGTGTTCGAGAATTTAACTCATTTTATGATACGCTGGATGGTCATTTCTTTCATTAAATTCGCCATAATGCGTCGAGTTGTACGGGTCAATAGATAACACACACCGACTTAAATTCTGGCTAAATTATAGAAAATCAATTAATCTCTGCTCCAGTTATCCATAGGTTGTCTGGTATATGTGCGAACACAGCCCTATACCCACCACGCCCCTCCCCGCTGGATGGTCATTTCTTTCATTAAATTCGCCATAATGCGCAAAGTTCCCAAGCTAGCACCATTAAGTTTCATGTCCACGACAGGAGTTTATCCCAAACCGAAATATTGCGCTGCAGAAATATCTACAGGGTTTGTTCCTCAAGTTACACATACTGTGGAGTGACGTTAAACGCGCATTCACGTGCGATACACTGACCTTTTGCATTCTCGTTGGCAGATCGGCATTCTCCACCAGGTGTCACACCAAGCACTATAAACACACCCGCAAAGTACGGTCAGATTGTTAAAGTCATGCATTTAAATCAGGTCTCTAAAGAGTCAATATTGGAGTAAAATGAGCCGGAATCACCCGAAACACGACATTGACCTTCTAACATACTAATTAATTGACCAGACTGAATCGTAACCAAGTGGTCTGGAATTCGTATTTTGTAACACTAATTAATCACGTAGAATTCGTATGATGGTTGACAGAGAAAGGTATCACGCGATGGCGCTAATATAATTTCTCACTTCCAAATCGTCATAACAACAAAACACCACCTTTATTTGACTTACCGAGTATTACCAGGATATAAAGGTTCACCGTCGCCATTTGTGCCTCGACAATTCACTCAGTCGTCCACATTGGACGGCTCAACTCGACTAAAATGGAGGGCGTTTTGCGTGGAGATCACCGATAGGGGGCGCAATAAGATGCCTGGTTGCGCGCGGCTCGCTATCGGGAGAGGAGTGGCGTCGCGTTGTACGGGTCAATAGATAACACACACCGACTTAAATTCTGGCTAAATTATAGAAAATCAATTAATCTCTGCTCCAGTTATCCATAGGTTGTCTGGTATATGTGCGAACACAGCCCTATACCCACCACGCCCCTCCCCACCCCCACCCCCACCCCCTAGGAGCTTCTCGTGTCGCTGTTATGAAATACCTCATTGTGATCTCATTGCGGTCAGGAGTAACTATTGTGTAAATCCAAGGTCTATTACAAAACCATCTCAAATTCCAAAATATCAATGTATCATATGTACAAAACCCAGGCCAGGAAGACCACATCGCTATTTCGAGCACCTGTCTGAGTTTTATAAGTGGGTTTGACGCACCTGCGTGAACCTGGGAGGCGTTAGTGTCTACTCATGATAGTCACTTGTCGCTATTCTCGTCAGATCTGCAATCAGAAGGGGAGGTGCAAAAATCGCCCGAGTTTATCAATGAAGTCGCCTGTAATATCATATAATCCGCTTTCTTAACTGCATGAATGAATACCTTAATGTCCTACCGGTACACATCACCCAAAGTGCTCTCAATTAGTAATCAATCGAAGACAAGTTCACACTTGTCATTAACATAGCAGATGGACAATCAGTATTGGGTTAAATTGTTATATTCCTCGAGAATTTATAGGTTGATAAATCAGAGCACATTGTTTGACCAATCTACATCATCCCTTGCTTGTTTTACCAGAGCTGCTCAGTCAAATAAATTACCTCGATTTATTTTCTGACAAGAGACGCCATTCAATGCGCCGTCATTGTTTGATCACATGGAGCCACATTACATATATCCAGTGAATTTTGTGGAAATCCTATTTCAACACCAATTTTTGCTTCCTATTAGTGTTGGGAGCAGCGCGCCTGTTTATCTCACATATTGATATGATTCATATGGGTATTCAACACCCGCTAAATACAACATTCAGCCGGAAGAGAAGTGCGATTTGAGGCGTCATACTGCTAAACGCATTTGGGTTCGAACCCGCGACCTTATGGTTGCTAATCAATCTAGTCATTCAGATCCATAACGAAATCCATCTGCGCATTAAATAATACCGTTTGAATACTGGTTCCGAAATGCGCCTCATAAGTCGTAAATATGTCAGATAATGTTGATGGTGATAACGATCTCAAAAGCGCTATCGATTATTGGGTTTGACTTGATAAAGCTGGCGTTGCTTGTCGCGGCGCGGTACCACGGTTGGTCTGTGATATCGGCCTAGAATAACAGTTACATATTTGTGTATGTTATTGATCTTATCGCAAAGATCACCTCAAGAAGAATCGATATTTGAAAGAGATGCACTAGTAATGGAGACAACAACAAATTGGTTTGGCCATCTAGTGCATGGGAAGCGAGGGGTTTGGGGTTGGGGGGGGATGGGGTTTTGTGGGGTTGGGGGTGGGGGTAGGGGGGGTAGGGTATTCATTGTGATTTTTTGTCCTCGTTAAATATTGATAATTAAGCACTTGTTAAGGTTTATTACCGACAAGGAATATATATAATTTAGGGTGTCATTACAGTACTCCTGGCAAGTGAGATAGGTGGCTTTTCTAGCGCAAATGATCGTACTTGTACTCTGGCTAAAAAACACTCACAAAAATTTGTCCATTTTTTTCACCCAAATCTTTCAAAATAATCGAATTCGTTATTTACTTAGGTCAACTTCGAGAACTCTAGCGAACAAACATCCTCCCACACACCCCACCCCCCCCCCCCCCCCACCCCCAAACCCCGCTTGACCTGATAACCATATCAATCCCTCTTCACTCCGACTGATCTGACGGCAGACCTCCCCTCGAGATCTCACCTCCGCGAGACCACAGTGAGACTATTATCGAAAACGAGGGGCGTTTCAAACAAAGTGCGAGTCGCTTCTGACTTTGTTAGACAGACGATAGTAAGACCTGCCGAAGGACGCGGCTTTTTATAGTTGTGCATATGGAAACAGCTTCTCTGTGACTTGAAGGAAGACATTTGATCATCAGAAGAGGGTTTCCAGAGTTCGGTTGCTGGATTATCCACGAAATCATCAAATATGCTGCCGTATATCTACATAGGTAAGTGCTATCTCTAACTGTTTTCTTTACAAAATAAGATGAGTCTCCTTGTTAACTAATAATATCTTATCATAACGTGCTTTTGGCTGCTCTGAAGCGAGTCCCGGTATAAACCTAGACCACTCGATCCATCTCAATACCTACACCCACCGCCTACACCTCAACCAGGCAATATTAACCTCCCTGTCAGGGTTGCATTGAAAAGATGACATAGTCTGGACGTTGTGTGGGTACGATATGCATTTCTCATATTTGCGCCTAAATCGATGACATCCTGTGTTCACCTGATGTCTGTATCATGCATGTTAGGCCGGCTAGCTCTGGTAGCAGCGTGACGGCTTCATAGTATGGCTTACCTATTCTGGTGTCTACAAATATTTATCAAAAAGTGAAATAAAACTATGGATGAATTGATTTGATACAAGCAATGATAACGGGTTAAATAGTTCAGTCAACTCCGTCCCCCCCACCCCCGCCCCTCCACCTCGCCCCCTAACCTTACTTGAACCACCGATCATTACCCATGCTCCACAAACGCAAGTTGATAATACAAACGAATATACATTTTTGTGTTTGCAGGTGCTATGACCTTAGCGGTACTAGTTCAAGGTCAATGGATTCCTCCTTCGCAATCAAAGATGTACTCCCTTGGTGAGTTATGCATGCGTACGTGAGTATCGCTTGGAATGATAAACTGTTTTCCGACCTTTACAAGTAACAGGGCAAGCTTTACTTACTGCCGGACATACATTCCATTTTTCTATCTCCTATTACCACCACTGGTTTCATTTCCACCAATACATGACACAGGTGAATCTATATTTTTCTGGCGACATATTCATTCCATTGACCAATAACCATTCATTTAATACCCTGATTTCAATCTCACCCTTCACAGACAACTCACTGTTATTTTCCCACCCTTAATAGACCACTCATCTAATTTCCCCACCCTTCACAGACCATTCATTGGATTTGTTTCCCTAAAAAGATCACTCATTTCAAACCCGCCATTTCATCTTTTATCACCCTTCCTTCACACACCACTCATTTAATTTTACCACCCTTCACAGACCACTCATTTAATTTTATCACCCTTAACACACCACTCATTTAATTTTATCACCCTTCACAGACCACTCATTTAATTTTATCACCCTTCCCAGACCACTCATTTAATTTTACCACCCTTCACAGACAACTCATTTAATTTTATCACCCTTAACAGACCACTCATTTAATTTTATCACCCTTAATAGACCACTCATTTAATTTTATCAACCTTAACAGACCACTCATTTAATCTTATCACCCTTCACAGACCACTCATTTCATTTTATCACCCTTAACAGACCACACATTTCATTACCGCCCATTCATCTATCCATTACCTTCCTTCACACACTATTCGTCGTTGCACTCTCCACCAATCACGACTCGCTATGCGTGCAGGTCAACCCACCACGATATATACAAGAGGGGACAAGTCGTACAAAGAAGCGTGGTACACGGTTCAGGGACGGACACAGTTCGTTTTCAGCGTTAAAGCCTGCAGTAACGCCTATGTCGCTCTCACAACACAGCCTGTGAGTGGAACCCATGATGCCGATGATAACTATATTATTAACATGGTTATATGTGTATTATTACATGGTTATATGTGTATTATTACATGGTTATATGTGTATTATTACATGGTTATATGTGTATTATTACATGGTTATATGTGTTTTCACATAATTCTTGCTCATATTAAATGCTTCTTCCTAGTATAAGAAAGAACAATCGTCAAAAGAAAAATGCATGTATAATTGTCTACATAATGGCTGCATATATTTTGCAGCTGTTTGAAACGGACTTTAGCTTGGAGATTGTACTCGGCGCTCAGCAGAACTCGCGCTCACTCATACAATATCCGTTCATGATGGGGGCTTCATTCGACACCTACACGCCTAACCTACTTCACTGTAACGAATACCGTACCTTCTGGATAATGTGGCTCAATAATTATATCCAGGTGGGACGAGGACCCACGGTTGGCGAGCAGATCTTTATGAATACACAGGATATGCCAAGCCACCCTATTCTATCTATAGGGCTAGCGAGTGCTGAGGGCAGTGCTGCCGTGTGGCAAGTCAATGAAAATAGTGGTGGGTTACAGATGAATCATATCATATACAATCTAATATGATAATAACATAGGGTCTTTTCAAGGTAAATGAAAATCCAAACGGTTACGAAAAAGAGGGTTGTATGGTTTGGCACTTTCGAAGTAAGTAAGTCAGAAGTTCACGGTATGCCTGTGTATAACACAAATGATGAGAGCATGGGAGGGATGGGGGTATAGTTGAGCAGACCGGACCTTACCCTGCATTTCCAGAAACCCTTCCCTTACCTCCCCCATCAAGAGAAGGTTGACCCTCCCATACTTCTCCCACCACCTGAAGATTGACCCTTCCTTTACCAACCCCACCACATGCAGATTGACCCTTCCCTCCTATCCTACATCCTGAAGATTGACCCTTCCCTTTCCTATCCAAACACCTGAATATTGACCCTTCTTTTACCGACCCCACCACCTGAAGATTGACCCTTCCTTTACCGACCCCACCACCAGAAGATTGACCCTTCCCTAACCTTCCCACCACCTGAAGATTGACCTGTCCTTTATCGACTCCACCGACTGAAGATTGGCCCTTCCCTTAACCATCCCACCACCTGAAGATCGACCCTTCCCTTAACACTCCACCACCTGAAGATTGACCCCACCACCACCTCCCAGCCCATTAAGAATGTCCATTCCCCTACATCTCCCAGACCCTTAGAAATGTCCCTTCCCCTACATCTCCCAGCCTCTGTACCCTTTCCCTTCCTCCCCCAGCCTCTGAAAACTGACCCTTCCCCTTCCTCCCCAACCTCTGAAAACTGACCCTTCCTCTTCCTTCCCCCGCCTCTGAAGACTGACCCTTCCCCTTTCACCCCAGCCCCTGAAGACTGACCCTTCCCCTTCCTCCCCCAGCCTCTGAAGACTGACCCTTCCCTTTCTTCCCCCAGCCTCTGAAGACTGACCCTTCCCCTTCCTGTCCCAGCCTCTGAAGACTGACCCTTCCCTTTCTTCCCCCAGCCTCTGAAGACTGACCCTTCCCCTTCCTCCCCCAGTCTGTGAATACTGACCCTTCCCCGACATCAGATTGACCCTTCCCCTATCACCCCCCCCCCCTGAACCATCTATAATGTTTGTAAAATGACTAGGAGCGAGCCACGTGATGGCTTGTGTTCCTGATACATGCTATATCTACTGGTTCAACTACTACGTATTGCGATCTGCTTGATTCCAGGAGAAGCTCTCATTCTACACACCCCGGACGAACACAAGTATGAGAGCATGTGGAAATCGGTCGTCGATCGCCAATACTGGACCTTCGCTGTGAAATCAGCAGGTCATGTTCACTTGGTTCTGACTGAAGGTCAAGGTGAGGTGAGCGCTAACGTGGTCGAGTTTGTCCTGGGCGGATGGGACAACAACAGGACAGTGATCCGGAGCGCCATATACGGATACTCGGACTACACTAACATCATGGCAACAGCCAATACGCGAAACATCGTGAGCGCTGACGAATACCGCTACTTCTGGATCGGATGGGTGAACGGTACAATGGAGGTGAGTTTGAGGTCATTGTAGGTCATTATGATGTAAGTCATATTGAGAATAATGACTGCATATATTCCGACAATGATTGTTTTATAATGGGTGTTCATATCATTGTTGTTTGATGTTCATTCCTGTCCCGGTTTTCATTGACATCATGTCATTGATCGTCATCATTTTTATAATTGTTATAATTATAATTATTGGCATCGTTGTTATCATTAACATTAGTATTGTCAATGTCATTATATAATCAGTTTACGTCAACCGATTGTTCGTTGATGTGGATTTATAATTAGTTTGCGTCAACTGATTGTCAGATATCGTCAGCACATCACCATTCTTATCACTTGTTCCCAGATCGGTAAGGGTCCGGTGTTTGCCCAGGACCGGATCATCCGCTGGGAGGATCCTCGTCGCCTGAACATCCGCTATCTGGCGGCCACCACTGGATTCGGCGAGACGGGAGAGTGGATCATATTCGACAGCAGAGGTGAGGCATAGAATGCTCATTCGAAGGTTAAGGTTGGGGTCATATGTGGAGTCATCGAGAAGGTCATTTGAATGGAGCTTTAAGGTCACGATATCTATCTACAGGGGAGTCCGTTGGAAGACATGTGTTGGGTTATTTGTAGGCCATATTTTTTTATAGATGGGGTCATAGTAGGTCATGTCCCATGTCATGTGGATGAGAGCCACTTACAGTCACGTCTTGGGTCATCCTGTGTCACAACGAGAAGGGTATTTTGGGGTTCCACCTTGGTAGCGAAACGGGCATTTGTCATCTGTAGATCAATTGTACTCGTCGGGTATGGGGAAAAAATGAGGCACCACACATAGACAACTACTGAAGTAATGAGGTACCCCACATAGACAACTACTGAAGTAATGAGGCACCACACATAGACAACTACTGAAGTAATGAGGCACCACACATAGACATATTGGTAACTCACTCGGCTTGCTAGTACATGAGTTTGGTGACGTTACTTTATCGACGACGCCATCTTGAACCTAACAGACCACGTATCATCATCCGTCATCCTCCGCTACATAGATATAACCAAATATTATTAAAGGATAATTAATCCCAAGAAGTAAGAGTCAGCTTCTCTATTACAATCACTCTCTACTGTCTATCAGAGAGTCTCAACTACATCTACACCAAGCCGACGGACCCCAGCCAGCCCACCAGGTGGTACGGAGCCACCTGGTTAGAGTCTCCGCGCGCGCCATTTTTCGCCTTCACCGTGAGGTCATGCAAACAGGCCGCCTTCCTCCTCTCTGACAACAGGGTGGGTATAGCATTTTATCACTCAACTCATCCAATCGATATTTGTAATAAAGGTACGATCGTGCGATTTAAATAGGGCGACTGCTGAAATGAAGAATTTATTTTTCGTCCTTTCTTCGTGTGTCAATATTGTAATAAAAATTAATCGATCCCCGTTATGACGACGACGCTTAGACACGTTATGATTTGACTCCTTATTATCGCCAGGCGGTGGATGTGGAGCGTGATATAGAAATCATCATTGGGGATGAGGATAACACGAAGACAGTGATCCGCTACATGGAGATGTTCCCACCTGGTAACATTGCGGAGGCGGACACTCCCGGGATCCTGAGTTGTGACCAGCCGCGCGTGCGTTCTGGTTCTCCTGGATGAATGACACCCTCACACTCGGCGAGTCACATGTACATGGAACCCAGATCATACTCTCCCAGAAAATAGGAGCAGGGTTTTTCACCAGGTCCATAGCTTTAGCGACGCCAGCTGATAATGGGCTATGGATAATTCCCGACATGTTCGGTGAGTAGGTTGTTTATGACGAACCATATCATATTGCACCCGTTAATATTAACTCGATCAATTTGTCTGCTAGGAAGGGGCGGGTCCAATCTATATTAACCCTCCTCCATTACACACTAGGAAGGGGCGGGTCCAATCTATATTAACCCTCCTGCATTACACACTAGGAAGGGGCGGGTCCAATCTATATCAACCCTCCTCCATTACACTCTAGGAAGGGGCGGGTCCAATCTATATAAACCCTCTTCCATTACACTCTAGGAAGGGGCGGGTCCAATCTATATAAACCCTCTTCCATTACACTCTAGAAAGGGGCGGTTCCAATCTATATCAACCCTCTCCCATTGCACTCTAGGCAGGGGCGGGTCCAATCTATATAAACCCTCCATCATTACACTCTAGGAAGGGGCGGGTCCAATCTATATAAACCCTCCTTCATTACACGCTAGGAAGGGGCGGGTCCAATCTATATAAACCCTCCTTCATTACACTCTAGGAAGGGGCGGGTCCAATCTATATCAACCCTCCTCCATTACACTCTAGGAAGGGGCGGGTCCAATCTATATAAACCCTCCTCCATTACACTCTAGGAAGGGGCGGGTCCAATCTATATTAACCCTCCTTCATTACACTCTGTGAAACAAAATGTCTATCAATGTTAAGATCGATTCGTTGCGTGAATTCGTTGCAATTGGGGACACGAGCAGACAGTTTCTACGATGATTCGATTGACAGGTGAGCGGTTACAGATCAGTACCCCCGACGAGTTCAACCACTATGACCAGCTGTGGAGGACGATCGAGACCAAGGAATACTTCACGTTCCAGGTAACATTGTTAAGAACGAGTGACGCATGTGCAAACAACCCTGGCCTTATCATCGCTCAAATTGAAGCACACGTTTCGCTTGAATGCCACGCCCCCTATTTGATATGCTTACTGCAGGTGATAGCTTGTAGCGACGTCCATGTTGGCCTGTCTCCTACGCCTGGCATCGCGGTCGCCGAGTTTTATTATGACGTCATCATTTCCGGTTGGAACAACCAGCGGACAGTGATTCACCGTGTGGAGGGGGGAACAGACCGCGCTGGAGTCGGTTCCCCTGTGGACACCCCCGATCTACTGAGCTGTACCCAGAGACGTGATCTCTGGCTGTCTTGGTCCGACAATGTGATCAAGTATGTACCGCTCCTGGTGGCTACGCTAGCACTCGAGTCTTCAAATGCCCCTTATCAGTGTTGTACCCTGTTATATATGTGAAGAGTTAATGCCGTGAATTAAAGTAACTGTTATACAGCGAGTAATATGCAAGCTATCCGTACGAATAAGCAAGTGTAATTTGTCCCTAAGGACGAGCCTGTAGTAAGAATGATGTACCATGGATCCGTTTGTATTTCATTAGATGTGCCATTTCTTTTCGTCTATATAACCACAGAATAACCATGATTGTGGTTATGTGGTCAGGGTCGGACGTGGGGGTCTACCAGGACACCACGTGCTACTGGAGCAGACTATCGACATCATGCCAGTGAGGGCTGTGTCTGTATCGACCGGCTGGGGCTACACGGGGGACTGGTTCATCGAAAATGACAACGGTCCGATTCCACCCACTCTCTTCCGTATATTTCATAGATATTAAATATCACAGGAATGATTTCGCTTTACTATCTCACATTCTGTTATCAAATTTCATTTAAATTCATGATAACAGGATCATTTAATAGCAAATAGTTCCCATCAGCGTCCCTATTGTAGTGTGTTGTAACGCCAGTATATATGTATATATAATGCCCATTGTTTTTATATACGTCGATCAGATTTGTACGGCACAAATATAATATGATATACACTGTATATGAAAGTTGAATTGTGCTGTGTCATGGTGACAGGGGATTACATGATGTATTACACAAACTCGGTCATCAATGAGAACACGTTAGGACTCTCGCCGCAAATCTCGTGGATAATGTTCCGTCTCCGCGCATGCTCAGACGCACATATCTTCTTAGAATCGTCGGAAGACTCGGGAAGGTCGGATGTGTACGAGTTCGTTCTGGGCGCTGACAATAATCAACGGTCCTACATCAAAAGTGAGTGGAATTCATTGTTCTACATTAGCCTGGGTGTACATGTTGCCAGAAGTAACTAATGTAGAGTCTGTACGAGTCACTCCCCCTACCCACCCCAAGTGGATTAGTGACAGGCAAGCTGAGTTAAGACCCTGTCAATCGTTTTTCTATCTCGGAACAGTTTCTGCACTTCTAGTATCAATCTAGCAGTTCTGTTGAAAAATGTCTGTTACTGTACTTCATCTGTAGCCAATCACTGACTGGTTAAGTGACACTAAGTATACATCCTGCAATCTACCTGTCTATATTGGAAGAGTATCCACACTTTGTAACTTGGCGAGAAGCCAAATTATCATCATCATCGTCATCATCATCATCAAGATCGGGATCGGGATCAGCATCAACACCATCATTCATTGCTCATCGGGAATGGTTGATGATGATAATGATGATGATGATGATGATGATGATGATGACGAAGGGCGGTTGTGGTCATAATAATTGTGAAGATCATGATAAGTGACATCGTCTAATTGGGGCGATGACGATGGCGAACATTGAATTATTCGCCAATATCTTCGATTAGCCTTTCGTATTATTGGTCACGTCGTCCTGTCGAATATCTATCAATGTTCGTCATTCGTAGCCTGGTCCTTTCTATGTCATTGATCCGGGGAACACCTCTCTATATCACTCGGTAGAGAGTAGCATCGGGCAGAAGCATAGAGCGGAACACGTTAAATTATTGAAATGGTTACGATTCGTGAAACCATGGTGATAATTCACTTCGTCTGGCCTTCCACAACTTTCCACTTTCGTACCATTCTGCTTATTTTGTTTCTGCACATCGGGTTTTTCTGCACATTGTGTATCTACACTGCACATTGTGTTTCGACACTGCACATTGTGTCTCTACACTGCACATTGTGTCTCTACACTGCACATTATGTCTCTATACTGCACATTGTGTCTCTACACTGCACATTGTGTTTCGACACTGCACATTGTGTTTCGACACTGCACATTGTGTCTCTGCACTGCACATTGTGTTTCGACACTGCACATTGTGTTTCGACACTGCACATTATGTTTCGACACTGCACATTGTGTCTCTACACTGCACATTGTGTTTCGAAACTGCACATTGCGTCTCTACACTGCACATTGTGTTTCTACACTGCACATTGTGTCTCTACACTGCACATTGTGTCTGTACACTGCACATTGTGTTTCGACACTGCACATTGTGTTTCGACGCTGCACATTATTTTTCGACACTGCACATTGTGTCTCTACCCTGCATATTGTGTTTCGACACTGCACATTGTGTTTTTTCACTGCACATTGTGTTTCTACACTGCACATTGTGTTTCTGATGCACACATTATGATTCTGCACAGCGCATGTATTTTTGCACGTTGAGTTTCTACACGTTATCACTCACGAAGCACATTTCTGGTTCTCGGGTAACAAGATTTAGATGAATATTTTTCATGATTTTGTCCACTTCCGGACGTCAAAGGTGACACGGAACTTTGAACGTAAGTTGTTAACTTTTCAGATTATTTAAGCTTATTAGCATTTGTTACTAGTCCCAGAAACCGCGACCCTTTTACCGTCGTTATTCCATACTGATTTTACCACCATTTTTCTAAAAGACTAATATGCACCGAGTTGATGATTGATAGCTTGCTATCAGATTCCAATAATTATACCTAGTTTAAATAAACTACTCTATGACAATGTCCTATCATGTTAAATACAACTTCTCCTCATCCCGCCTTTCTCCATCTCATATGAAGCTTCCTGTCATTCCTTGCAGCTGGGAACATTGAAGTTGCTTCCGTCCAGACTCCCAACATCGTGGATTGTACGGACGAGCGGTCTGTGTGGATCAGTTGGGATGACGGCAAGTTTAATCTCGGAATGGACTCTCTCTACGGGCTTAACCAGATTATGGGATATCAGTCGAGGACTCCACAGATCGGACAGATGAGTTTCTATAGCACGGCGGCTGACCTCACCTGTAGATGGAGGATGTATTACAACACAGGTGAGTGATCAACAACGGAAAAAGTGGGAGGATTGTGGGTACAAAGTTGGCGCGAATTATCCGTCATAGTTTACATGTATGATTTTTAGGGCAATTATTGACTGTCACTTGAAGTTGACTTCTTGTTTGTTAAATACTTGATGTTAGTTGTACAAGACGCATTTAGCTTGTTCTAATATTTAAACGATCTGCGATGTCACGACATTCCTCACCATCATAAAGACTGACTTCTGTTCCTATGTGACCCTGTGTGACGTCACAGCCTACTCGACGTCCTTCAAGACGCCGTCAGGGTTTGGTTACCATTACGTGTGGGAGACCGTGGAACACCGCGCTGGGCTTGTCTTCAGCGTCCAGGCCTGTAGCGACGCGCACATCATCCTTTCCGACGTCATCCGGACGACGGGGGGTCGCTATGATATCGTTATCGGCGGCTGGGAAAACACCAGGTGAGAGCATTCGACCGTACTATCACCCGGGGATCATTTGACAAGGACATATTGCTGTTCAGATCGATATTATTCCGACCGGGTAACACATCTGGAGATTTTAGAATTTATATTTGCGTGAGATATCGCAAAAGTGACGAATGCCGAGATTTATGAGGAAAATGATTGGGCAACTTTCAATTTATTATGTTAACTCATACCATGCGAGTCAATATTCTCAGACATCAATTAACGGACTTCACAACAACTTATCAGTCGCATCATTTGTATCTTGTCAAGCGCTATGTTTTGTCAACGTAACTGAGCACTCAGTCGGGTTCTATTTCCCTGTGTCATTTCTACTGCCGTATATTTCCACAATAGCAGTTCTTCTTCAAACAAATATGCTCTTTTTCTTAGAGTCAGTTCTGCTTCCTCGTGGAATTGTTCCATTCATCCTAAATCCCATGCTTGGAAAATGCCGATATACGACTGCCATGACACGTACGTGTGACCTGCAGGTCGGCCATACGTATCACAGGACAGCGCGAGTACGCGTGGGGCGACACACGCGGGATTCTCCACTGTAACGAGACGCGCTCATTCTGGGTCACGTGGTCAAACGGCGCCATTGAGGTGGGGTACGGGGAGCTATTTGGTGAAGCGCGGAATCATGGATGCACAGATCCTCAACGTCTACCCCATCAGCGCAGTCGGTTATTCCACGGGTTACGGTTACAGCGGAACGTGGACCATCAAACTGCTGGATGGTAGGAACAAAGTTGACGTCAGTTAACCGATTTGTTATTGATGGCGAATGAAGGGGTCCTGGAACACATTCGTCAAGTTCCATTTGTTTGGATCTGCTTGGTGACAGTAACATATACCCGGAATTAATTTCCTTTCCAATGTCACCCTTTTGACATTAATAGTGCTTAGGTATGTTTGGCCGCCATGGTTGAACAGATGGAGAAAGTTAACATCATTAAATTATAAAATGTTTTTTTTTTTCCAAAGATGATGGAACAAAACAAAATTAACATTGATTTTTGCCATTGGTTGTTGTTACAACCTGTTTTGCTAAACTTTTGAGATGTTTTACTTCCGCAGATTCATGAACAGAATTTCTGGCATCTTCCTTAAATTCCACGCGTGTCATGCGTATTTTTCCAGAATTACTAGCGCCCATCCCACCTGTAACCGAGGTACCCGGCGAGGGTAATAAACCAGGAAACACTGGAAGTCCTCTAGGCGCAGGCGCGGTGGCCGGCATTGTCATCGGCGTTCTTCTAGCTGTTACAGTGGTTGGCGCTATGGTGGTTCTCACGCAAAAGCGTTCATCCTCTCTCCCTCCGTTGTCTTTCGGTACAAATGGCCAAACTGATCTGACTCCAATCTCGCCGGACAACGAAGCACCGGAGCAAGTAGCCACGGATGTGGAGGCCCCTCAAAGTGAAGCATAGGCATCGTGTGTTACTGATTCTAATCAATGCATGGATACATCAAGTATTACAAAAACATAATGCATATTAATATGTTTGTTTTGTATTTTGTGTGATTTAATTACCGTGCCGTGTTTCCCTTGCTAATATTCAATACATCATCTTAAAACACAACGATTGAGTTATTACTATATAAATGTAAAATGTGGTTCTTGCGAGATGTTAGAGGTTGTGTAGTGATGGAAATAAAATATGTGGGTATCGGTCAGATGACAGCTTCACAAAAATGAAACCAGGATGTTTGGCTGTCGGCCTCCAAACCATTAGATATAACCACGCCTACCGCTCTGTTACCATTTGTTATAACCACGCCTTCGCTCTGTTACCATTTGTTATAACCACGCCTACGCTCTGTTACCATTTTGAAGTCACTAACCAGCATTTGTTGAATATTGCTTATCTTAACAATCACATCATGGCACACTCGTTGCTTTTAGTCATAAGTTTTATTGAGGGCTCCAAAAACGCTTTGTCATCACTCCGCAAATGATATAATTCGAAAATTAACGACACCCCTGACCCCCAGCCACAGGCTATTATTCACATGCTGCCAAGCATTCCCCAGCAGGTAAATATTAAACACGGCTTGAACACAATAACGGGCAGCAGATAAAGGCATATCAGGATTATCAGAAAAGTTCGGAACCCCTGACATTCAAATTACTAGAGCCACACTTTACTTTTACTTTTGTGGCATGAATGGCCCACATTTCTTTTGTGGCATGAATTGCTCACATTTCTTTTGTGGCATGAATGGTATTTACTTTTGTGGCATGATTAGCTCACTTTTGTGGCATGAACGGCTCACTTTACTTTTGTGGCATGAATGACTCACTTCACTTTTGTGGCATGAATGGCTCACTTTGCTTTTGTGGCATGAATGGCTCATTTTGCTTTTGTGACATGAATGGCTCACTTAACTTTTGGGGCATGAATGGCTCACTTCACTTTAGTGACATGAATGGCTCACTTTGCTTTAGTGACATGAATGGCTCACTTTAAGTTTGTGGAATGAATGGCTCACTTTGCTTTCGTGGCATGAATGGCTCACTTTGCTTTTGTGGCATGAATGCCTCACTTTGTGGGATGAATGGCTCACTTTACTTTTGTGACATGAGCGGCTCACTTTACTTTTATCGCATGAACGGCTCACTTTACTGTTGAGGCATGATTGGCTCACTTTGCTTTTGTGGCATGAATTGCTCACGTTAGTTTCGTAGCATGAATTGCTCGCATAGCCTTTGTAGTATGATTAACCCAATGAAGTTATTGCAAACTCTGTCATCGTCTTGGCGAATACTTTCGCCAAGTTATCTTGATGAGTTCTGTCTATGTGTATGTTTGTACCTTGTTTGTAACACTGTACAGGGTTCAATTTTCAATATTTTTTGGAATATTTTGAAGTAGGTGTTATCAATGCGCAGAACCGAATGGTTTTGTATCGACCTTGACCTCAAACTAAGGTCACGTTCATTGAATGAAATCTAAAATTATCAATATATCCGTGTAAAATGATTGAATTGCTGAAAAAGTTACGAACCACACTAGATCAATTTAATTGTTAAGGTTTTTTTTATTATTAATTACTATGATAGTAAGCAATCGCGTGTAGTCATGGTTAAAATCATGGTGTCCGTAACAATCTCGATCGCTTGAAAATCGGTAATGTTTTTCTTATTGTAGTTAAAATTGGGAGAAATGTTGTCATTGATAGCGTGTATCACTTATATATGCTATGTTATAAAAAGCATGGCAAGTTTAATTCTTAATATCTCCGAACACAATACTCCTATCGTTAAAAAAATGTTTAACTAATCGCATACATTTAATTGTGAATAATGCATTGCTTTGGAAAAAAACCCCGCTGCACGGGTGGGGGGCGATGGGGGAATTTCTGGTAGCCACAATATGTACATTTTTGTAATTCGTTATTCAACCGTCAATTATCGTCCGATCGTAAAAATATTCACATTTGCTGAAAGCTTGAACCGATAGCAAACTTTTTGTAATTGACATGTTTCATCAATTTATACGTCAATTGGGTCAATTAATGCCGTAGACAACCGTATGTTCACGTCAATCGTATTATTTATGTATGTCGATACCGTCACTTCATCAAAATCGGAAAATAACGCGCGATTTCTCCGTCGTTGGTGGTTGCGTCGAAGTTAGTTGTTCAACCCAGGGTAGTCGATTCTATTTGAAACTAATTAACTGTAATTGTAAAATCCTAATAGTTTTCTCATAATCTAAGCTGAAAGTATAGTGGTGACCCATATGTTTTATGAAAATGTTATTGACCGGACTTGAACTTTTAATATAATGTCCAAGGATTAAACCATTGTTGGCATCATATCTTGGAACTGTTTGCCAATGTTCAGTACAAGCTTTGTATATGACATTAAGCATTACCTCCTCGCTGCCAACATAATAATAATAATAATGATGATGATGATGACAATATTTATGATGCAGATGTAGATAATGATAACATGATGCCGATAATGATTAAGATGAAGTTGATAATCATGACAATGAAAAAAGAAACATCGACGATTGAAAAATGTCGTTATAGTTCACCAAGTTCCTACATTTCAAACATGCATCTTTATTTTGTTTGTTAAACAATAATTTCGTAGATTGTTAAGCCACACTTTTGTCAAATATCCCAAAATAGTTGGATATCTAGTCATTCATGCAATGTTAACTGCCCTGTGTCCCGGTTGCAAGTTGGTGCCCAGGAAGTGGCGTCTGACAGCACACCTAACCGTGTCTCCTGCCTGGATAACACACCTGTGTGGATCAGTTGGCAGAATGGCATCATTCAGCTTGGGATGGACACCATACAGGGTCTCAACCCGATTCTGACGTACAGCGGTTCTGTCCAACCGAGTATGGGCTTAATGCATTACCGCAGTACAGCCACTGACCTCAACTGCCGCTGGTCTATCTACTATAATACAGGTAGGTGGTTACTCTTATAATACACCTGTCAGTACACCTGCAATCATCGGGCCGATATTGCCGGCGTGGTAATCAGATTTGTCACAGCGTATTTCTTATGATGGGCAATCTCATTCAGTAAATTGCAGCGCTTCATGTATCTCCGTCGAATCTGATTAAAGAGCCGTGCAAATTTGAGAACTGTTTATTTTGCTTATTTGAAAACTGCTAAATTTCGAATTGAGAACTGTTGACTTTGCTAATTTGAGGACTGGTCATTTTGCTGATTGACCTGTATTTTGTTTGCATGTGTGCTATAGCGTACTGGACGTCGTTTAAGACACCTGTTGATTGGGGGTACCATTATGTGTGGGAGACGGTAGAGCATCGCGTGGCGTTAGTGTTCAGTATACAGGCGTGTAGTGATGCCCATTTTGTTCTCTCTGACGTCATCCGCACGACAGACCAGAGATATGATATCTATATCGGAGGGGTACAAAACTCGCAGTACGTTCGCTTCCTACGTTTTGTTGACATTTGTAGATTTTGCGAGAATCAATTATGGTGACCTCTAGCCGATGTTTGTCTTTCAAATGGATTACTCTGGCCTAGTTTAAAACTCACTAGTGTTAGGGGATATTTTTGTCTCAAAAGCGATTCCTTGTGGGGTCAAGTTTATATAGAGGTATAATCGAATCATGGCACTTTAAGTTCTTAAGCTTCGTTGAGCGACTAGGACAGATCGCCCTGCGGCAATATATTCCATAGCATTAGGTATTCAATCAGGTTAATACCAATCACGAGCACTTGACACTGCAAATATTTATGATACCTCTGTGTATAGTAATATGAACTTTAAGAACAATATCATTCTTCGTAGTCATCGTCCATTTTGTGGTTTTATTGCTGAATTCAATTGAACAACATACGATGTCCGCTTAACATGCAATACATTGAAGCAAACGGTTTTTAGCTTTAGCAGTGTGTAAAGTATTGGCATTTAACAAAACATAAGCTTCCTAGATAAGAGTTAATTCATAGTTTCCAGAACATTCTCCGCAAAGATCGGCTTTGATGCATTGAACCTATGTTTCTAGATCAGCCATCCGCATGCTCGGAAATAGGGACTACGTGATTGCGGATACGCCAGGCATTCTGTCCTGCACTGAAATGAGGTCCTTCTGGGTCACGTGGGCCAGTGGCGCCATAGAAGTAGGTCAAGGAGAGGTTATAGGTGAGGCTCGCTTCCTCATCTTCCAGCCGCTGTTCTTCTATCCCGTGCGTGCCGTAGGCTACTCGTCCGGCTATGGATTCAATGCTTCTTGGACTATTAAGCTGCTTGACGGTACTTGGAAACAATTCATCTCATCGAATCTTTTTAAATGTCGCTGATCTCTTCAATAGAGTCCCTATAGTTTTATCAATTTAGAGCTACACAAAGATGCTTCATAAATTCGCACATTAATTATAATAATTATCAGATGCAAATTTATAGTCAAACATCACGCATTACCGAATATGACCTTATTACCGATTGCTATGACCTTATTACCGATTGCTATGACCTTATTACCGATTGCTATGACCTTATTACCGATTGCCATGGCCTTCGTGTTTCATGGAAGCGGATGTATATTATCGCTGTCTAAACTGGGCATTGGTTTCCAGAATTATTAACACCTGCCTCGCCAGTAACAATCGTCCCCACCCCGCACCCAGATGATATTGCGGCTCCCTCTTCCGGTCTGAGTGGCGGAGCAGTGGCGGGAATCATCATCGGCGTCCTAGCGGGTCTCATGGTCATTGTCCTGATCGTCATCATGATCCGCCAGAGTGGCACATCTCTCCCGTCGCTCACATTTACCAACCCGTTCGCGGACGACACCCAACCCATCTCCCCCGATAACGTGGCTCCGGAGCAGGCGGACATTGACGTAGAGGACCCGCCAAGCGAGGCTTAGGGATCGAGCTTTCTGGCGTGTTGATAAGCTGTTGCTCTGTGAAACATGTGCCATGGAATGGAATGGTTTCGGTGTATCATATTATGAGATTTGCGTGCCTTGTTCGCTGTTTTAATTGAACTTTACATGTTCATAGGTTTTTGTTCAAAAACATTTCTTTAATGGATGCTGAAAGTCGCAACCTTTCCTCCAAATATTTCCATATTCGCTGTTAATTCATGAATGCTAGACAAGTATTCAGTGTGATATATTTCATGTTCTGATAGATTTTGTAAAAGTGCAAACCCAGAGTGAATGTACTCTGTGTATTGTACCTATTTATTTAGCTACACAATAAAGCGAGATTGTAACCGATACAATGCCTAGTACTGTCAATGTTCTGTTTCTAGCGCATTCATGCTGTCACAATGCTCAGTTCTGTCAGGGTTCAGTCTTTAGTGCACTCATGCTGTCACAAGCTTAGAGGAAGGCCATTTTCGTGTTGGCATGGCAACCCAACCTTTACGGGTTCGCACCCAGGAAAGAGAGTATTTGTTTGCATGCAAGTAGCAGCGTTGCAAATAGCAAAGAGACAAAGAGCTTGTATGATGTGACTAAAGAGCTTGTGTGATATGACCAGAAAGCTTGTATGATGTGACCAAAGAGCTTGCATTATGTGATCAAATAGCTTGTATGATGTGATCAGAGAGCTTGCATTATGTGACCAAATAGCTTGTATGATGTGATCAGAGAGCTTGCATTATGTGACCAAATAGCTTGTATGATGTGATCAAAGAGCTAGCATGATGCGACCAAGCGTTTGTATAACGTGACCAAAGAGTTTATATGATGTGAACTAAGAGCTGTTATGATGTGATCTAAGAGCTTGTATGATGTGATGAAAGAGCTTGTCCGATTTGATCAAAGAGCTTGTCCGATGTGATCAAAGAGCTTGTATGATGTGATCGATGACGCGATCAGCGAGCTTGAGTGGCGTGAACGAAGACTTGTATGATGCTTACCTGCCAAGTGGTTTTACTTTTGCAATAGAATGCCGTTGATGGTTTGGAAAGTGTACTTTAATACTTGTAAATGTTGCGCTCATTGGAGAGGATGAATGCCACCAAGGGTACCGGAAAATTTTATTTCTCACAAGGTCTAAATGAGCTGATTGTGGATGAAATGGATACAAACTAAATTGCATTAGATTATATCTAAAAATATTGCAAACTGTCATATGGAAAGCTCCAATGTACAAGGTAAATATATAAAAAAAAACGCCTTGCCAGCGATTAGACATTATGACTGCGTTTATGGAAATCAAGTTTGACCATGACTTTGTCGCGCATCACACCTCTTAATTAATATCCGGGAGGGTTTCACTAATATGGAATATGAAATAAGGTGCTAGCTTTTTTCTTATCCGCACTTGTCATCCTATAATGAGCAGGTAGACAAATTGGCATTCGCTATTCGAATGTCCATCACAAGTCGTGATACATGATGCTACCATCCAATTGAGAAACTCCTGCTAGAGTGCTAGGTTAACGACGAAGGGCGGCGTAGTAAGGTGGAGTTTGGCAGGATCGCCGGGAGGTGAGGTCAAT
>CM067355.1:31078508-31131008 GCA_034190875.2 Urechis unicinctus
ACAATAGGCTTGTGAATAGCGAAAATAGAAGTACACTATTTAATAAATGTCATCTTGATAAAGTACCCGTCTGGGGTACACTTATCGAAAAAAGTCCGCCTCTAACAGCGTCCGCGCAGTTTACGATCCTCGATCTTTCATGTCCGCACCTTGGATGGTAGTTTTAGATTGTCAATAACTGTCTTAGGCGTAGGGAACTGGCCTGAGGTCGACATTAACATCTTTGGCATGTCAGGGGCATGTGAAGGTATATAAGTTGCGAAGAGTTTATAAGTTGCGTGACGATTATGAAATTATACGAAAGACCCCACCGACATCAGGCGACGATACCATGAAATCAACAGAAGCACATGGGACTGTTGATCCAACGTCTCGGCGCTCGGCAGCTATTATAAAGATATGGAGTCATCTGATTGTTATGTTCTCGCTGAAGAGGGCACGGATTTATTTGCTTAGTAGAGTAAAATTGTATTTTGTCCTGTGCTGGTGGCACACCATTTGCATACGCGCAGTGTATGGCGGTTAAATAATGATACTAAAGTGCTATAAAAATGCAAATGATTATCCTAGGGCATGTCACCAGCCGCCTATGGATGGGACCAGGCTACTCCAGCCTATCGTCTAAGCGAAATCTGGGGAGAAACTCACAAGTACAATCGCTATATTTCACAGTTTTATTGATTCGAAACAGGAAGTAGAAAGTGACGGCGATCAACACAGAAGCTAGTCTTCTTGGGTAATCCTCTCAGTTTCAACTTCCGTGCTAGTAGGATATATGCTAAATCTCAGTATGCCGGCCATGACACGTTGCCTCTGGCTTGTTTTTTTCCCCAAGAGAAGAAGCATATTCCTACTAGCCAAGGATTTCGATCATGTAATGGACTCTCCGCATTCATATTTCTACTTCGTGAGTCAGTTTGTAGTTTCTATCAGAGGGAATGGAATATCTGCAAAACAGGAGCAAATACATAAGTCAAACCATTGTCGTTGGTATTGTTTCATATAAGTAAGATATTGTTTATGGGTTATTTGCGGCAAAGATGCAGGTATCAAATCCACATTAAATGGTGTCCATATCGGATAGCCGTATTCTGGCCTCACAATAACTTCCTCGCTTACACCCATGATGCTTCTGCAATAAAGTACGTGTCGGGCTCTTTCACCGTCCTGCCGAGCTTTGCCGGTTCACATGAAGGTGCGTCTTATATAACCCAATGGGAGGAAGGTGTCAATGGTTCATCACCTGGATATTACTGACATATATCAATAATTGATGATGTTCATAGGAACACGCTCTGTTATTGAATATTTGAGTCGTCTATATAAATTATACAATAAGTGTTAATCACGCCAGGCAACATTTACAGGAAACTCCTGGGAGACGTTTTACATTTTTTTTTGTGCCTGGGAAGAACTACTAAGTCAGTGGCCACGGCTGTCGACATGCAAAATGCATGTTTCACAAAACGAGCACGAATACGTAGCTATTCGTTTACCAGTTGTTCAAGCAATTATCGATGTATTATTCCAATATAATGCTGACTAAACCTATCTTCTGTCGCTTAGCTTTTCTGGTCCAAACTTTCTCTGGATGATCCTTTTCTCTGTAGATGTATAACTGCACCAGACATAAGAGTTACTTTGTAAGTTAATTTGCTTCTCTTTGTGCATAATTGAGTTGACTCGTAACACTCGAGTGGTGCTCATGACTCATAAACAAAGTGTATGATTCGTCATCTTATTCATTAAAGCTCAAACAGCGGCATATGTAAAAACCTACTAGGTTTCATTGAACATTTGAGTAGTTGCCATTCTTCAGAAGCAATTGTGTCTTACCGCAAGTAGGACCAACTTTATGTTCAGTTGGTTGATGGCAGATTGTCGCGCCGTTGAATATCAATATATTTCACAAAACATATATCACAAAATGTTGCACAAATTTGTTATATTTATGCAACATATGCAGACATTGTTCAGTTTTCAGAGACCACGGATTATCGCAGGGATTGACAAGATTTGATTCACCCCACTGACAAATTATCAGAGAGAATAGGAGCATCGTTTCATTTCATGAATCTACATTATCTGATGCGCGACCCTTCATGGCCCTATAACACTATGTAGACTTGTGAAAATCATGTCACAATGTATTTATCATAGAAATCTTGCATTAATCAAAATCATGTTCGTAAATATTTATTTTGTCTGTGGGCTCATACATTCTCGCCTCGTCATTTAATGCCCTGGTGTATTCCCTTTGTAACCAGTATGTCCAACTCAAGTTACTGTAGTGACAATTTTACTAACAGTAGAACAGCCCCCACACCCCGCCCCATGTGGTTGGCCTTCAGTGGTGCAAAACGACGCCATACTTGTATCTAATCAATTCTTATGGGTGTTGAAAATATTTCATTGCTGTTGTTCCAAGTTGACATTTGATGACTGCGTCATTGGCATCACTCCAGGGACCAGTTTCCTGTGAATTCTGTCCCCCAAACTGTTCAATGGTAACGTTCTGATGATGTCATCCACTAACACCTGACTACACAGGGGAGGTATAAAAGAAGCGACTTTGTTTGAGCAATTACTTCTCGGCAGTACAGAGATATCGCAAGTTTCTACCTGACAAAGCCTCCATATCAACAGCATCATGAGTGGAAACAACGACATCATTCTGACGCCCGACAACTACTATCCGATATGGACACCTGATTTGGGTAAGACTTATTATTCACAAAGCCTGTAAATCAAGTTTGTTTTCAAAACCAATAGCGATATAAGATTATTGTAATGACCCAGAGGTTCCTACATTCTATATTTCTTGAATCGATATCGGCATCAGAGATAATGTAATAACGTATAGATTCGATATTGTTTTGCAGACATTCCGTTCCCACTGATAGAAACTACATATTGACAGAAGATAAGAGAATAGGAATGAGAAGTGTCCAAAATATTGCCTCTTCTCAAGAGAATGGTGTTGAATATAACGACACCGGTTGGAACAGGGTCGTGTGACGTCATAGATAAACAGAGCCTTTATGTAACAATGCGCTGGTTCAGAAGCTTTCCTAAGAGCACACAAACCTTGAGAAAGACGTTTAGTTCCTAAAGGGTTACGGTCACTGCTGCTACGAATGCAATAAAACGATGAATTATCACAATTCTGTCTGTGTTTTTTATTATTTCACGTTGAATTATTAAAACTATTGTGTAGGAGAATGGCGGAAATATTCCAGTACTCTAAAGACCGTGTAGACCAAATCTATACATTAACAGCGCGGTGAAGTCATATAAATGAAAAAACTTATTAATTAACCGTGATAGACTGCGCGTTTTGGTGCCGGCGAAGAAGGGATTGGTGTGTCGGGTGCCACCCTTTGTCTGTAGGCCAGAAAATTGGGGCTTGGAATGACTTTTCATTCAAATGGCCCCTGGACCTGTGATTTAGCGCCAAGGGGATCGCAATGTCAAACACGTAACTGTTTCAGGTTTGGGCGAGGCGTTATGATATCGGTGGGAGGACTAAGTGTCAACGCATACATATATATATGTATATATACATATTTGTGCTTCTACTCTGAGGGGGAAACAAGGCCGAGACACTGAGATTTATGGCCGGACACTATCTATCTCCTGTTTCTGACGCAATGAAATTACGAACTACAGCAATTGTACTTGTGTGTTTCTCCTCTGATTTCGCTTAGACAAGAATCAGAAATAGCCTGGTCCCATTCATAGATAGGTGTTGACATGCTCTAGGGTAATCGCTTGCATGTTTATCTTGCTCATCTTCATCCACGTGTTTTTCCCATCTCCAAACCCCCCCCCCCCCCCACACCCCACTTATCCCAATTAGTAGTGCTAAAGAAGGGAGTGGATTCCACTATTTATTGCCAATCGTAAGCACCATGCACACATTCGCATGCATTCGCTAATAACCCACTGGTTTGTATGTTCCGATTTACGTTATATTCTGTTATTTTAATAATACATAAATCTTAATTCTATACAGATACGAGAGACGAACAATTTTACCAGATAATTTGCTAATGCTGTTGTTTTAACCTCTCATGTGTTTGAGAAATTTCATAGCGAAGATGTTGACTCCTCTTCTACGTCATCTTGCATTCTTTGAATTTTGTTAAACATTTATCTAAAAGCTGTTAAACAAGACTCGTCATTGTTTCGCTTGTTGGATAATCAGGACAAAAATGTGTTAATAAGCATATGCCATTGAGTTGTTTTCAGACCTTGGAATATATCGTCAGCTCGTGGTTTTGTTGGGAAACTTGGACACGTTAGTGGGTTAATTTCGGAATTGGTCCATGGAATAATCAAAATGTGACTGTTTGTGATTATTTATTATTATGACGGCTGTAGTATATTTGCACGGTCGATTGTGAAAGAGACTTTTGCTTTGTTAACCTTGCCTATGTAACAACAATGATAGTATGGTACTGGCAAGGATGACTGCCATCTATGCAGTTTAGTGAGCTTGTTTTCTTAGCAGCATACTTATTGTAATGTAGCATTAACAGCTAAACAGATAAAGATTACTTTTTAGTTTTGTCAACTCTGCGTTGAACAAAATACATAGAATAAATCTTACATTTCCTGACAGATTACTGAAGAACTTATTTAGCAAAACAAACGCTGTTAACAAACAGCTGAATGTGTTCATTGTCACTTACGACAGAACATATTAGGCGTAAATGTAAAATATCAGCATTGCAGTCAAGCAGTTGGCAGTGACTCTCATCCTGTTACTAACGTGTCGACCATTGATCTTGTTCTCTTGCAGCGCCACCTGTGCCAACTATTACGCTTTCTAATCAGTGTTAAGTGCCGTTTGATACCAGGCATGTTTACTCTTTGCAAATGTCTTTCGTTTATAAGTTCTTTAAAGAGTGCTCTTTGATCTATGGGTGATGTTCCTCACAACATGTCAGCAGCATCAAATCCATTTCAAAAATCGACCTTAATCTTTCTATATCAGGTTCCTTACCCCTATTTCTGTGCAACCATAAATTCCCTGATAAAAATTGCGTATTTGATAGTTACGACGATCTGTCACTAGTTGCGATATCACTATGTACACAAATTTTTTAATCCACACATTGTCATTGATGTTCAGGAATGTTTGATGTAAGTGTTTTAAGAAATCCTACATGCCATCAAGAGCTAGATACATCTGCCATGAGATGAGGATGATTGGAGCGTGCAATGATAACGAAAAGAACAACTGTGGAATCGTTAGTCTGTAGCAATTGAGAGAACTACAGTTTGCAAAATATGCAACACATTATCAGGTGTGACAATTTGATCCTACTTGTCCGACACTCGTTGTGCTGTGTTGATACCATTTTGTTTATACTGCTATTATAGTAACTAGGTGATGTTTTTAGGCAATTTGATACAGGTCGGTTGGATACCCACATGAAAAACATAAAGCCAGAATTATTTCAACCCTAGAACGGAATTTGCTTCTCTGGTGTCCTGGATACAAGCACCCTGCCAAGAAATACTGCTCAAGAAAATCTTCAGAATAAAAAGAAAATAGAGAATATGTGTGCCTTCGTCTTTGCAGGTGCTTGACATGAACTGTCTTTACCTTAATCGTTCTATAAATAGCCCACGTTTTGCATGCGCTCGACTAGCTATGTAACCCCCACCCCCTCTCTGATCAACATGCAATCCTTTAGTCGCAAATACAGTGCAATAATTAGTTATCAGCTCCAGAAAACTACCGTGATATTTCAGAGTTGGATAAACTTTCACTAGGTTATCACGCTACTGCTCTATATGTGGGTGTTTTTTATGTGATAGTGGCAGACTAAAGCTCTTGTTTCTTGGATTTTTCACATGATAACTTCCGGTTAAAGCTCTACCTTCTCCACTTTATATTGGAGTATTTTTCCCATGATTACTTTTGGCTAAAGCTCTGCTTTCTCCCATATCGTCTATCTATACGTTTTCTAAATTAGAAAGAAATGGGGTAGGTTGCGCTTTCGGGATAGTCTTTTTCCACACAAATCGTATCTGTTCCATGAGCAACACTTTAATCGTCCCCCATGTCTAACACACGCGAAAACGCGCCCTCTTATTATTCTTTAAAGCAACAACTGTTAATTGACAAGTTACGCCTGTCGTGCTGTGACGAATTCAACTGTACAGCTTTATATAAGAATTCATCTTGAATCATTGTTGCGTTGATTATCTTATTTAATCAATACATCCAAATTAACAAGCCACGGATTGCGATGATGACCGACCGGCATATGTTAACTATCCCTTTTTGATTTCCTTTGATGTCTTTCTCACCAAAAACAAATGCAGGCTTATAACTCTGGCTTTCACTGTAAGGGCTGGTAATCGATTATCATTGTGTTCATGATCAAAGGCGTCCATATAAACAGTTTCTTTGGACAATTGACACTTCCCTTAACCTCATTTGCCACACGTTTAAATATGTCGAAACACATCAGAAATACCATTGAGTCACGATGGATTCAACAACTGCGCAATTCGAGGAAACTATATATCACCACGTTTCTCATACATGTGGAGTGTGACATGCATATTGCACAAAACAAGCACGAATAAGAAGCTATTCGTTTACCAGTTGTTCAAGCAACTTTATTATCGTTCTATTATATCGCAATAATGCTGTCCACACCTTGATACTGTAGCTTTTTTGGTCCAAACTTCACGGGATGATGCTTTTCTCGGTATATGTATGACTGCACCAGACATAAGAGTTACTTTGAACTCTGTACTTGGAGAGTTAACGTATTTCCTTTATATGCATACTTAAGTTTAGCCACTGTGAAATTAAACGTAACACTCGAGTGCTGTTCGTGACTCATAATCATAGTTGGCGTGCATGATTGGTCATCTTATTCGTTTAAAGCTCAAACAGTGGCGTCAATACATGCTGTTATTGGGTATTTTGCAGGTTCTGCAGAAGGCGGTGTCATTGTACATTTAAATAGTTGCCATTCTTCAGAAGCAATTGTGTCTTACCGCAAGTGGGACCTACTTTATGTCATGTTGGTTGATGGCAGATTGTCGCGCCGTTGAATATCAATATATTTCACAAAATAGATAGCACAACAAGTTGCGCAAATTTGTTATATTTATGCAACACATGCAGACATTGTTCAGATTTCAGAGACCATGGCACATCTAAAAAGTAAACACTCATTTGTCCTTCCTCTCATTCTGTTTGCTATCACGTGAGTTAACGTTCTACGTCCTCCATCTCAAATTAACCTTGATTTCCCCATTTGACGCCAGAGGCGCTGCATCGTTAGAAAAATAACTGTAAACAACGCAGGGATTGACAAGATTCGATTCACTCTGCTGACAAATTATCAGAGAGAATAGGAGCATCGTTTCATTTCATGAATCTACATTATCCGATGCGCGACCCTTCATGGCTCTATAACATTATGTAGACTTGTCACAATGTATTCATCATAGAAATCTTGCATTAATCAAAATCATGTTCGGAAATATTTCTGTGTCTGTTAACTCATACATTCTCAACTCTGTCCTTTAATGCCCTTGTGTATTCCCTTTTTAACCAGTGTGTCCAACTCATGTAACTGTAGTGACAATTGCATTAAAAGTATATCTACCCCAACACCCCACCCTATGTAATTGACCTTCAATGGTGCAAAACGACGCCTTATTTATATCTTATTGTTTTTCATGGGTGATAGAAATATTTCACTGCTGTTGTTCTTGGTTGACATTTGATGACTGAGTCATTGGCATCACTCCAGAGAGAGTTTCCTGTGAATTCTGTCTGGCAAACAGTTCTTTGGTAACTTACTTCAGACTACACAGGGGAGGTATAAAAGAAGCGACTTTGTTTGAGCAATCACTTCTCAGCAGTACAGAGATATTTAAAGTCTAACCTGACAAAGCCTTCATATCAACAGCATCATGAGTGGAAACAACGACATCATTCTGACGCCCGACAACTACTATCCGATATGGACACCTGATTTGGGTAAGACTCTTATTAATCGCAAAGCCTGTAAACAAAGTTTGTTTTCACACCCAATAGCGATATAAGATTATTGTAATGACTAAGTGGTTACTACATTCTATGTTTCTTGAATCGATATCAGCATCAGGGATAATGTAATAACGTATATATTCGGCATTCTTTTGCAGACATTCCGTTCCCACTGATAGAAACTACATATTGAAAGAAGATAAGAGAATAGGAATGAGATGTGTTTAACATATTTTCTCTTCTCAAGAGAATGGTGTTGAATATGACGACACCGGTTGGCACAGGGTCGTGTGAAGTCATCGTTAAAGAGAGCCTTTATGGAACAAGGCGCTTGCTCAGAAGCTTTCCTCATATCAACCTAACTTTGCGAAAGATGTTTTGCTCCTAAAGCGTTATGGTCACTGCTGTTACAAACGCAATAAACTGATTAATTATCACAATTATGTCTGTGTTTTTTATTGCTTCACGTTGAATTATTGCAGCTGTTATATAGGAGAAAGGCGTGAATATTCCAGTGTTCTAAAGAGATATATTTCGCCCTCTAGTCCAAATCTTTGCATTAACGGCGCGGTGAAGTCATATATATATATATATAATATATATAATGGCATTTGTTTCAGCTGGACTTTTAATAAAGACCATATATGATTTCATAAGAAATTAAAATTCTAAGAAAATATCCATAAATCGAAGATTTGTAAATCATTTTCTGCCACGTTGGCACTTCCCAGGAATTTCCCCGTTATGACGAGAGAGAGAGAGAGAGAGAGAGAGAGAGAGAGAGAGAAGCGAGATATTAGAAGAACAGTTATAGATTCCCAATCACTACTTCGACCAAAAAGTAATGGCATTTGTTTCAGCTGGACTTTTAATAAAGACCATATATGATTTCATAAGAAATTAAAATTCTAAGAAAATATCCATAAATATCATTTTCGCTCCCCCAGGAATTTCCCCGTTATGACAACGGGCTCACTTCAAAGAGTTTATAGCTTCGCTAAGAGGGCTCACTTCAAGTGGCTCTGTGGTGATCCCATCCCTAATTATAATACATTGCAATCGTATGGTGGCGATACCGTGACACAAACAAAAGCATATGGGAATACTGGGCTGACGTCACTGCAATTGATGAGAGCGGGAAAAATGTCGTTTCGCCGAGCCTTGCCGCTGCCAAAACACGTCGCACTATAGGCTTATGAATAGCAAAAATAGCAAGTACGATATTTGAAAAATGTTAACTTGAAGAAAAACCCTGTCTGGGGTACATTTATCGAAAAAAGTCCGCCTCTAACAGCTTCCGCGCAGTTTACGATCCTCGATCTTTTCTTGTGTGCACTGTGGATGGTAGTTTTAGATTGTTAATAATTGTCTGAGGCGAGGGAACTGGCCTGGGGTCGACATTAACATCTTTGGCATGTCAGGGGCAAGTGAAGGTCTGCAGCGAAGAGTTTATAACTTGCGTGACGATTATGAAATTAGACGAAAGACGCCCCGACATCAGGCGACGATGCCATGAAATCAATAGAAGCACATGGGACTTGACAAATGGTACATAAATAGAGAATTCCGTAAAAGTGTATGTGGTAATGGAGAAAAGGAACACAGTTTGTTTTCGTACACTTAACATTGTACATAGTTTGTAAAGCACCATTAGGTGTTCATGGTTGCTATTCACTGGTAAACGTGGCCTAGTTAGCCGGCCAATCTGCATGAAAGTAATTTCCAATGTGGCTACTCGCTATCTTAATCATCTTCTAAACGCGTTCTTTACTATTGGTATAGAGGCGATTGCTTATGAGAACATTTTTGTCACGGCAAAACAAGAAAACAATGACAACAACGAAGCAAAAAAAACAATGACAACAATTAAACAAGAAAACAATGACAACAATGAAACAAGAAAACAATGACACCTTAACGTTATCCATAACCTGTTTTAAGGTGGACGTTCATTGTGTTATATGAACGCCTAAAGGCATTCAGATTAGGTGGTACTATTTTCTTTAAAACTCTGTCTAACAATAATGTGTCAATTGTCCACACAGGCTATTTATTATCCTCCAGGTGACGAACCTTTGCAACCTTAATACCATTAGGGTTAATACGAAGCCTACAAACACATAAAACATTAACATCATCTAACAGCACTTTGCTATGAACTTTGCGCGAAATAACTTGTCAATTATCAAATCATGCTAGTAGCATTCCGTTGGTGACTCTTTGCCACCTTTCTACCATTGGGGCATATAAGAAGCACATTTATACGATCAAGTAGCAATAGTTGTATGATGAATATGCACAACTTACCTATAAGGCCGTACAGCAGCAGCAGTAGCAGCTCCGTGGGGGGGGGGGGGACACCTGATTTGGGTAAGACATTTTAATTTCATGCATTATAAAACCTGCTGTTAATGTCACATCCGTATCGTTGCCACAAACAAAGACATTGTGTTTGTTCAATGACTCGAAATATAAGATTATGGTTTGTCAAATATGCTTGCTCCCTTGTTCCCTCTTATAGAAACTACATATTGAATCACGAAATAGAAATACCAATGAGCCGTGACCATTACATGATCGATGGCCTGGGTCAGAATGAATGTGATTCTACTTTGATGGGCAAACAAGGCCGAGACACTGAGATTCATGGCCGAGACACAGATTCATGGCCGGAACACTGAGATTTAGCAATTATCCCACTAGCACAGAAGTTGTAACAGAGAGCCATCACTTTCTACCTCCTGTTTCTGACGACGCAATGAAATTACGAACTATAGCGATTGTACTTGTGTGTTTCTCCCCAGATTTCGCTTAGACAAAAAGCCGAAATAGCTTGGTACCATTAATACATAGATGTTGACATGCTCTAGGATAATCGCTTGCATGTTCATCTTCATCCACGTGTTTTTCCAATCTCTCCCCCACCCCGCCCATTTATCCTAGACGGTAACAGCTAAATCAGGTCAATAGTATTTCTTTCTATTTATATAATCTTCAGAGGCGCCATATAACGCATTAGTATTAGTGTGTCGTTCAATCCTATACATACTTACTTACTTACGTATCTCATAGAAATGAAATCCTTTCATTTGCAGGAAAGATTTATTGGCTTGAAAATGCGCATCTGTTGATTGTGTTCAGTTGAGGAGCATCATCAAAAGCTCCTCTGTTGCTTGGCAACAACTGTCGTTTTCCCATATAGTGGTCAATGAAAGGAGGTATTAATCGCTCGTCACCTGGTTGCATTGACAAATCATTTACCCGTTCCACGTTTGTGAGGCGAAATTCTCAGGAACTGTGACTCTGACAGCTATAAATTTTCTCAATCATTGATTAATGGATATTTCAGAAGAATTTGTTCATGAGATCATGCATACTCTTTATGAGAAATCCGGCCGAGTCATTTTTGTGCGTCAATTCCGGTAAAATCTATGAAAAGACTTCAATGATAATTAAAGCTCGTCTTGTATTAATAAAAATCGCGCAGGTTAACCAGGACTTACAATGTGATTTAGATGATTATTATGTCTGAGTAAGAATTTAATATGTTCATGGCAATTGAAACTGGCTATGAAAGAAGCGTCCAAAGAAAAATTCAAATGCCAAAACTCTTTGATAAAAGTAGTTAAAACATTAAAAAAACGTAATATCAGGCAAGCAAATTCGATAATATATGAATGAGCATCTTTTCATTTGGCAAGAAATGCAAAACAAACACACAAACTATAATATGCATTCATGTTTATATTTGCTGAATTGTTTGGCTTTGCACTGTATGTAGTCCTCAGGGAATGTGCGTGTCAAACGATAGTTATGTTTTTTTATTGTCGGGTCACTATTGAACGCATTCAAACAAATAGAAGGGACAATTTATTATCACTTATATCATGTCACGTGGGGTGATACAGAACACCATATTCAGTGCAGAAACAAGTAGATCGCTCGTCACAAAATATACAGTTCTGATGTCAGTGATTGCTTTACCTCTTTTCTTCTGTATTCGAAAGAGCCTAAATATAGAACGCATATATGTTGGATAAAAAAGTTAACCTAACCTGTTAATTCACTTTGCTGTTGCATAAAAATTAGCGTGATTCCAATATATTTCGCGCATCCGTATGTAGATCCAATCTGACCGAGCAGAATGTTTGTAACAAGGAAGGAGTTCATCAAATTGTGTGCAAACATAGAGATAGGTTTACCGTGAGCGAACTGCAAGGAAGACGATGGCGGTGTTGAAAGTGCTAAATAAGGGAGTGGATTCCACTATTTATTGCCAATCGTAAGCACCATGCAGACATGCGCATGTATTCGCTGATAACCCACTGGTTTGTTTGTTCCGATTTACGTAATATTCTGTTCTTCTAATAAGTTATAAACCTTTATTCTATACAGATATGAGAGACGAATAATTTTACCAGGAAATTCGGTAATGCGATGGGCTGTTGTTTTCACATCTCATCTGTTTGTAACCACTTGCTTGAGAAATTTCATTGCAAACATGTTTACTCCTCTCCTACGTCATCTTGCATTCTTTGAATTGATGTGTTAAACATTTATCTGAAAGCTGTTAAACGAGACTCGTCATTGTTTCGCTTGCTGGATAATCAGGACAAAATGTGTTAATAAGCATATGTCTGATTTGTTTTCAGACCTTGGAATATATCGATTTCGTCTGCTCGTGGTTTTGTTGGGAAACTTGGACACGTTAGTGGGTTAATTTCGGAATTGGTCCATGGAATAATCAAAATGTGACTGTTTGTGATTATTTATTATTATGACGGCTGTAGTATATTTGCACGGTCGATTGTGAAAGAGACTTTTGCTTTGTTAACCTTGCCTATGTAATAACAATGATAGTATGGCACCAGCAAGGATGACTGCCATCTATGCAGTTTAGTGAGCTTGTTTTCTTAGCAGCATACTTATTGTAATGTAGCATTAACAGCCAAACAGATAAAGATTACTTTTTAGTTTTGTCAACTCTGCGTTGAATAAAATACATAGAATAAATCTTACATTTCCTGACAGATTACTGAAGAACTTATTTAGCAAAACAAACGCAGTCAACAAACAGCTGAATGTGTTCATTGTCACTTACGACAGAACATATTAGGCGTAAATGTAAAATATCAGCATTGCAGTCAAGCAGTTGGCTGTGACTCTCATCCTGTTACTAACGCGTCGACCATTGATTATGTTCTCTTGCAGCGCCACCTGTGACAACTATTACGCATTCTTATCAGTGTTAACCCAGCAAACACGACACCTTACTGCCACGTTGTGTAAACTTGGTGGTTACGTGACGTCGAGTTTCAACGTGCTCACGACGTGGCAGACACGTTGTGGTGTGATATGTTCTCAGAATTTCTTTAATCATTTAAAATTGCTGTTGTCTTTAAATAATGGAAAGTAATGCGTAAAATATATTAATTTCAATCAGAATAATTATCCAAAGATAATTTTATGCCACGTGCTGGCCACGTTGCATTCACGTAGAAATTCTCGAAAGATTTTCTGCGTGAATGCGACGTGGCATTCACGTGGCGATTCTCGAAATAATCATAATGCTTCCACTGGGATTGCTGTGAAAAAGACATTATGATTTCGGGTGTACATGACGTCATATCTGGTCTTGAGGCGCAACAAAACGCAATGAGTATATAACTCTTAGTCCTACATGTTGAGTCTGTATGAAGGCTGTATGTTTCCAATTGATAATCGATTAAACGATTATATATTTATTATTGCTCTTATATTATCCATAAGGTGCAAATGTCTGAAATAACTAACATAATACAAGAGTTTGTGTTTATATATTCTGTTCGTTCATGATGATTTTCCTATTAATATTCACATTTGCCTTTTCTTTTCCGATCATCTACAAAATGAGAGACAATTTTGATTTTAGTAAGAATGACGTTCCGGGATCATTCCCTTGACGTTATGGGTCTGGTGCAATAGCATCATCTATTCAACCAGAATGGACTTACTTGGACATCGATTTCGTTAACGGGATTCTACTGTAGTGTATAATTGACCCAGTTAGCTAGGCTGTTTCGAAAAGTAACAGTCATCGAACAAAACGGCGCACAAAATAGAGGTCACGACATAAGTAGCATCCCCGTAAAACATGCTTCTTCTCCCTATACTTAACTGGGCTCTCAAAGAACATGCTAATTGGCTATGGTCGCTCAAGCTGCAGGCGGACAATGCAGGCGGTGGAGAACTGTCGAGTAGCCCAACGGCCGACTGGGTACTCCCTTGCGCAATCTCTCATTAATCTGCTTGTAGCACGGATTATATAGCAGGTAAAGTGAACGCTGCGGCATAAGATTTGTGTTACCTCATCCTCCACGTGTCTAACTCCTCTGGTCAACTGTGCAAAGTGAGTATATTAATTCTTATTATACTTTGCAATTATCAAAGTACGTGGTAAGAGTCCACGATAACATGCAAATACAGGGACTTAAAACATTTGTCTCCTTTATACAGACTATTCAGCATGAGTTGCATGGAGGAAGCAGGTAACTGTTCCCGGTTCCTTATTATTTGCTAGTCTGTAAGTAGCCTTACTCCCTAAGCAGCACAAGGCTCTGGGGATGTTCGCTCAAGGCTGCTGTAATCTGGCAATGGATAACGCTGAGTGGCATAAGACGTGTCAGCTAGCACACTAGCTATATATATATATATATATATATATATATATATATATATATATATATATATATATATATATATATATATATATATATATATATATATATATATATATATATATATATATATATATATATATATATATACATAGCCTTCCTGATCTATTATCCTTTTTCACACTAATCTTAAGCATTTCTAGTCAGCTATACTATACTGCCTCACCCTCCAACTCCAAAGGGTAACCTAATATAATTGTTATTTTAATGTGAATTCTTCTTCTCCGCAAATGGTGCCTTGTAATATTGATGGGCACACTATATATATGATATATATTTATATTCATGTGTACAGTCATGAGGAATGGACAGTGCTTTGGTGATCAAGGAAAATCACAGGGAGAAATTGAAACCTTGCATCGCCATTTCACTGATGATGGTATGTTTGTTTACAGTCAGATAATATGTAGACAAACCTGTACAACACTATATATATATAAAAAAAGTCCAAAATTATCCATGCAAATAATTTGCCATTGCAACCTCCAGATGTATGAAATCTACACAACTAGACACGAGGTAACGATTATTTCACAACATAACCTCTTAAATTCTCATCAAAACATAAAATGAAATGTTTTGAACAATTGTCATTCCTGGCAGGTTATCAACAAGCTTCTGCAGCCATTCAAGTTCGGGTAGCATTGAAACATTTGGGCCGACAATTATTGGTAATAATTGCCACATTCACATTATAAGACTGAGCTGTAGTAATTTAATTCAATTTGTAGTTTATGATTTACAAATTAAGTATTACGATGGTTATTTTCCACAACCCTCCTTGCAGCGACACAGAATGCATTGATGATGCGGATGAAGGGGTTGGAGGAGAAGCTGGATGAGGTGCTTCATTTACTGAGGCCCTTGACAAACAGCAGTGTAGCTGGGGACGATATGGAAAAAGTAGTTCCTGAACCACTGGCCAGTGTGGAAGATTTAGAAGTGTTATGCTCTAAAGTGTCAGAAGACATCAAAATAAAAAAACAAATAGTATATATGTTTATTTTATGATATGCATGAACAAATATGGCTATTGTATGCCAATTTTTTGTATATTAATGTTATTGCTACAGCTTTTATTTACAATTTCAAAACAACATTTCAGTTGTTGGAAATAGACGGTCCTAGAAATAATATTTTAAAGCGTTCACATAAGCTTTTGTTTATAAAATTACTGTATGATTATCTGTATAACAGGCCTATTTCATGGTTTCACTCGGTGGCTCAAACGTTGGCGAATCGGTGCGTCGCATCTTAAAGATACTCCGCACAAATGACTTATGGTCACTTTATAGTTTGAGGGACCCCTCGGCTTATTCTGACAATCTTTTTTTATCATATTTCTTATTTTCATAAACTTTGAAAAAGGCAATTATGTGTTAAAAAATGTTTGCTGCACCAGGAGCCTGTCAGAAGATCAGCAAAACAACGAAAGTTGAAAGTTGCGAGGTGGAAGTGGAGATAGCGGAAACTCTAAAACATGCACCTAAGAGAAGAGGCGGAACGAAGCATAATAAGCTTAAGGTCTGTTCTAGTATTTTTCTTTTATTCATTATTAATTTATTGGTTTAGTTTTATACAATCATAAGAAAAAGAAGATGTAATATTTTTAATAATTATGTGTTTCAGGAATCAACATTGAAGAAAACGAATAGACCTACACAGTGTTTACCACTCACAGATTCGAAGAGCGAATAATTTTCTTATATGTGAATTTATTTCCTTTTTTAGTTAAATAAACTTCATAATGAACTCTATGTGTTGTTTTATTACGATATTATCAATAATAAAAGTTATTTATGGAGTAAATTTTGGGTGGTACAAACGTGGCTGTAAAGTGACACTGCAACGTAGAAATGCCACGTGGCCACAACGTATCTGGGACCATACACAATCACGTTATGACAACGTAGAAATGTAACGTGGCCACAACGACATGGCCACGTCACAGCTATGTGTTAGCTGGGAAGTGCCGTTTGATACCAGGCATGTTTACCCTTTGCAAATGACTTTCGTTTATAAGTTCTTTGAAGTGTGCTAGTAATATCGATCTATGGGTGATGTTCTTCAAAACATCACCTATCGAGTGAGTAGTAATCAGCAGTTGTTAGATACACACAAACAAGTGTTATTACAATAAGCTCAATTTCAACCGTTCTTAATGGCTTGCATTGGCTATACGACAAAATGTCAGAAGCATCAAATCAATTTCAAAAAGCGACTTTAATCTTTCTATATATGTTCCTTACCCCCCTTTCTGTGCAACCATAAATTCCCCGATAAAAATTGCATATTTGATAGTTACGACGAACTGTCACTAGTTGTGATATCATTATGTACAAAAAAAATTTAATGCACACATTGTCATTGATGATCAGGAATATTTTATGTAAGTGTTTTAAGAAATCCTACAAGCCACCAAGAGCTCGATACACTTGCCATGAAAAGAGGATGATTGGAGCGTGCAATGAGAAAGGAAGAAAAAACTGTACAATTGTTAGGCTGTAGCAATTGAGAGAACTACAGCTTGCAAAATATGCGATATATTATCAGGTGTGACAATTTGATCCGATACTCGTTGTGCGGTGTTGATACCATTTATTTTATACTCCTATTATATATATATATATATATATATATATATATATATATATATATATATATATATATATATATATATATATATATATATATATATATATATATATATATATTTATATTTATATATATATATATACATATATATATATATACATATGTATGCATACATACTCCTATTATAGTATATATATATATATATATATATATATATATATACATACATATATATATATACATATATATGTATATATATATATACATACATATATACATATATATGTATATATATATATACATATATATATATTTATATATATGTGTGTGTTTGAATGCGTTGTACATACATCTTTGACACCAAGTCATCCCACCGATACCATAACGCCTCGCTCAAACGTGAAACGGTGACGTGTTTGACATTGCGAACCCCTCTGGTGCTAAATCACAGCTCCAGGCGCCATTTCAAATGACACACCGACACACCAACCCGTTCTTCGTCGGCACCAAAACGCGCAGTATATCACGGTTAATTAATAATTTATATGACTTCACCGCGTCGTTAATGTAAAGATTTTGTCTACACGGTAACATATATCTCTTTAGAGCACTGGAATATTTCCGCCATTCCCCTATATAGTAGATTTAATAATTCAACGTGAAATAATAAAAAACACAGACAGAATTGTGATAATTCATCAGTTTATTGCGTTAGAAACAGCAGTGACCATAATTCTTTCGGAACAAAACATCTTTCTCAAGGTTTGTGTGCTCCTAGGAATGCTTCTGAACCAGCGCATTGTTACATAAAGGCTCTGTTTATCTATGACGTCACACGACCCTGTTCCACCGGTGTCGTTATATTCAACACCATTCTCTTGAGAAGAGGCAATATTTTGGACACTTCTCATTCCTATTCTCTTATCTTCTGTCAATATGTAGTTTCTATCAGTGGGAACGGAATGTCTGCAAAACAATATCGAATCTATACGTTATTACATTATCTCTGATGACGATATCGATTCAAGAAACATAGAATGTAGTAACCATTGGGTCATTACAATAATCTTATATCGCTATTGGTTTTGAAAACAAACTTTGTTTACAGGCTTTGTGATTAATAAGTCTTACCCAAATCAGGTGTCCATATCGGATAGTAGTTGTCGGGCGTCAGAATGATGACGTTGTTTCCGCTCATGATGCTGTTGATATGGAGGCTTTGTCAGGTAGAAACTTGCGATATCTCTGTACTGCCGAGAAGTGATTGCTCAAACATAGTGGCTTCTTTTATACCTGCCCTGTGGAGTCAGGTGTTAGTGTGCGATGACATCTGAAGTAAGTTACCATTGAACTGTTTGCCAGACAGAATTCACTTGAAACAGATATTTAGAGTGATGCTAATGACTCAGTCGTCAAATGTCAACTTGGAACACCAGCAGTGAAATATTTTCAACACCCATAAAAATCTATTAGATACAAATATGGCATCGTTTTGCCCCACTTCAAGGGGCGGGGTGTTGGGGTTGTTCTATATTTATATATATAAATATATATATATATATATATATATATATATATATATATATATATATATATATATATATATATATATATATATATATATATATATATATATATATATATTTATATATATACATACATATATATATATATATATATATATACATATGTATGCATACATACTCCTATTATAGTATATATATATATATATTTATATATATATATGCATGCATATATATATATATATAAACTTATGTATATATATATATATATATATATATATATATATATATATATATATATATATATATATATATATATATATATATATTATATATATTATGTGTGTGTTTGAATGCGTTGTACATACATCTTTGACACCAAGTCATCCCACCGATGCCATAACGCCTCGCTCAAACGTAAAACGGTGACGTGTTTGACATTGCGAACCCCTTTGGTGCTAAATCACAGCTCCAGGCGCCATTTCAAATGACACACCGACACACCAACCCGTTCTTCGCCGGCACCAAAACGCGCAGTGTATCACGGTTAATTAATAATTTATATGACTTCACCGCGTCGTTAATGTAAAGATTTTGTCTACACGGTGACATATATCTCTTTTGAGCACTGGAATATTTCCGCCATTCCCCTATATAATAGTTTTAATAATTCAACGTGAAATAATAAAAAAACACAGACAGAATTGTGATAATTCATCAGTTTATTGCGTTAGAAACAGCAGTGACCATAATGCTTTCGGAACAAAACATCTTTCTCAAGGTTTGTGTGCTCTTAGGAATGCTTCTGAACCAGCGCCTTGTTCCATAAAGGCTCTGTTTATCGATGACGTCACACGACCCTGTCCCAACCAGTGTCGTTATATTCAACACCATTCTCTTGAGAAGAGGCAATATTTTGGACACTTCTCATTCCTATTCTCTTATCTTCTGTCAATATGTAGTTTCTATCAGTGGGAACGGAATGTCTGCAAAAGAATGCCGAATATATACGTTATTACATTATCTCTGATGCTGATATCGATTAAAGAAACATAGAATGTAGTAACCACTTAGTCATTACAATAATCTTATATCGCTATTGGGTGTGAAAACAAACTTTGTTTACAGGCTTTGCGATTAATAAGAGTCTTACCCAAATCAGGTGTCCATATCGGATAGTAGTTGTCGGGCGTCAGAATGATGTCGTTGTTTCCACTCATCGTAGTGTTGATATAAAGGCTTTATCAGGTAAGACTTGTAATATCTCTGTACTGCCGAGAAGTGATTGCTCAAACATAGTGGCTTCTTTTATACCTGCCCTGTGGAGTCAGGTGTTAGTGTGCGATGATATCTGAAGTAAGTTACCATTGAACTGTTTGCCAGACAGAATTTACAGGACACTGTTACTAGAATCGATTACCAGCCCTTACAGTAAAAGCCAGATCGCTAAACAGATTCTCGATATTTTGTAAATGACTAAAAAATATTAAATTATATTATTGGTAAAAAGATGGTGATAGACTCACTATACACCCATAAGTTACAGGTCATGGGGCCATTTCAAATGAAAAGTTATTTCAGGCTCCGAATGTGCTACCCTACATGCCAATGGTACATTTCAGCAACTTATGGATGTAAAGTCCATCGCTATCTCTTTATAAATAATACTTCAAAACTACACCTCGCACTTCCCCATGTGCTCTCTCCCTAACAACTCCCAATTATACTGTTTGGTTTTTGTTCCCTCGTGGCCTTACCAAGATCGATTCGTCTACGCGTCTTACGATGTGGAAACTTGAGTGAATCGACTCATCCTCGCGTTTTAAAATACATGAATTGTTAATGACGATAACTCATTGGTTGAGCATTTCTACTAGTCTGTGCTGCAACTGCATTTAATGTTATCACTGATCACCTTTTAAAACGTGAATCATGAATATATTTGCAGGTTTCTAATTCACAACAAACAGTAACATTTCTAGCCCACAGTTGCATAACGATCGGGATATGGCGACCATTGACCAACCTTTGGTTTCTTTGTGATGCTTTGGTGGGGCTTCTTGGTGAAGTTTAATGTTCATTTCATTAGTGTTGTTTAATGCACGGAGTATTCACAACATTCAATGTACAGTTTGCAAATATCACTTTATGTACATTTTACTGATGTCGCTAAATGTACCCAGCAATGTTGCTTAATGTAGAGTTTATTGTACGTATTTGTCAACCTTGAATGTCGCTTCGTGTCTGGAAATTATGTGACACTCGGACAAATCGTACATCTTCCGCAATAAGGACTCTGAGGTCTTCCCGGACAATCCCTCTAATAATCGTACGAAGACGTATCGTCTGACAAGTATCAATACGGAGCATTCACTCGATAACAGGCGAGGCCATAAAGGGAATTAACCCTGACAACTGCTTCTTAAAACAGGACGGCTGTGGGAACGCAGCTGTCAGAGCCATGGTGTATCCAGGCGATTACCACCGCCATCTGTTGACTTACTCCTTGTAAATATTCAGCCGACGCATTAGGGGCATGTTGATCGAATGTTGCATATTCCGATATTCCAGGCATGCTGAAATGAGGCTAGGTATGGTAAGATTTGAAAGGTTCCCTGACGAAAACCAGCCCATGGGTTTACAGCAATTCATTCAAGTCCATACCACAGAAAGGAGTTTTTGTAGTGGCTGCATGAGTCAATACTCGCGACCGTACAACAGGGAATCAAATTGGACTAAAGCATGCTTCAACACGGACGCTGGTTGATAATCTGCATGTGTATAATGCCGCATTTAAAAGCCATCTCATCATCCAAAGGTAAGGCAGGCAGAATACATGAACACTGAACTATAAATAGAACCAACCAAACAGGAATCAACAAAAGAATATGAGAAACGCACTCATTTTCTTACTCATTACATTTCTTATTTATTTTAATTCACATTCGAGTCACTATTTTATTACTGAAAGCATGTCTTTGTATTGTCACGCATGTCTTGATGTGGTCACGCGTGTCTTTGTCTTGTCGAACTTATACTTGCGTTATCACGCATGTCGTTGCGTTGTCTCGCATGGCTTTGTGTTGTCACGCTTATATTTGTGTTGTCACGCATATCGTTGAGTTTTCACGCATGTCGCTGTGTTGTTACGCATGACTTGGCGTTGTCACGCATGTCTTAGTGTTATCACACATGTCACTGTATTGTCACGCTTGTGTTTGTGTTGTCATGTTTTTCTCTGTGCTGTCACACATGTCTTTGAGCTGTCGTTCATTTTCTTGTTGGCTTCAGTCTTCTTAGGGGTACGTGACAAGAGAGGGGACAAGAAACAGGTCGACAAACTAATTCATTTAATAAATGGCCAGTCTAAATCTGACATTTCTTCACATGTTGTGTGTGTATGTACGGTCAGTGCAAGGAAAACGCCGTTTTGGTCACGTGGAGTATTTCTTTAACTCTTCTCTGTCGAGCTGGTGGCAGGCCAAGAGGGCGTGTCGGTTGTGGGGCGGGGACCTGGCCCGCTCACAAACACCCTCAGAACGTAAGTTAGTATCCGAATGTGCTCTCAATCTGAAATGCACAAACAACAATTGTGCAGAAGTATACCGACATGGTTAGCCAATCGCTGGGATTGTTTCCAAACGATAGTCGTTATTCGTCCAAGACGGGTTTATGAACTCAGGTGACATTGTTTGAGGCAGCTCTAGCTTATGGTTAATCAATATGATGCCTAGTCAGCCATTACAATATGATGCCTAGTCAGCCATTACAATATGATGCCTAGTCAGCCATTACATATACCTTGTCAGCCATTATATGATGCCTAGTCAGCCATTACAATATGATGCCTAGTCAGCCATTACAATATGATGCCTAGTCAGCCATTACAATATGATGCCTAGTCAGCCATTACAATATGATGCCTAGTCAGCCATTACAATATACCTTGTCAGCCATTATAACATAATGCCTTGTCAGCCATTACAATATGATGCCTTGTCAGCCATTACAATATGATACCTGGTTAGCCAATATAATATGATACCTAGTCAGCCATTACAATATGAAGGCTAGTTAGCCATTACAATATGATACCTAGTTAGCCATTACAGGCCCGTAAGGCGCCCAGAAATCGCCCTTATGCTCTCATTCCTTGTCATTATGATTTTATCAATCTGTTGACCGTAAACTTTAATTTCCCCACATTGAAACTGATAAATGTGAATGACATAACTTCTTTATATTTGAATATTATTTCCTCGAACCACTCATTTCTTTCAACAATTGGGTTTGCCGTTTTCAAGTCTCAGTGTTGATTCAGGTGGGTTTTTGACGAAGACGCTGGTCAATAATAGCGCCCTCTGGTGGCTTGGAGTGTCAGATGTGAGAGAAGAGGGCAGATTCCTCTATACTGACGGCTCTCCAGTGGACGAGACTGATTGGTTTCCGGGTAAAACGAATCGAAATAATATTCTACTCGATTAAATATTCGTGTCTGTCATTCAGAGAAATTGAGAAATTAAATGAGACGAATGCTAGTTGATTTGGAAGGCTATGTCGAACTTTTCCAACCGTTCCCGTATAACTCATATATACAGTTGTAACATTCATTTATACAGAGGGCACAGGGCCGTGTAGATTGATCTTAGTGTCTGGTTATCCGCGCGTTGTGAGGGCGTCTAGCGCAGGTAATATTCACCTTTATTTTCTCCGTAGGATTTGGTGATTCTTATCCTTTTAACAAGCAGCCTGCGCGGAGTGACGCGCGTGACTGCGTCGAGATGAGACGCTACTTCTCCGACGCGTTGTCACCATCTGTAGACGTGGGTCGGCACATGTGGAATGTCGCTGACTGCTCCGTCACCAAGTACTTCATCTGTGAGAAACGAGGTGAGAGTTATGTGGCTAATCACAAATTGAGAAAATCAAAGCCACCAGACATCACATCAGCAGGCATGTTGGGATCTGCTTTATGATGACTGTGTGTAGATTGTCACTGGCAGAACGGGCCGAGAACAACGCTAAATCCAGCCTGCTCTGCAGGAACTCGTGGCTGCATTCACAACAGCCGACGTTTCGCTGGTAACACATCACAGCTATCCATGATCACAGATGTACGCAGTAGACTGCAATGTTTCGCGTATTGTATGACTGTGATCGGCTGTCAATCAGTGAACTACGTACACACGGTCCACAGGTGCGACTTGATTGATTCGTTGATCGACTCAGTAGATGACCTCATGGTGGACCGCAGCTCTACCTTTATCTCGGCCAACTTATGCTCTTGAAGGGACAAAATGGAAAAGGAAATGAAGCTTATGTTAGTTAGAGAATATACTGGTCAATTGTATAGAATGCATCGCCAAAAATGAGCAATATCAATAAAGCTAATCAAATGAGATTGATAAGCCGCTACGAGTTAATATAAGCTTGCCCTCGTTGCGTGAGGGCTGTAGTCTGACAATAAGGTATACATCAAAAGAAGCCCCTCCAACCACACTACCCATATGTAACAGCTGTCTTTGATGAGAGCCGTTCGTCTTCCGGTTACATAACGTACTCGAGTATACACACCTGAGTGAAAATAAACCTGTCACACGTGTTGCTGTTGCCAGGAAACCAAGTATACCATCTAATCACGGGGACATGAATCATCAACCTGTGTATACAACCATCCCCGTTTAGTTAATGATAAACGGACTTCCACAAAACATGGGTAGACCTGCATGTCACGAACCCTCGACAGCCTATGGCATTATTCTGGCCATCTTGTCATGGAGAGTCGATCAGATGGCTGGATGGTTCTTAGACTATGCCTGTATATCTGTGAGCTATATAGTTACTTTGTATGATTTCGTTGTCGTTATCGTCCTCGTTGAGAGAGAAGCCGTTCTAGTAAGTGGCGTGTTACGTTCAGACACTCTGTGGACAGCGAAAGTTGTTGTTTCTTTTTGGTCATCACTTTTAATACGGCTGCCTTGTTCTGGGTGTTCCATAGAGACAAATGGGTCAACGCCATTCATTCTGGTTGTTCCATAGAGACAACGCGATTCTTTCTCTGTGCTCCGATGTGTGTACCAACAATGTCAGACTTACGAGTCAAGCTCTCATGTACAATGTCTTATTGCATCCCAGTTTTGATGCAGCATGTGTTGTTTCATCCTCACATTATCATCCTCACTCATGGGAAGGGAGAGGTCAAGTCAAGGTCAGTGTCAAATATCATGTATAGACCAATTCATGTCGAAACCGCATTATGGGGAGACAACGCCGTCAACATCTAGAACCCACATCATCTGCAGACCACTTCTTTCTGATTGTACCATTAAGACCAGGTTTACAATGTGGCACCAGAAATGGACGCATTGATTGCACACCTTTGTAGGAGGTGATCAGTGACTTACATATCGGGGTGGCTTATTGCCGTATTTATTGCACCCATCTGAAGTAAAGCTGTGAATGGTTCCTACCAACAAGGCGCTGTAATGGTAGTAATCGGATATTTAATATCATGTGGGAATTATATCCAGATTTCTTATGCCGGCGTCAAGCCCATGTCAAAAGAGATGGAACAATAAGCGACTGCTTCTAGACAACCCTACTGCCGCTTCTAGTGGTTCGCTGTTCACGTGACCAGTTCCTTCAAATGATTCAAATTCATTGATTTAATTTTTAACCACATAGAAATGAGGCACTTTTTGATGAGACAAACATATGGAGCACGTTTATGGGCGTTGTAAGATTTTATTGAAGTTCCAACAAGGTCACAAGAAGAGACTGTTCCAGGTCTGTACCATTTACAACAACAACACTGAAGGTAACACTCCGTTGAGGAAGGCGTGTATGCGCCTTGAAGTCATTTTAATCATGAATAGAATGCAACATATTGAGTTAGTAAGATGTTTCAGATCAATTTATCCGAGTTACTGATCTCAGTTTTTCATACATAACAGCTACCTGTTACATTTAGACATGGTGGTGTTACGATTGACTTTTGGTAACAAGATGATTAGAGTAACTGAGGAAACACTGTACCGATGGTAACATCAAACATTAGGGGTTAGAATCCCGGAAATCACTGACTAGGCTCGAGTAAAAACACTATGGTGAGTTATACGGGCTTATCACAAGCAGCTAGCCATATTGATGCCACTAACGAGGCCCTACTGAACTGCCTAGGACAGCCTCTCGCTAACATACACTGCAGATATTACAGTAGTGAGGAAGAGCTATGTCTGAAGTATCGTTACAAAGCCATGGATAAAGAAGTGCTTGCCACTTTGCACACATTACATCGTGGAATGTTTGATAAGAATCATTGTAAACACAAGTCACAATATATCATTACATTATTGCGATTAAGGTTTTTAATTTTCAAATGCACAATTCACTTACCAGTGGTACTGGTCGTCACAATAAATATGCAACTCACTAACTGTTATCCATTCACATCAGGAACAAATTTGCATATGTAAATTGGTGAGATACAACATCCAATAAGAGATGGAAGAAATAGAGAAATTGCACAACCTACAATGAATAATAACAACCGGCGTGATTAGAAAATTGACCTAGTTTAAAAGTGCTAACATGTTCTCACCAGATGCTAAATACATTCTAAACCGCGGTCATCTTGTAGCAGGTGAAGCAGTTTATCAATCTGGTGATCCGCACTCTGTCAAACATATTAAGGTAAGTCAATAAAATACCCATCATAGACACAACGTGATGACAATTTCCATGCGAGTTCCCATTATAACAAGTACATGGATATGAGATGAAATCGACAGCAACCATTTACATCTTTGAGACCGTTCTCCACTTAATAAACTTCTTCCCCTTTGTCATGTAATAAAACTGACAGCAACCATTTATGTCAATGTTTATAACTCTGTTACCCTTTGCCATGTAAAATACAAGTCCTCAAACAAACTAACATAACATTGTCAATGTTGGTGTCTAATGAATGAAATTTACCAGGCAAGTGATGAAATGATACGATAACTAAAACAGCCCATCGATGACTCACAAGACAAGCAAGATGCCACGCCAATTACCCACACAACAACAAGCCTTCTTGTAAACCGAGGTTAATCTTATCTGGTACATATACTACAACTGCCCATTCACCTAGGAGCTTTGCTGCTTTTAATACGATTTTCATCCAAACGTTATGACAAGGCTACATCATAGAGTGTGTGGTTTTATATTGTATTCAATGGCGCATTTTAAAGGTGCAAATGGCCCCCAAATGACATTGGCCTCAAAAGATGTGACATTGGCATCTAATTATGTAACATTGGACTCAAATGATGTGACATTGGCCTCAAAGATGTGACATTGGCCTTACATGATGTGACATTGGCCTCAATGATTTGACATTGGCCTCAAATAATGTGACATTGGCCTCAAATGATGTGACATTAGCCTCAAATGATATGACATTGGCCTCAAATGATGTGACATTGGCCTAGTAACTGAAGCACATGAGTGACATGCAAGGGTATGTTGGTTAATGCATTTAAAACATTCCACAAGCTACATCGACGAAACATGCCAACTAAATTGTATCAAATGTTCCCTTACACAAGCTATATAATACAAAGATCAGCCTACGTATCTCTGACGAGTGTTGGGTGGGATTTAAGGTAATGGTAAAGGTGATATTGGTTTAACGTCACTTTCAACAACAAGAGGATATCGCAATGGTAATGGATGAGGATGATTGTGATGCTTGGACAGCTCCCCTAAAGTGCCAGTGCCCACTTGGCACAAACCTGTTGCCCAGGCCAGGCTGCTAAACCAAGCCGCTGAGACAAAGGTCAGGCTCGGTATGATCGAGCAGCTACCTCGGATACATCCCCTTGCAGAGATGGGCCCGCCATTTAACGTGATTGGGGAGCCGGTCAGGTTTCCAAACTTTGAGTGCGATTGAAGAACGGATACGACACATTAGATTTAACATTGCTTCCGGCATGTTGGGACAGAGAATGGTTGGAGTTAGGATAAGTGGGCCCTGAGAAGGAGGGTGTTATTGCACACACGTATCCAGAGCAGAGATGTGGGGACGTTTCCAACAAGCTACTAATTACACTACTGGTCATCAAGGGATAGAGGTGCTGTGATACCATGCTGATGCTTACAAACATAACCACATCATACAAAAGAATATACAAAATCATAGTGACTATCAAGGAATAGCTAAAGCATTGGTCCAAACTCTAAGCCTCAGGCACTCCAGTCATAAAACGCCACCTCCCCTCTGGCTTCGGAAAATCTTTATACATTAGAAGGCAGAAAGGAGGTTATTTATAACTCGAGTGCCTGTGCTCTAAACAGCAACTGATAAGTGATCACTGATTGTGTACACCAAATATGGAAACTTTTTAGGGACTAAAGCTATCACATAACTGATGTCTAGTCTCAAGCTGGACAATCACCTGCGTCACTACTCCCACTGTAGACCACCTTCTTCCTCTAGCAAGGAAAGAAGCTTGATGGTTTGTAACGAATCTTCCGTCTAGCGAAGAGCATTAGGGAACAAAATAAGATTCACAAAGTCAATATTTCTGCAACTCGAGTTGCTAATCTAACTAATAGATCAAACATTGGACTCTTGGTGAAGTCGTGGATTTATATCTTGTGGGTATGAAGAAGGAGAATATATAAGCGGAATCCATCATACGTTGGATATATATCAACAATTAAAATTTGATCTTTAGCTGTTACAAAGTAGGATATTATCAATAAACTTCACTCCCTCATACAACCCATAACCACACTCAGTTTGAAATATCCCACTGTATTTGATAACTTGGTGCATAAGATGCAGTATTAAGAGAAATATGAGATGGAGTTACCATTTCAGGAATCTATCAAATACTTTGAAATTTAGAATTTCAGGCCAGGTAACTTTCAATTCTCCTTTTGGTTGGCAGTACACATTCATCTTAAAGGGTCTGATATGCATGGAATAATTGATTGTAAAATTGCTATTAGAGGCGAGCACAATTGAGCGTAGATGTAAGAGTCTACCAACCTGACGGGCCATCTCGACTAGGATGAGCAGCTTCTTGATCCCTATCCACAACCTGTCACATAGTTCGCACACATCTTCATTGTAGTGAATCTTACCGGGTCGAATTGCACCGTTGATTAAGTAATGATCATATGTTGATATTGGCAAATAGCATCATGATATAGGCAGATGAAAACCAATGTACCAAATAAGAGAAACAAACATCGCTTTGAATAAGTTTATGATGTCATAAAGCATTACAGACACACACACATATATATATAAATATATATATATATATATATATATATATATATATATATATATATATATATATATATATATATATATATATATATATATATATATATACATAACATATGTATATGTATACATATATATATATATATATATATATATATATAATATATATATATATATATATATATATATATCTATATATATATATATATATATATAGTATATATATATATATATATATATATATATATATTTACTGTTATGGATTCATTTGGGTGTACCGCTAGTACCATGGCCACCACACAGAGACCACCACCCACCGTTTGTTGTTCGTCTTCTCCTGAATTCTCTTGAGTTCTTGTGATGAATAGACATTGAGATCTTCCAGTACAGCTAGCAGGTGCTCGTGTGTGGACAGATTTGACACATGAATGACGGCACTGAAAGCGCTGAGCATCTCAAGCTCGTCAAGAATACTCTTACGACTGGTTGTACCGATGATGAGCAGCTTACGGCCCTGACAACAGATGAGGCATGTCAATTGTAACACACCTGGCTCCATTCCATAACGGAATGATTACCAATCAGCTCATTATTGGGCAGGTTTGTTAACTTGTACATCTTAGCCATCATTTGGGAGGGGTAAAACAGGATAGTATATGCAAAATTTAAAATGACATAAAGTTGGTGTAAAAGTAATGCAAGGAGTTTGATGTGTGAATGTAGACATCGGGCCTGCAAGGTCGACAGGCGCCCAGTGTGATGTTCTAATGAGAACACTGCATCAGTTTACTGCAACTTTACTGCAGCCCATGATCAAAGGACACAACTCTAATACAGACATATTCTGACCTTAGGGGGAGGCTTCTTGAGCAGCACAATGAGAGCTTGTAAAACGAGATTAGAAAACCTGGGACCAACGGCAACATAATCTGAAACAAACAAGATTAACATCACCATGGTGAAGTATAGGAGTGGAATAATGCCATGGTGATACATAATGAAACAAACAAGATTAACATCACCATGGTGAAGAATAGGAGTGGAATATTGCCATGGTGATACATAATGAAACAATCAAGATTAACATCACCATGGTGAAGTATAGGAGTGGAATAATGCCATGGTGATACATAATGAAACAAACTATATATACCAAAGAAGAACTACCAGGGAAACACATTCACTTTTTGAATAAAGCAATGAAGTATCACACATTAAACTACCAACGATAACCAGCCCAAATGAGCGATAAAAAATTATTTGAAACGTGAATCACAGAAACATTTATTGGAAAGAAAAACATCAGACTTTATATTATAAGTGAATGCATTAAGAGCCCTGGTTGCTGTTGGTGTTTAAATGTCACTCCTCATCTTAGGTTTTTATATCATAAACTTGTAGATTTAAAATATATCTGGTTTAAGTATTGATGCAAGCACTATCTGCCAATCAGCCAAAAAGATTCTTGAATGTGTAATTTCTTGGTGTATTGATGAAGCAATTGTTTTTATCTCTATGATTATCAAGTAATGGCAGCAGTGAGCGAGAAGACACCTCACTCACCCAGCAGTCTCTCTATGTCATCCAGGATAATGCAGCTCAACTGAGACTTGTAGGCATCATCAAAGATCTGCAGCATCCACAATCACAAGGTCAAGGTCATTAAAGGATGGAACTTGACAAATATACACCAAAACAATGAAATATCCTGTTATTGCTAAAATAAGATTACTCTGAACATTAGAAGATGGGGTTTAATGTACACAATATCAGTTATGCTTTTTCTTAACCATCTATTAAATACATTCAGAGATAAACAATTAACTGTCAGAAAGACTGACTTTCTTGATGGCTTGACATTTTGCGTTCTCATGGAAACCAATCATGTTCTCAGGGGAACAGATTTTCAGGAATGGAAAGTCTGAGTTCATTGCTATTTGTGAGGCTAGAGCAGTTTTACCACAGCCAGGTGGACCTGAAAACAGCAGATGTGATTGCGCAATGTAAATTGGCCATAATAAAACATAAACAATGAAACATGGTGCTTTGGAAAGCCTAATTCATTATTATTGAGAACCACTATATTGGATATCCTCACTAGGTAAAATAATGCCACAAATCCATATATATATATATATATATATATATATATATATATATATATATATATATATATATATATATATATATATATATATATATATATATATATATAAATAAGCACATAACCTAACAACATAATCCATTCACCAATCCATTCACTAATCCATTCAGCAGAGGAACACCTATATGTCATAGAGATAAAGCACCCCAATTCAATCAGTCCACAGACCTAGACAGATCTAACTGACCTCTAGTTGAACCTTGACATCACTAATAACCTATGCTAGTTGAGACCCTCCATGGATGCCCCATCAATCTCACCTTCCATAAGCACGGTGACCAGCGGGGTACGGTCACTGTTGCGGGTCTGGTTGACCAGCAGCTCCCCATCCTCTATGACCCGTGACACAGGCTCGCCCCAGTTGATGATGCCATTCTGGACGTACTGATTTAGCTCCTCAATACTGATGCCAAACGCCTACACACCAACAACAAACTGAAGCGTTTCAAATGATCAAAGACAACATGGATGGGAGTTCACTACACATACAAATGTTCAATAGACCAGACGTCTTCTAGTCAGGAGCTGATCAACCAGAGTAAGAGATCGTACGATTGTAATTGCCAATGTGTTGTTGTAAACAGCTCACCGGTTTGATATCATGTTCCAGAGCATGATCAAAGTCATCGCGAGTGACGACCAGCTTCTCCAGAGCATCTGGGTCCACTTCCACCTTACTATTCGCCTGGAATGATCAGCACCAGCTTTAGCATGCCATACTGTTGTGTCATCACCCATTGCATTTGTGTCATCAGGTATGATAAAAGCAGAAATCTTAAAAGACTGCTTTGGGGTTAAGACATGTGGACAGGCAACTGATGGGTTTAATGAGACTCATACAGAAAGTGGGGGTGGGGATGAAGAATAAGCAGTATCTGAAGGGCCTGTCATCAATATAGCAGCCTATAGCTTCCAGATGAGTGAATTAACAACTGAATATTCATGAGATATTGCCCTTAGGGAAGTAGTCACCTTGATGAGTCTGTTCATGGCTGTCGATGTGGCTGCTCTAACCAGCCCCTCTATCTCAGCACCACTGAAGTTCTTAGTCCGTGTGGCCAGCTCCGACAGACTCACGTTTGGCCCCATCTTATTGTTGGAAGTTAACTTGCTTGTGTGGATGTCCAGAATCTGGGACCTGCCATGCTCGTCAGGCAATCCTGAATGCATCAAGCCAAAGTAGCTTCATTCAAGCAAATGACAAATATAATTTAATTCAAATATTGCCTCAACATGTAATGAAAACATTATACTCCATAAATTGGATGATAGACCACAATAATCAGACTTGGATCTTTAACACATTCTTCAATGGAGGACTAAACGAGGAATATGTACCTATTTCCATCTGGACTTCCAATCGACCGGGTCTCAAGAGGGCGTCATCAATCATATCCTTCCTGTTGGTCATACCTAGGTGCAGATGGTTCATGGTTATCAGTCAATGGTTATAAGTCAATGGTTATAAGTCAATGGTTATGGGTCAAACATTATAAGTCAATGTTTATGGGTCAAAGGTTATGAGTCTATGGCTATGAGTCAATGGTTATAAGTCTATGATTATGGGTCAAAGGTATAAGTCAATGTTTATGGGTCAATTGTTACAAGTATATGGATATAAGTCAATGGTTATGGGTAAACGGATTTAATTCTATGGTTATAAGTCAATGGTTATTTGGTAATTATATTTGGGTTACTGGCTAACAAATCACTAGCTGATATCATTAGCCAAACTGCCAGCCTTGTGCAAAGGCTGTTTTCAAAAAGCTGATAAAAATAAATCATTGACAGTGTTTTTTTCTCTCCAATACTAAGACTATATTTTAACAAAACCAATATAGAACCAGACACAGGCGATATACATCTTTAACATGTTTTTTTTATCAGTTTTCAGACCTGAGGTTGTTAATTCTCTGTTAATAAGGACAACAGTGATGTGATAATTGGACACATCATCTAGTCCACTATGTGCAGGATGATTCCAAAACCAACAAAGACAAGACTACAAACTGAACTGTTTCATCAAGGTGTTTATGTGCCGCGAGACGTGTCGTAAATGGGTGATAATATGGGTAGTCTTGTGTCACTCATACCATGTGACTCAACTCACCGATGATGAGGATATTATTCAGCTGGTCCACGCCATCTATCTTAGACAGCAGTTGATTGACCACTGTATCGTGGACAGCCGTGCTTCCCGATACAGACCCCCTGGCCTTACATATGGCGTCTATCTCATCAAAGATAATGATATGAAGACCGCTGTTAGGCCCCAACTAGCCACACACACCAGACAGATCCTATGTCAACTTGAAATATGACAAGTTCAAATACAAGTTTTGAAACAACTTATCACAAATAAAACTGCTAATGATAATGGTATTTTTCATGCAAATTCATTGCAATGTTAATTCAAATTAAAAGTCTCCTACATCTTTCTAACAAACGACACTTAGAATTTAATTTACTAAATACCACTGATAAATAAACACAGGATCCAAACAGTGCATGGAAAAATATATCTATTCATTGAATATACATGCAAAAATGTAAATACTATTCAGATGATTTGAGATGAGACCGACCCTCTTTTCCTCCTCCTCAGCCTCGGCAAACAGCTTCCTGATGTTGGCTTCTGACTCTCCCACAAACTTGTCCAATATTTGAGGACCGTTGACAATTTTGGGCTCTCTGGCGTTCAGCATGTTCCCGATCTGCCTGTAAGGCGATTAAGGATTGATGCTCTTAGGGAACTATAATATGAAACTGGTTACACAATGGTATTACAACCAGCATTCCTACAGGAAGTGTCCATAAATTCAGAACACACTGTCAAAACCAGTGATTTAGTCACTGACTGAAACCATTGCATCCTATCAAATCACCATGTCATCCAGTGCTCTTTGTTACTTACCGAGCCATCAGAGTTTTCCCTGTTCCAGGTGGACCATGGAGAAGAATGCCTCTACAATGCTTCATACCTGCATGTGGTAGCATAAAAAAAGTACCATCATTAATGATCAAGTTTAAAAAAAAAAGTGATTATAAATCATGATTTATAGATCATTATTTAACCATTGTTGACAATTGATTATTTTAAAAATGATCATTTCTTAATCCTAATGATCACTGTTTGATGCATCGGCATTTAAAAATAAATCAGGGTTAAATCATCTTTTATAAATCAATGAATCAGAGCATTTAAATAACCATGAAATGACAAAATCGTGGTTTGATGACATAGCAGTCATAAATATACATCCAAATTGATTAACTAATATTAGTAGTTGATTAATTTCATGAACATTCTAAATATACAACATATGATTGTTAATTCACGTTATGATATTCTCCATTGTGACAGGTAATCCTGCCAGATCAGATATCAATTACTGATGGACTGAAGACAATGCACAACATCCCTACCCAGCTGTTGAATGATTTCCGGGGGGAAAACACGAGAAGCAAATGCTCTTCTGAAGATGGCAGAAAATTCGTTATCCAAACCACCGATGCCCATCTTGTTGAAATCCCAGTCTGGGTTGATAATCGACTGTGTAGCATGTTTGCTGTTCACACAACCAAACAAATCTAGCGTTATCAATAAAAACCAGGTTTCTGATAAGAGAGGGAAAAACATCTGAATATTTTAAATATGGGTTGTTTGGTCAAGAGATGTGATGTTTTGAATAAATCTACCAGCATTGATATCTATTATTTTGGAGATCATAACGTTCACATAGGAATGTGGTCATTATGTTCATAGTTATAACCTAGTCATAACGGTCATGTAATGCTGCCATCCAGTGAGCTGGTTTAGTATGATTAGTTATGTTGCTGAGAAACAGTACTATGCCAAGAGAGCCGATGTAGGGATCCAATTCTCACTGAGTGGAGCTCTGTGTCAACAAAGCCTCTATAGGGATCCAATATTTGTTGGATGGAGCGCTGTATAACATACAGATCCACTACAGTCAGAAGCTACAGAGGATGAGACCAGAACGATATCTTACCCCTTGGCTTTACCCGTCAAATTGAGGGGCGAGTTTTCTGCTTTCTCGAACACCACAACTGTGTTACCAGTAGTGACACCAAAATGACTCTAAAACAACAAACAGATAATGTACAGTAATAATATAATTCACAGAGTTAGCTAATGAGAATGAATTTGCAAGAGAGTTACCGATTGTTAAATTCTCTACGATCCCTAGATTGCAGAAATGTTGAATATGATACCTCAGCTTCTGTCAATGAAATAATTGCAAAAGAAGGAATGCATCTTCTTAGATGAAGCTTTAAAGAAACGCATCTAGTGCACAACATACCTTCTTGGTTTCTGGCTTATCTCCATGACTAAAATCAGCCACTGAAGACAGAAATCAACAATCAAGAAACCCATAAGCACCTACAATTGTCAGATACCAATATGTTATCTCCAATCTCCATATACCCTAACATACTGAAACCCACTAAATGAATAAACTAAACTTAACTGTATCAACATATACAGCATATGTGTACAAGAACAACTTATTACAAACAATCTTTTTAAATCATAAAATTCTCAGCCATTCATTTATGCCAGCTTCCAAATAATAACACATGTGTAGATCACAACACTTTATCTCTCAGCTCTCACAAGTTTGCCAGTTATAAAATATCCACCAACATTGAAAATGGTTACTTTCTTCTCGGGCAACTTCTTTGTCTCTATCACGTGCCTTTGTTCAGACTCCACATTGATTTGTTCCCTATTTCTACTGCTTCCTTAGCATACAACATCGACATTTCCAAAATTGTCTATACCCCTTGGTAAACCAGTCTCTAACAGTCCTCCTTTGTCCCTTATGTTGCAGGTGTTTTGTTATGACTCACCTTCTATTTCTTTGACGGTGAGAGAGAGGAGCTTCTTTTCTTTACACGAGAAGACGAGGAGTTGGCCCACTGTAAACACCTGCTGGTTGAACTGCATCAGGAACTCAGGGGCCATCTCATCAGTGTTGTAGGGATCTGTCGTGGTGCTGAGTGTAGAATATGACAGGTGATCATGATCAATGGACAGTTTCAAATGATTGATTGGAAATGTGGGGAATTGACAGGTAAAAATCCCCAGAGGACTGATGGTGAAGGTCGAGCGTGGAATTTGACAAGCCCCTTTCAACACTAAGACATAGCAGTATGAGTATGATGATGACGAGTGGGCATTGATTTAACTTCTTAACTGTTTCCCACGAGTAAACTCGTCCATGACAGGTTACCATGCATTGTTTCCGTCGAGTTAACTCGTTGATGCACCCTAACCCATTTCCAGCTGTTTCCGTCGAGTTAACTCGTTGATGCACCCTAACCCTCGTTTCCGTCGAGTTAACTCGTTGATGCACCCTAACCCATTTCCAGCTGTTTCCGTTGAGTTAACTCGTTGAGCACCCTAACCCATTTCCAGCTGTTTCCGTCGAGTTAGTTCGTTGATGCACCCTAACCCATTTCCAGCTGTTTCCGTCGAGTTAACTCGTTGATGCACCCTAACCCATTTCACAGCGGTTTCCGTCGAGTTAACTCGTTGATGCACCCTAACCCATTTCCAGCTGTTTCCGTCGAGTTAACTCGTTGATGCACCCTAACCCATTTCACAGCGGTTTCCGTCGAGTTAACTCGTCCACATAAAATTTGTGAAAAATAGTAAAATTCATGAATTTGATTGAACTCTGTGGGAAAGTTAAGGGGGTATTCAGATTGAACAGTTAAGGAGTTAAGTCTCCCACATGGAGCCCTCACCATGACAACCCCTCACCATGACAACCCTCATCACGACAACCCTCGGATACAACTAGTACTACATGAGTCCAGAGCAACACAAGCAAACAAAAAGTAACCTACTGCTAGCCCACAACGCTATCTACTAAATTCATGAGTTACAGTGAGTTATCACATCAATAATGGGTTGAAATACGCCACCTTTTCTTCTGCATGAAGTCTGCCTCGATTACAATGGAGGCCATTGTATGTTGACGCGGGTTGGGGGTGAATGCTGACACCCTGACATCTTGGTTCAGAGACAAGGTCGCCCATCTCCTCTGTCAACCACAGCATAATAACACAATATACACCCCCATATACACAGTATAACACAATATACACCCCCATATACACAGCATAACACAATATACACCCCATATACACAGCATAACACAATATACACCCCCATAACAGCATAACAACACATATACACCCCCATATATACAGCAAACAATATACACCCCCATATATACACAATATGACCCCCATATACACAGCATAACACAATATACACCCCCATATACACAGCATAACACAATATACACCCCCATATACACACACCCCCATATACACAGCATAACACAATATACAGCATAACACAATATACACCCCATATACACAGCATAACACAATATACACCCCCATATACACAGCATACACAAACACAATATACAACCCCCATATACACAGCATAACACAATATACACCCCCATATACACAGCATAACACAATATACACCCCCATATACACATCATAACACAATATACACCCCCATATACACAGCATAACACAATATACACCCCCATATACACAGCATAACACAATATACAACCCCCATATACACATCATAACACAATATAAACCCCCATATACACAGCATAACACAATATACCCCCCCATATACACAGCATAACACAATATACACCCCATATACAATACACAGCATAACACAAGTATTAAGTCTCAGAGGGATCAGATTAAAGCAGTCTGGATTTATTGATAAATGGAATCACTTGTATAATGTTGTATTATACAGCATGACCTGAATATCAGAAAAGGTACATGGACAAAGGCTCAATACCACATTAATCATAAATAACCCTCAGCTAGAGTCAAAACACGTTCATAGGGCCTGCCTCCAAACCTGCATCACCAACCGCCCCTCATAGAGATGGTAGGCTTAGGGAGGAGCAGTATTGATTAGTACTGCGGGGGCAGTATGAATTACAGGTAGGGGCTGTAGGTCCAGGCATGGAATGCATGAGTGGAGTGAGAATGAAAGCCATCTAGGGATGGATCAATAATAACATTCAGTTATGTAACAGCATCTGAGGCTGATGACAGTCACCAAGTGTGACAGCATCTGAGGCTGATGACAGTCACCAAGTGTGACAGCATGAGGCTGATGACAGTCACCAAGTGTGACATCATCTGAGGCAGATGACAGTCACCAAGTGTGACAGCATCTGAGGAAGATGACAGTCACCAATTGTGACAGCATGAGGCTGATGACAGTCACCAAGTGTGACAGCATCTGAGGCTGATGACAGTCACCAAGTGTAACATCATATGAGACTGATGACAGTCACCAAGTGTGACAGCATCTGAGGCTGATGAGTCACCAAGTGTGACAGCATCTGAGGATGCTGACAGTCACCAAGTGTGACAGCATGAGGCTGATGACAGTCACCAAGTGTGACAGCATCTGAGACTGATGACAGTCACCAAGTGTGACAGCATGAGGCTGATGACAGTCACCAAGTGTGACATCACCTGAGGCTGATGACAGTCACCAAGTGTGACAGCATCTGAGGCTGATGACAGTCACCAAGTGTGACAGCATCTGGCTGATGACAGTCACCAAGTGTGACAGCATCTGAGACTGATGACAGTCACCAAGTGTGACAGCATGAGGCCGATGACAGTCACCAAGTGTGACATCATCCTGAGGCAGATGACAGTCACCAAGTGTGACAGCATCTGAGGAAGATGAGTCACCAAGTGTGACAGCATGAGGCTGATGACAGTCACCAAGTGTGACAGCATCTGAGGCTGATGACAGTCACCAAGTGTGACATCATATGAGACTGATGACAGTCACCAAGTGTGACAGCATCTGAGGCTGATGACAGTCACCAAGTGTGACAGCATCTGAGGCTGAGATGACAGTCACCAAGTGTGACAGCATGAGGATGATGACAGTCACCAAGTGTGACAGCATGAGGCTGATGACAGTCACCAAGTGTGACAGCATCTGAGGCTGATGACAGTCACCAAGTGTGACATCTTATGAGACTGATGACAGTCACCAAGTGTGACAGCATCTGAGGCTGATGAGTCACCAAGTGTGACAGCATCTGAGCTGATGACAGTCACCAGTGTGTGACAGCATGAGGCTGATGACAGTCACCAAGTGTGACAGCATCTGAGACTGATGACAGTCACCAAGTGTGACATCATCTGAGGCTGATGACAGTCACCAAGTGTGACAGCATCTGAGGCTGATGACAGTCACCAAGTGTGACAGCATGAGGCTGATGACAGTCACCAAGTGTGACAGCATCTGAGGCTGATGACAGTCACCAAGTGTGACAGCATCTGAGGATGATGACAGTCACCAAGTGTGACAACATCTAAGGCCAAAGAAAGGCTCTTTTGACTCGGGTGAAAATCAGCAATGCTGCTCGCTTCCATGAAGGAACATAGATCTGTGTGATACCCTGCTCATGCAGGTTTGAGTACACATGTACTTATATCATGCAGAGTGAGTGAGTGTGTGTGTGAGAGAGAGGAGAGGGGGGGAGAGAGGGAGAGAGAGAGAGAGAGAGAGAGAGAGAGAGAGAGAGATCGAGAGAGAGAGAGAGAGAGAGAGAAGAGAGAGAGAGAGAGAGAGAGAGAGAGAGAGAGAGAGAGAGAGAGAGGGTGAGCAAGAGAATAGGTGAGCAATAGAGATACCGGGTGAGCCAGTGAGAGAGTTGGTGAGCATGTCTCTGTAGTATGCATGTAAGCGTGTAAGCATGCGGTAATATTTGTGTATGTTTGCATGTACACTGGTGTAAACATAATCCAGTGCAATAGCATGTGAGAGAGCATGCCTTTTATAAGTGACCCACTTGCACTTAGTTAATGTGGCATCACTGCTGCTTACGACGGCACAGTTGGTGTATGAGAGCTCATCAGTCGGGCAACGAGCCGCTTTCATAGTCTGCCACACAGACATAGAACACATCTAGATACAAGCACAGTTACTGCAATGCTATTCTTAATCATATCAATCATTGATGAAGCTTTACTTCTGTAATGCATAATGGATGTGTTCACCATAGCAACATGAGCCCACAAGGACATCCATCGATTTCCTACAGTGAGTATATCCCACATAATGATAAAATCCATGATTATATTGGACAACCTGAAAATATAAAACCTGACGAGCTCTATGGTTTTTGTATTGATATTAATGAGCACTTTGGACCTGTGCCAACTAGCAAATCTGAATAAGATTGCATCGAGATGTAACAGTAGTAGAGGTGGCATCACGGCAGAGCAAGAGAAGCCGTGTAAATGTTCTTGATAAGGTCAGTCACTGCCAACGTAGCATCCACCTGGTTAGGGAAATACCTAGCGACCTCGGTTCTTAACAGACCCTCAAGAAACTGACCCAGGCCATAGAAGGGGTAACAGGAGCAAGGTTGACAAGTTAATAGCCCAGAGACATCTAAACAATCGTGCAAACCGAAGCAAATTGATGACATTTTAGTAGATCTACAATGACCGTTTCTCAAGTGATTTTCAAGGTGAAAAGCAATTTTTCAAGTCTGATTTCAAATTAACAAACTTTTTCATGAAGACATGAAAATCAAGCACTTTTCTTGCATGTGCAAATCATGTTTCACAATCGACACTGCACAGAGTTACCATGGAGTAAAGATATACAATCACTTTTAACAAAAAAAACATTAAAACCTTTGAAACAGAGATCTTACCCTGCAATTGAACCAATCAAGGACAGCAATACAATAAACTTACATCTCAACAAATCACAAATTACCTTACACATGGTTATGACTTTCAGCTCAAATATTAATAATGCAATGAGCCATCAGCCAGCTAACTAGTTTAAGCCTCTTCCCAACTGTCATTCACTACACCGTTAAGAAAACATGACACGTAGACCAACTTGGCCAGGATTCAACAGCCGTCAGGTCTCTCCTCACATATTCCTACAATAATATAATGTTATACTTAAGATCAGACCACTTTGCAATGGCCCCCATGGTATCAAAAGCTTGCATGCACTCATAACACTCCCTTCGAAAGTTACACTGAAATGTTGTCGCTCCCCTTTTAAGGATTGACTGTAAGCAGTAGTATGAATTAATTTGTGTTAAGGTTATACCTTTCCTCGACCCAGTTGTGGTTGAGTACACTGTTCATGTACATGCACTGTTCTCTGAGTACATTACTCTGTGTACAATTCGGCGTCTGCCCAGGTATCATGTTACTCTGGCTTTTGACTTCACTGGGCAGGGATGGGATGACCATTTAATGGCACATCTGCTCAGGGCTTAATAAAACCACTCACCTTTAAAGGCTTTATCGAGGCAGCCATTCCGGGCTTCAATCAACAGTATGTATATCTCAGTATTTCTCAATATACATCCAACTTCACATTTGGAGTGTCAAGAATCCAATAGTCTCTGGTTGTGCAACTATCATGCACTCAGAAGTCGTTTTCTTGGGTTTATTGGAATCAGCTGACTGGTAATCAGGTAATATAAACGATTGCTCATTCTCCCTCACTCAGCCATCACCAGCGGCAACCTGCTCATGTTCACTGCTTATGATTATGAGAACTAGCTGCGAAAGACTACAGGGTTTCTGCATCATGAAGCGCCAGTCGTAGGTCTTTTATATCACCTCCGATGAAACCATAGGACGAGCTGCGCCGGTGACATAAGGACCAAATATAGTTTGTCCACGAAGCGTCTGTCGTGCTGGCGTATTTGACAACCCGACAATGTTTACAAAGGCGCCTAGTCATTTCAAACCATAACTCATGCGAAATCCAAAGCACGGAAGTAACTTAGTAAAATTTACTGATAATTCTTAGTAAAAAAACTGTTTTTAGATCATAACTCATAACATAAACACAGATTATTAATTATGAACTTACTTTTGCGGCCATGTTGGAGGCGGTCGCATTCGATTATATGGTTGGCCGAGTAATCATCAACGAATACGCAGCGAGACCGAGGCTCTCAGCCGCGGATTGCGCTCAAATGATACCCCGGGATTTGACACGCGCCCTATCTTATAAAAGTGTCAACACAATTTACCCCACAGAGGCACCCCGAGCATTAATCATTTAATTGTAGGATCCCTTTGAGCCGACTGAGTGGCAACTGAGTTGCTGCTCTCAATATAATTGTAGTTTTTGATGGTGATATTCACTCGTGTGTTAGTGTTATGGCTACAGCCATAACTCTGCAATATGACTCGTAGTACTTGCTGGGTATATGACGTGATCTACGGCTGAAAGCCGACCTCATGTGATGTTGTGTCAACTGCTTGTGAATTGTATCCCTATAAGCGAGTTCGGTATCTCACGCGAAGGGCGTTTTGGGAAATAGGTCAAAGGTCAATCGTTACAATCCTACGAGGCATTGGTGGTTAACATCGTAAACTGTGATGACCTGTTATGTCGATTAGTCGCTCTCTCTCTCTCTCTCTCTCTCTCTCTCTCTCTCTCTCTCTCTCTCTCGCGCGCGCGCGCGCTGCAACATTTTTTGCGAGGTCGCGGTTTGAAAAAAACGAAAAGAAGAATTAGGTTTGGCGAAAGCTGCTGTCATTATGAATGTGCAAGAAACCCCACTAAAGGAGAGAATGATCGAGATCGTGCTCTGTCATTAGTCTTGCTTTCTTATTGCTTATTTCTAATATGAATTAAGCTTGAAAATATCCTGGGGTTGACTGGTTGAAAGATTGGAAGTTGCTACTCGTGGCAGTCTTCAAACATTTGGGTCATGAGCACCGAAAAGAGTAGGCAAGATTGTACGTTTAACACATATCCGGCCATTTCGCTCTACACCGTGGCAAGGTGGTAGAATTTCTTGAGTGGCACCTCTGTACAGCAAGTCACTCTGTCTGCAAGGACAACATCTCCATGCCTAATCTTGTCAAAAAAATACGACTCCCTTGTGATGTGCTGATCCGAGGCTCTCCCCCCCCCCCTCCCCACCCCTTAAGAAATGAGATATGAAGCTCATCATCCCATTAGGGGAAATGTCAACATAAAACTTAATAGTGTTCAACTTCTTGTAGTGTATACATGTATACGCCAGTAGATTTAAGTTACTGGGTCTTTCAATTAAGACATCATAGCAGTTAATTGTGCAAGTAAGATTTGGATATTTCTGGGAGAGAGTTGATGACAATGTTTTCGTACATTTTGGTGGGATGGCCAAAAGATGGGAGGACCCAATTCCCTTGCCAAAAACCTGACCAAAGTGTTTATGATGGGTGAGCATGTGCCACTTGATATACAAAAGATGTAACACAGAAAAGGGTTCGACAGATCCATGCGCAGCTTCATCATCACTTGAGTCATTTCATCCAAGGAGGGACAATTTCCTCATTGGGCCACTCTTTTTCGTTGTCCTTGCATATACTCGTAGAGCGTTGGTTGAGATGACATTCTTGGTGCCAACCCAATATCTTAACTTCAGCACCTTGAGCTATAAATAATCAAAAAGGTCACAAACACTCTGCCTTGATGGAAAACCGGTGTTCTGGGATACTTTCACATCAGTGGGCAACACATTTGTGGTAATTTTCTGGTCACATGGTCGTGTGGTCTTGGTGTCGGGTGATGTAATTTCTTGTAAATCTTCAAGTTTGGTATATGAGCTTTTGCTGCTCCACACAACCATCACATGTACATTTGTCTGTTTATTAACAAGAAAAGATGTAGGTGTGATCAACCTGGAACTTGTAGGATAGAGAATCCTCTTGTTTGATTGTCTCTTGTATTAGTCCTTTAGGGGCTAAATCCAAGATAGGTTATCATGATCAGTTTTCAGAGTCCCCACTGATGCGGGTCAGAGCATTCAGAGTTGCAGGTGGTGAGGGTTGAGGTCTGGGTGGGCGGCGTGTAGCTTTTGGTTTTGAGTCATATCTAAGATTTTTAGTTGGAGACAGTGTGTGGTGATGTCGTCAAAATGCCATGAACATACGCGATCATTATCAGTAGGGATCCAATTTTTGTCAATCACTTCATTTTTGCGATTGATCAAATTAATCCGATGATCAATTTGGAAAAGTCAACGTTAAAGGGGTGGGGCACGCACATCTAGTATACCTGTACCATAGTTATTTTGGTGTATGTCGCAAAATGTTTTCTTCCAATGACTCAATCGTTAAGTGCTATTACCGCACAAATACGTCCAATATTCGATACATAAAGTTTGGCGAATGCCAAGCAACACGACTAGACTAACTTCAAAGAGATTGAAGGAACTGTTGAGGCGAATATGGTGCCCGCGAAACCAGATTGTTGTAAGTGTCACGATTGAGCTTTGACATAAGCAGAGACGCTGCATATCGACGCATGCACAGTCACAATCTAGGCAAAGAAACTCCGCCTAAAGTGTCATCAGATCATCAATACACCAAGGGCGAGTTGCCTTTCCTAAGTCACAATCGCGAACTCACTAAACGTGTGATTTATGGAAGACGCTTGTGCGCAATTTCTTATAGCATGTGGCTTTCGACCAAAAACTCTCGGCCGAATGGGAGGGGTAAAATTAGGGTTTCCGCATCGATAAAGTGACCGCTGGCCGGATGTGTCATTGACGCAAGGGTTTCCGCTTCGCTGCTCGCCCAAAACTCTGCGCTAACCATAGGCATCCAAATCAATTAATTCAAAGTGCTCGTTCCCCGAGTGACTGTAACTTGTATAATAATAATAGTAAGGCGAAACTGAACACTGCCGAACGCGCTCGTTAAATGAATTGACTTCTGTGCCCGTGGCGACAAAAATGCCGACACACTAGTTGCGTGAAACCAAGTCAAACCGTGAAACCAAATTTGACTGTGAAATCAAATCCCACTATGAAAGAAAATCAGACTGTGAGACCAAATCAGGCTAGGAAAGAAGAGCAGACTGTAATGAAATCAAACCAATGAGTAACTTGTTTTATTTGCAGACCATGTACAGTAAAACCTCCCTGCCCGACCACCTCCCTAACCCGATCGCCTCCCTAACTCGATCGATTTTTTCCAGTCCCGATGGTCGGCCTATACTTTAGCATTGTGACAGAATTCTCTAACCCGATCACCTCCCTACTCTGTAAGTCGATCGATCATTTTGGTCCCAACGCCCCATTTGATATTCCCTAAGTCGATCGATTGTCGGGTGGCGGAAGGATTAGAGCCACCGGTTGATTGCAATTAGCAGAACACACACTCAGGCGATAATAGCACTCTTGAAATGTGTGAAACAGGTTAGCGGTTATGCACTGAAGCTTTGATAATCTTGATCACAAAACTCGATACCTTTAGAACAGATACAATCGAGCGATGCACCTGTGAACGGCGTGGCAGCAACACGGAAAAAGGCGAATGAGCTTCCACTTTCACGGAAAGTAGAACTTGTCGGCACGAAGGTACGCGAGGGCAAGAGCAATCAACAGCTTGCTGATATCTTTGGCGTCGGAAAATCAACAGTTCAAAACATACTGAAACGTAAAGCTGATTACATTATGGCATACGAGGCTAATGAAGAACCAAGTCGCAAGCGCATTCGGACCCGTGTTGATAGCGAAGAGTTAGAATGTGCCTTATAGACTTGGTTTCAGAAGGCCCGCTCCATCAACGTTCCTGTCAGCGGGCCTATGTTGCAAGAGAAAAACCCTTGAGTTCGCCGCTAAGATGAAAATTGAAGGTTTTAAAAGCATCGAATGGCTGGCTTCAGAAATTCCGTTCTCGTCGTAACATAACGCACCACGTTGTCAATGGCGAGAGTGGGGAAGCGCCCCAAAGCAGCGTTGACGATTGGACCAGCAAGCTGCCGAGCCTCATCCGTAGCTATTCGGCGTGTGACATCTTTAACATGGATGAGACTGGCTTGTTTTTCCGTGCGCTACCGGACCGGTCACTCAGCATCAAGGGTGATCAGTGTAAGGGTGGGGGGTGGCGAGCGCCGTCAGCGAATGCAAATCCTCCGCAGTGACCAGATGCTTTGCGAGATGTGGTTTTAACATGAGCACAGCAAATGACCTGCAGGAGGACGACCACTCCCTCGATATCCCCCTTGCACAATTACGCAAGGACTAAAGAGCGAACATGACTGACCCCATCACGGATACTGAGGAGTATGTCGCTCTCGACGATGAGGCGCCGACCACGGAGGAACTGAAGGATGGCTGGGAGGATATTAATGTCTCTCAAATCACTGGCGTATCACAACCGGCTGAGAGCGACGACGACGACCGCGCGTCCTCCACCACACCAGAAACGACCACCATGACCTTCAGTGAGTGCCTTCAGCGAGTAGGCGACGTGATGCTGTTCTGTCTAGAGAAAGATCTGGGGGACATGCTGCCATTTGTCGACTCTCTTCAATAACAACTAGAGAAGAATGCCATCGCAGCTAAAGCAACCGCCAAGCAAGTTTCGATAAATAAATTTCTGCAAAAGTGATAACTTGCATATTTGAATATCTGATTTTCCAAATAAACAAAAAACCTACATTGTATTGTGAAAACATCTCTTTTTCTGTTGTTTTTTTTCTCCACGAGTAAAATATCGGATGGATATTCTGTAACCCGACCACCTCCCTAAGTCGATCGATTTTTTCCAGTCCCATCGTCGGTCGACTTAGAGAGGTTTCACTGTATTCTGATGGTTCCATCGCCATAGTACATTCCCTGATACTCACAGTCTGACACCTAGGATGAGGTTCAGCTGCTCAATCACACCAAGGATGAGGCTCAGCTGCTCAATCACACCAAGGATGAGGCTCAGCTGCTCAATCACACCAAGGATGAGGCTCAGCTGCTCAATCACACCAAGGATGAGGCTCAGCTGCTCAATCACACCAAGGATGAGGCTCAGCTGCTCAATCACACCAAGGATGAGGCTCAGCTGCTCAATCACACCAAGGATGAGGCTCAGCTGCTCAATCACAGTTCACACAGGGCGTCAGATCAGATACGAGGAGCAATCGCTGATGATAAGACCAGGCTATAATCTGTTTGATTGGGTATCCAGTATAACGTATGTGAAAAGTCAGATGGTTCACTTCGTATGTGCTTTGATCCAAAAGACCTTTACAAATCACTCCAGACAGGATGACATCACACTCCTTCCGGTGAAGAACTAACTCGCCGTCTAGGTCAAAAGTGGTCAGCCCAATATGGTTATAAGACTGCTCAACTTGATGCAGATGGTCAACTCCTCGACACCTTTAACAACCCCATATGGTCGATGCTGTATCAAGCGGATACTATTTGGTACGAAAACTAGCCTACCAAAGACCCGTGGACCAAATCCTCGATGAACTTAGTGGTGTCACATCTATGATGACATTCTATTGCTGGACGAGAAGAGGACGGTTTTTACCAAATGTGTCACACAGAGACGAGCTAAACATTAAAGACGGACTCGTCAACAAGTCAACAAGTCACTTTCCCAACAAGGCTGAGACCGGAGTTTCTGAAACGATTCCATGAAGGACAACATAGCGAACCTCGCTTCCGAAATAGAACTAGTGCCTGTATCTGCTAGCCGTACATCGACGCGAACACCTAGCGACTTGTCTCCTCGTCAAACTCATCACAAGTCCCCAACAGACGTAGCCGCTCACGGTGGCTGCCACAGACGTGCCAAAAGTCTCTTTGCATACACTACGTCCGGTTCTGTTTATATTAGGTGGTCATGACTACGTTTATGACAACGGATGTCATTGTTATTTATTAAAGAACGTCTGCATATGGCGTTTTTTCTGCATCCAAACCGTAACAATGTATCCATGTATTAACCCGAGTGATACACCACCCCAAACTTACAATGTCGATTGTGGGTAATTTTGTAGGTTCTATTTCAATTAGGTATATGCTCAATTAGGTATATTTCAGCAGTAACAACTAGATTGGCACAAACGCCAACGGCATGACTTCTAACGGCAAGTTTGACGACCACCAGTACGTTATCAGCAAGGTGCCACAAAACTTAAATATGCCGTTCAGCAGCCGGGATTGTGATTTAGCTTTACTCACATAACACAGGATTATTGTTAAGTGTTAGTTATCGCATGGTCATGCGGCTGGGCGATATCGGGGAAAACACAAGGACGCGGATCGTCCGATTGCATTTCCCCACGTTACTAAAGTAACAGAACACCCATCTATTTGTAGGCAAATCTGTCAGACCACAGCTTCCACGACACCAGATGAGGACAAATTCGAAATACACGACCAGATCTCGGCAAGAATATACAACCAGTTTTTGTATAATCTACTTGTGATTAAATTCTGTTCGATGCTGGTGCTTGGTCGCCATCACGTGACTAGTTGCAATCCCCAGGGCACGACCATTTCCTACCTGGCACAACTGCTCGTACCCAAATAAGGTATGAGCTGAAAAGTAACTACGGTGTATCTGCAACCAATCAATACCCTGCTCTGCACACGCAACACAGCGTATGTTGCCATGTGCGTGGGAAGCTTCACTCAGTGCAGCATGTAGGAAGCCTGTCATAGCCTCCAGTCCACCTGGGTGCGCCGTATAAAAGGCGACGTTGTCTGCTAAGCTTGGAGGTATTTAGGGAAAACAAAAATACCAGAATGGACACCAAACGCTACTCTGCAAGCAGCATAATAAGTAAGTTCCCATAATGAGTAAGTCATCAGAATGAGGAAGTAACCATATTGAGTAAGTCACCATAATTGAGTAAGTTACCATGATGAGTAAGTCATGATAATGAGTAAGTCATGATAATGAGTAAGTCACCATAATGAGTATGTCACCATAATAAGTAATACACCATAATGACTTAGTCGCCATAATGACTAAGTCACCATAATGTATAAGTCCCCTAAGTAGGTCTTTCTTGCTTGATTTGATTCATTATAGTTAGCAGGTATGAGGACATAATTGATTTTCGCCCCGTAGTTTGACAGTATAATAATATGTCTGCTTTGTTCCCTGTTTACTTCACAGAGTATGTTGCTGTACCTGTCATCGGTTTATCGCTCATCATCCTTTATTTGATCGTTCCCTTTGGAGGCATACTTCACGAGGAACACACTCCAAACGATATGAAGATGGAGTTACAATCACCCAGCGATATGAAGATGGAATTACAATCACCCAGCGATATGAAGATGGAGTTACAATCACCCAGCGATATTAAAATGCAATCACCCAGCGATATGAAAATGGAGTTACAATCACCCAGCGATATTAAAATGGTGTTACAATCACCCAGCGATATTAAAATGCAATCACCAAGCGATATATAAAATTGGTGCTACAATCACCCAGCGATATGAAGATGGAGTTACAATCAATAGATTGGACGCGTGTATTCGACTTCGTCCCGAACGGGCTAACCAACTGCAAAGACCTCATGGCGCATGTCAAACCTATCAAATCGATGGAGAACTACTTCCCACCAGATTTTATACGTCTCACACGTCTTCATGGCAAGAAATATTCAAGCATTAGGAAGGCTTCTGAAGGAACGTCGGCAGGATATATGGAACAGACGATGGTGTACTGGAAGTTGGTTCAAGCTCCATTTGTCAGGACTGTGTGTGAGACCGGATTTAATGGCGGCCATAGCGCATTGCTGTGGCTGAGCGCTAATCCCAATACCCATGTGTATTCCTTTGATATCGGTGATCACTCGTATGCCCGGCCTATGGCAGAGTTTATTCAGAATATCTTTCCGGGGCGACTTACTGTGACTTGGGGAAGCTCGGTTGACACACTGCCTTTGTTTCATGCCCAACTACACTGATGTTCTCTGTGACTTGATCGTTATTGACGGGGGGCACACAAGGGACATAGCCCGGTCTGACATGTCTAATTTCAGGAAATTAGCTGCAAAACGTAATATTCTTATTTTGGATGATTACCCGTCCCCCGCCTGGAATTTCGATGACATACTTGGACCTGTTTGGGAGGAAGCAAAGCAATCCGACGAAATATCGGAGCTTTTTCGATGCTTGTACCTGGATAAAAAGGAAAACGCCCATGGATTTAGTGTGGGTCGATATAATTTTTGATATTTTGACATAGGCTGGTGCATATGAACCGCATATCGATCTCTGAGTCCGTGCGTTAATTCCGATGCAAATAATAATAGCAAAGGTTGCTAATATAGCCTGACTGGAACGCTTGTTGGCCACGCCCAACAAATGATGCGTCGAAGAGGGCTTCCGGCCCCATATCGGGAATGAGGTTACCCAGCAAGCTGCTTGGCAACCGCACCTTACAATCCTAAAGCGTAATGTTTTTAGTCGCAGCACCAAGCTGCTGTCTCTGCAAATAGAAATCGGAAATTACGCTTGCGTACTTGTTGGTCTCATTGGTGTCATGGAAACAAAGCCTAAAACTCGATTCTGATGATGTTATCATTGGCCCATCCTGACTGACATGCCTGCGATGACCGGCCCATGCATGATTGAATATCAATAGTGTCTTCATGAACCTCGTGAGGCCCCGTTTTGACCGGGGACACCGCCGGTACCCATCCGATGAGGTGGGGACCCTTTTGAGCACGGAGGTGATTTTTGCTGACGGATTTCTGTGTGCAATATATTTGTCGCTGACTTATTCCATGGGTGATATATTCAGGACGATATTTTCGACGGGGCTATTGTTGGTTGGTATTGTAAGTTGTCTGGTGGAAAGATTTACAAAGTGTTGAAGACATACGCCATTGAGATATTATTTAACAGTTTGAAGAAAACTGGTATCAAATTTGCAGGGATTTTCTGCTGACATAGTCAGTTTGTAGTCTAGTGAAAAGGTCAACAATGTGTTGAGGGTCTTATGATGGTTTCTTGTGTGATTATAGGAGGGCTTTATTGAACAAGGTTTGTAAGTGGCTATTAACTTCCTCTATCCCAATGAATGAGGTGTTATTGATCTCACTTGACGTATCTATGGTATAATTACACAACTGGGTGATGTGATTTACTGATCGTCGAATTCATGATGCGTATCAATCGTCATTAGGTAACGGCTGGTGTCAAACGATTGGAGTCATTGTGAGCTGTGTCTCCAAAACGATAAAGATTACTCAAGCGTATGTCAACTCTGGGTGTCCGTCGAGCATGATCCGCAGCTATTACGCAATCATGACTTAACAGTTAAGAAATATCTCATGTCAATGACCGGTAAACATATCAGGGTAAACTGAATGTCAAGAAGCGCTGGAAGCGTGTCGTATGCTTTTAAAGACTTTTTGATATATTACAACAATTTAGATGTCGAACCTTTTCCTGAAGTCATAGAGTCTTTATATAGTGAGAGAGGTATAGCTATGTTGAAGGATGGAATATCAGTACCTGGATTATACCAACCGATATTTGTGTCAAGACTTGGAAGAGTATTCTACATTACCAGAAGAACAAAATAACAAAATATAATGGTTAATATATTGTGTAGAAAATTGATCAACATATTTTTCGGCAGAATAAAATTTCGCCACACAAAATCATAGACGACCATATTTAGTTGTTGCGTAAAATGTCGAATTGCAGAAAAGAAGTGATCCCTGATTGCCTTTCATGGGTCTGGAACCTTTATTTGGGGAAGTCTTTAAGTGGAAATCGACCAATATTGATTGCGAGGTAGCTGTGACTAGACCCACTACCGAGAAGGCACCTTGTCGCGTTGTAGCACAAAGCAGTCAGTGTTCATGTCTTTTTTTTTCCAGGCGATGTCGTTCAAAATAATCCCGCCTCGGCCTGATTGCGGTCGAAGCTCGGATATTTGTTGATTTTCAAGACAACTAGCGTGTTAAGATATCCAAGTGTACGGCTATCCACTGCGCCAAACGACAATAAACATACCATTTCCCCACTATCGAAACGACACACATCTTGGCACAGCATACCTGTGCACTTCACCAACTCAATATAGTTCTCGGAGTTTCAAAATGGAATACAATCACTGAGTTGGTGCGCGTTTGTAAAGATCAATACACACACACACACACACACACACACACACACACACACACACACACACACACACACACACACACACACACACACACACACACACACACACACACACACACATGTGTGTATATATTGATGCATACATGTTCATATACATATATTGAAGAATCAAAATATTTATATATATATATATATATA
>CM067355.1:31136008-31218508 GCA_034190875.2 Urechis unicinctus
TGACTACTCCAAATTAAGGATTAGACCAACTGGTTGTTGATCCAAGAAAATCTATAGCTTGATTGTCTTCATGCACGTTCACAACTGTTTCCATGGCAGTTCGAATGATAGATGATGATGGTTATTCACAAAAAATCGTTTTAAACACAAGAATAATTGTGAACAATGGGAACATACATGTAGTTGTCTTGTAATTCATATTCAACGATGCACTGATTGGCTTATCTTAATTCTTAAGGCTACCAACATCAATACACAAATGAGTTTGTGCTTCACGGGACTGTCTTTAGGATATGAGAGGCAGGAAATTACCATGAAGGTGAGACAATTACTGGTAGGTGTCGCAGTTACTTACTGTGCGATCACAATACTTATAAGGATACCAATGAAATGAGTATGAAGGAAAACTAGGTTTTGAATATTATTGCAATAGTGAAATGAAGATTTGATAAATGTTCAAATTATATGTTTTAATCCGTTAGCAGCGACTTAGTTTCCATCTGGTATCCGCGGGTAATCATGAAAATAAATTCAGACCACGAATAAACATGCACACGTTTGATCGCATTATATGATTACACGAGAAGCACATCGGTTGTATTGTGAATTCGGTGATGAGTTACGCTCCCGAAAACACATGAAACCGCTAAATATTGTGTGAATCTATGCGTGGGCTTGGTCGTAGCAGAACATGGGCAAACAAATGGGCCATAACTTTACACTACTGGAGTAGCGACCTTGATACATCGTTTACCTATCGTGACATTTTCAGCCAGAACATTGCGTCAGGCGGATCTGCCTGTGTTAGTTACAATCCTACCCTACAATGCAAAGGGTACATCGCGCAAGCGCAGTCGATAGTTATGACGGAGTCTATGGAGGAAATCGATGACCTGTTCTACGCACGCTTCACAGCGCAAGGTGCCGTGACGTTAGGCGCCACGCTCAGTGAACTGTACAAGATGATATTCACCTCCTCTGATAGACCTTGACGCGCTGACTCACAAGTGACGCTGTAGACCAAGTTGGGAGACCATACCCAGCCATGAGAATGTTGAGTAAGTCGCCTTAAAACTCTATCCTTGTGTAATTAGAGTAATTATAATCACAAGTATATTCCTGGATATCAGCACGAATTTCGCTTACAATGATGTGAACATTCACATCCAAATCACAAGACAGATTATCGTTCAGAAGTTACTTTCTAAACGATAATATGTCTGCTTTGTTCCCTGTTTACTTCACAGAGTACGTTGCTGTTCCTGTCATCGGTTTATCGCTCATCATCCTTTACTTGATCGTTTCCTTTGGAGGCATACTCCACAAGGAACACGCTCCAAACGATATGAACAGGGAGCTCCAACGACCATGCGCTATGAAGATGGAGTTACAATCACCCAGCGATATTAAAATGCAATCATCCAGCGATATGAAGATCGAGTTACAATCAGTGGATTGGACGCGTGTATTCGACTTCGTTCCGAACGGGCTAACCAACTGCAATGACCTTATGGCGCATGTCAAATCTATCAAATCGATAGAGAATTGCTTCCCACCAGATTTTATACATCTCACACGTCTTCATGGCAAGAAATATTCAAGCATTAGGAAGGCTTCTGAAGGAACGTCGGCAGGATATATGGAACAGACAATGGTGTACTGGAAGTTGGTTCAAGCCCCATTTGTCAGGACTGTTTGTGAGACCGGATTTAATGGCGGCCATAGCGCCTTGCTGTGGCTGAGCGCTAATCCCAATACCCATGTGTATTCCTTTGATATCGGTGATCACTCGTATGCCCGGCCTATGGCAGAGTTTATTCAGAATATCTTTCCGGGGCGACTTACTGTGACTTGGGGAAGCTCGGTTGACACACTGCCTTTGTTCCATGCCAACAACACTGGTGTTTTCTGTGACTTGATCGTCATTGACGGGGGCCACACAAGGGACATAGCGCGGTCTGACATGTCTAATTTCAGGAAATTCTCTGCAAAGCGCAATATTCTCGTTTTTGACGATTATCCATCCCCAGCGTGGAATTTCGATGAAATACTCGGACCTGTTTGGGAGAAAGCTAAACAAACAGGCGAAATTTCAGAGATTCTTCGATGTTTGTATCTGGATAAAAAGGAAAAAGCCCATGGATTTAGTGTTGGTCGATTTAACTTTTAACTGTCTTTTTGCATATCTACCACAGATCGATCGCCATGCCGTGCCGCTATTCAGAAGCATATAACAGTAGGATATGTTGCTGATTAAGGGCATCCATTAAATGATAGTAGTCGTTGTGGCTAAAATAAAGCCCCCTCCCCACTCTCTAAAGGGTAACATTGGTGTTTTCGGTGTGAAAATATTCACGGTTTAATGGTCACCATGCAATTATGCTCTGTCCTCCAGTTGAAGCGAGCATTAATGTCGTATCGTGATCTGTGGTGTGGAGTCGCACACGATACGCAGATACTGAAGTAAGAATCAACTTTATTAGCTGACTTCAACGTTCGAATTTTAGAGGGAACTTTGCCTAAATTTCAGAGAGAGATGTGTTGAGCTCGGAGGCCAGGAGAGAACTGATATTTAAATGTAAAGTGCTTCACGCAACGACTAAAGCATGCCATCTCAATGCTCAGACGTGCAGTAGCCATGTTAGTGAGGGTTGGGGCCTTCGGGCGTTGTCTGGGCAGGATGGCCATATGGTTCTGGACTATGGGATATGTATGAGGAGAGGGGAGAAGTGGCAGGTAGGTCACTCGTGGATCTGGGAAGCTGGGGTTTATAATTGATATCAGCTGTAGGGGGTTACTCGATCAACTGATCAATTTGGCACTAAACATTAATACCATGGTTAGTCGTGTTTGGTTTGATACGGTTGTGGGGGGGGGGGGGGGGGTGTGGGGGGGGGGGTGGTGTGGTAATTGGTGAGGTGTTGGGATTGGCACGTTTGGGAGAGTACCATAGTGAAAGTTATAAGTGAATGTTGCTCTTTTGTACTTTTTCATGTCATTGCCTCTCGGCAATTCCATAGGGAGATCTACTGACTCTGACGCTAACGTTGATGCACTGTGAGCTAAATTGAGATCAAATAAACGTTGTATTTATGTACAAGTTATCATTTTGCGCAATTCTAAACTCTAAGAAAAACGACATCCCAAGCTGAAATCAAGGGGAAATTATTCAGATATTTGTCCCTTTTGGTATTGGTATTTTTCATTAGAATGTCCCAGCGCGACATTTATTATTCATGGCTCAATGGTCACCATGCAATATGACGTTTGTTATCATCACGAAGTTAGGATTAGATACTTTGCTGCTAGCCAACTGTATAAAAAATGCATCCATTTAAATATTCACAGCGAGAGTCATAAAGAAACATTGTCGTTTCAAAAAAACAATTCTGCCCATCCGCTGAAGTCATCTAGTATAAATTCGAACAATCGACGTCGATAAATTGATAAAGCGCGCCGGGACACATCCCATGCAACATGTCGTATGGAGAAGCCAGCTGAACCCACACGATATGCACCTGGCAAACAGAGAGCAAACAAAAACCACGTGATATCATATTTCGTAATCCGATGATCACCACAACACGTTCAGTTTCAGGCCATGTAGTAGTAAGGGAAGGAGATCGCATGGACACCACAATAGCTGGCCCTCATAACTCCATGCACAGACTCATTTGCTCACGCAGAAATGTCATCAAGCGTTCTTAATTGATAATGCACTGTACTTTCATAATTCACTGACCAATTAACGGTAGATGCCAGTGAGCCAGTAAGCTGCAGCTGCTTATGTAGTTTACGCGTTGAGCGGTGCGACCTTGAACAATTCCACTGTTTTGGAAATAAGGTCAAGGTCATGTGAGGACCGTTCTTGTGTAGTAACAATCCTACGAAGTTCTGTCCAGCTAGCTGCATTAGTTATCGAGTTGTGTGGAAAACTGAGGAGGAGGAGATAGAGTTCAGAAAAAAAGAATTAATTAAGGTTAAAGTTCACCCAATTTGGACATGGCCTCAGAAAAAGTTGCCTTTCCAGTATGAGGAGCATTTAATGTGTGATAATGTCAATAGTAAACAATAACTTACAAATATAAAAGTTTTAACTGGGTTATTTATGACCTCCGATATACTTAGAAATCCACATTTAACGTGATTATTTGTGATACAGATGGCACAGGCGTGGTTGTGCTCTGGCCATTTTTCCACTTATGGGCCTATTTTCGACAACTGTCATGCAAAATGTCAAATCAAATCTATATGTTTAATAACGTATGTCCATTTTCCGTACAGAGAAGAAAAAAAATTGCAAATTATGTCTGTCAAGCATATGCTTCACATCTAAAACTGATTTCAATATTCAACTATATACTGGGAATGATGTTGATTGGCCACTGAAGTCACTGTTGGAATCATGCTATAGTGCATGTAAATCATTAAAGCAGGCGGGTTGGAACGTAACAAATCTATGTATTCGCAGCTCTTTTATAACAATTGATATGTTGCCGTTCCTTTTCAGCTTATCATTTTACCTTTGTTGGCATATGGAATAATCACTATAATCATTCTTGATCATTTCTGTATCAGTTACTGATGAGTCATGGATGCACCACATGTGGTATAAAATGGGATATTAGGAAGCATAAGAGATACTATGATGATCGACGAATGTTTGCATTCGCCCCACAGACCAATATCAGGTTTTATTACCTTGTTGAAAGAGCACAGTTGCACTAGCTCCCGAACTTGGTTCAACGAGCTAGTTCGCATACTATTCTTCTTAAGCCCTCTAAATGCATATATAATGGGAAAAGAGCCATTCACTATTAGCCATTGGTATCAAATAACCACCAGCAGTTGTTGCAGCGTTGTTTAGCTGTTCCTCACTCAAAAAAAGCCGCTCTCATATCATCGTTCGCCCAGCCACCACCGCTCGGTTCCCGATATCATCGTTCGCCCTGCCACCACCGCTCGGTTCCCGATATCATCGTTCGCCCAGCCACCACCGCTCGGTTCCCGATATCATCGTTCGAGCACTGAGTTCCCATATCCCTTCGCCCAGCCACCACTGCTCGGTTCCCGATAATCGTTTCAGCCACCACCGCTCGGTTTCAGATATCATCGTTCGCCAGCCAGCCACCACCGCTCGGTTCCCGGTTCATGTTCTGAGCACTAAGTGCCCAAACCCTTCCATCGCGCTACAACTTCAAATGATTCTGATACTTTAAAACAACAGGCGACAATAATCCTACCCGTGACCCAGTAGTAATGAGAGTGTGCCTTAACTTCCAACGCTGACACGACAATGCTCTGCCTTTACGACAACAGGCGACAATCAGTCCTACTGTGGTGAGTAAAAGTCGGTTCTGGCGCACCGCCCCTCATCTTTACGACAATCATCCTACTCAGTGGTAGTAGTAAAGATCAGTGGCGGTTCTGGCGCACCGCCCCTCATCGGTACGACAATCACACTCAGTGGTAAGTGTGAGAAAAATATTTGCCCTCTCTATGGTTATAATGATCAGTTGCTTGTCAGGCAGAAATCGTCATCGGTAGCCGAACATTCAGTTAAGTTGAACATTTCCAATTGCGCAATATCATTTAATCAAGGCAATAGCCAGTTTCCCTAGCAGATACAACTGAATTTCCTGGGTACTACGATACCATCAATCAATTCGTGTTGGTGTTTACCGACTAGTAAACTAATGTGGATCTGTGGAGTTCAAATGGAATTTGTTTGGGAAAAGTTCCTCACTCCACTCTGGTTCATCTGCGTGTTGTACGCGCCAGTCTGACAAAACTTTTGTGGTTGAAAAACCCCAACATGATACCCATTACGTCCTGTTGCAGTTTGTCTGTATCATAATTATAGGATAAATCAGACCTTTCTTTGAAGTAGAAAGGGTTTATATGTTAGACGGTTAGAAGGGAGGGCAAAATTGGATCGTTACAATGGCGCCGAAGCTATGGCGTGGGGAGATTTCTCAGGCAAAATAAGCTGAATACATGGTGTCTTTAAATTGACCGTACCATTTTGATAAAGTGGTACGACCCTTTTTCCTTAGATACACAATACATAAATCGCGACACAACTTTTATGGCCTTGACAAAATGCAACTTTTTGCCATTTGCGTTGGCAATTAAAACCCTTTTAAACACCAGCAAGAAAAACGAAAATGGTATCAAATGAAAAAGCTATTCTTCATTTATAACATATCAGAGGAACAATATGTATGATTGCACCATTTGTTGTCCGTGGTCATTTACATGAGACTACCAAACGGCCCAAAAGCGGCCCTGTCCAAACGAGATCGGATCGGCATTGGTCCGCCCTATAAACAGGCAATGCTGATAAGTTGACGCGTCTCCACACGATATTGTGAGATATTGACAATTGCTCCAAAAGACAAAGAATAACATTATCAGTATCCAGTTGTGCTTGATACATAGGGATTCATTAGCTCTTTTGAACCAAGTGGAGTTTGCCTCCCTCTTGGTTCTCGAGGATAGCCTCGCCAATGTACAAAACTCGATGATTAGACCTTATCTTCACGATGTCCACTTGATGTAATATGTGCAACTTGATGTAGTCGTTATTATCTACGGTGAAGGAGTTTCAGCAACCGCAATAACTTGCCAATATGCATAATTGCCAAAAGTGTGGGAGGCGAGACTTTTACAACTTATTTCCAATATGGCGCGAGAGTGCATTATCAGGCAGATGATGACAACGTCATGTAAGAGACCTAAATCCTTGAAAAAATCAGTAATGTTTTACCCCATAATTTGATGTAATAATTTAGTTAGGGCAATATTCGTTCAATATTCCTGGGCATTGGTGGAGAGTTTGCGATCAATTAGGTACCAACAAGCATTATTTGGAATCTACAACTTTCTCCGCCAGCAAAAAGTGCCAAATGGCGCCGTGCCTCTTTTTGGCAGATGTTTGTATTCAAAATGTCAAATCAAATCTATATGTTTAATAACGTATGTCCATTTTACAGAACCGTACTAAAACTGATTTCAATATTCAACTACATACTGAGAATGATGTTGATTGGCCACTCAAGTCACTGTTGGAATCATGCAATAAGGCATGTAAATCATTAAAGCTGACGGGTTGGAACATAACAAGTCTATGTATTCGCAGCTCTTTTATAACAATTGATATGTTGCCGTTCCTTTTCAGCTTATCATTTTACCTTTGTTGGCATATGGAATAATCACTATAATCATTCTTGATCATTTCTGTATCAGTTACTGATGAGTCATGGATGCACCACATGTGGTATAAAATGGGATATTAGGAAGCATAAGAAATACTATGATGATCGACGAATGTTTGCATTCGCCCCACAGACCAATATCAGGTTTTATTACCTTGTTGAAAGAGCACAGTTGCACTAGCTCCCGAACTTGGTTCAACGAGCTAGTTCGCATACTAATTCTTCTTAGCCCTCTAAATGCATATAATGGGAAAGAGCCATTCACTATTAGCTATTGGTATCAAATAACCACCAGCAGTTGTTGCAGCGTTGTTTAGCAGTTCCTCACTCAAAAAAAGCCGCTCTCATATCATCGTTCGCCCAGCCACCACCGCTCGGTTCCCGATATCATCGTTCGCCCAGCCACCACCGCTCGGTTCCCAATATCATCGTTCGCCCAGCCACCACCGCTTGGTCCCCGATATCATCGTTCGCCCAGCCACCACCGCTCGGTTCCCGATATCATCGTTCGCCCAGCCACCAAAGCTCGGTTCCCGATATCATCGTTCGCCCAGCCACCACCGCTCGGTTCCCGATATCATCGTTCGCCCAGCCACCACCGCTCGGTTCCCGATATCATCGTTCGCCCAGCCACCACCGCTCGGTTCCAGATATCATCGTTCGCCCAGCCACCAACGCTTGGTTCCTGATATCATCGTTCGCCCAGCCACCAAGCTCGGTTCCCGATATCATCGTTCGCCCAGCCACCAAAGCTCGGTTCCCGATATCATCGTTCGCCCAGCCACCACCGCTCGGTTCCAGATATCATCGTTCGCCCAGCCACCAACGCTCGGTTCCCGATATCATGGTTCTGAGCACTGAGTGCCCATGCGCCCTTCCACCGCGCTAAAACTTCAAAGAGATTCAGATACCCCAAAACATCATTATAATCTCCCGTGACCCAGTTAAATGTGGTGCCTTAACTTCCAAAACCCTACTCCAACGCTGACACGACAATGCTCTGCTGTCTTTACACAACAGGCGACAATCATCCTACTTAGTGGTAGTAGTAAAGAGAGTGGCGGTTCTGGTGCACCGCCCCTCATCCATACGACAATCATCCTACTCAGTGGTAACTGTGGTGAGAAAAGTCAGTTGCATTCTTTCCCCTTGCCCTCTCTATGGTTATAATGATCAGTTGCTTGTCAGGCAGAAATCGTCATCGGTAGCCGAACATTCAGTTAAGTGTGAATATTTCCATTGATTGCGTCACAAAAACAGATATCATTTAATCAAGGCAATAGCCAGTTTCCCTAGCAGTTACAACTGAATTTCCTGGGTACTACGATACCACCAGTCAATTCGTGTTGGTGTTTAACGACTAGTAAACTAATGTGGATCTGTGGAGTTCAAACGGAATTTGTTTTGGAAAAGTTCCTCACTCCACTCTGGTTCATCTGCGTGTTGTACGCGCCAGTCTGACAAAACTTTTGTGGTTGAAAAACCCCAACATGATACCCATTACGCCCTGTTGCGGTTTGTCTGTATCATAATTATAGGATAAATCAGACCTTTCTTTGAAGTAGAAAGGGTTTATATGTTAGACGGTTAGAAGGGAGGGCAAAATTGGATCGTTACAATGGCGCCGAAGCTATGGCGTGGGGAGATTTCTCAGGCAAAATAAGCTGAATACATGGTGTCTTTAAATTGACCGTACCATTTTAATTAAGTGGTACGACCCTTTTTTCCTTATATACATAATACATAAATCGCGACACAACTTTTATGGCCTCGACAAAATGCAACTTTTTGCCATTTTCGTTGGCAATTAAAACCCTTTTAAACACCAGCAAGAAAAACGAAAATGGTATCAAATGAAAAAGCTATTCGTCATTTATAACATATCAGAGGAACAAAATGTATGATTGCACCATTTGTTGTCAGTGGTCATTTACATGAGACTACCAAACGGCCCAAAAGCGGCCCTGTCCAAACGAGATCGGATCGGCATTGGTCCGCCCTATAAACAGGCAATGCTGATAAGTTGACGCGTCTCCACACGATATTGTGAGATATTGACAATTGCTCCAAAAGACAAAGAATAACATTATCAGTATCCAGTTGTGCTTGATACATAGGGATTCATTGGCTCTTTCGAACCAAGTGGAGTTTGCCTCCCTCTTGGTTCTCGAGGATAGCCTCGCCAATGTACAAAACTCGATGATTAGACCTTATCTTCACGATGTCCACTTGATGTAATATGTGCAACTTGATGTAGTCGTTATTATCTACGGTGAAGGAGTTTCGGCAACCGCAATAACTTGCCAATATGCATAATTGCCAAAAGTGTGGGAGGCGAGACTTTTACAACTTATTTCCAATATGGCGCGAGAGTGCATTATCAGGCAGATGATGACAACGTCATGTAAGAGACCTAAATCCTTGAATAAATCAGTAATGTTTTACCCCATAATTTGAAGTAATAATTTAGTTAGGGCCTACGTTCAATATTCCTGGGCATTGGTGGAGAGTTTGCGATCAATTAGGTACCAACAAGCATTATTTGGAATCTACAACTTTCTCCGCCAGCAAACAAGTGCCAAATGGCGCCGTGCCTCTTTTTGGCAGATGTTTGTATTCCAGAACTGATCTCACAACCAGAAAATAATGGTGGCGTACTATTTTCGGGCGGGCGCTTGAAGTGTGTCGAAAAGCCGGTTGATTAAATCTTGATGAAGTTGTTATTAATAAGTGAAGAGGATTAAGTATGCTACAAAAGTGAGTTTGTGAGCTCGTTTTGTGAGCTAATTCGGTTAAAACAAGGATATAATTTATTGTTGTCAGGCCTGAAAGTTCCCCCCTTTTCAATAATCATAATCATTCTTGATATTTATGATGCATATAAAATTATTTGTATTTAGTTTATCTGACTTTTATTCGACATTGAAGAACACTGTCACCCTATTATGTAGTTAGTGTGGAGCTGTCGCACAACCTGTCTAAAGATATGTTTGAATTTCTCTTTGGTCTGAGTTGGCAGCTTTGACAGGAAATCCTACTATTGTCTCCTCAGAACAAGTGTTTTATGTATCCAACTTGGATAGCCCTACATTGGAGTGATATCATCACACCTGAGAAGCCCAGAGCATTGATGATGAAAGTGGTATGGTTCATATCTATCAAGGTCTTTTAATAAATAAATCTTATTCGCCCGGTCTTGTATAGTAATGACATCACATTTTGTTTGAACACTATTCTCCAACAAGAGGTATGATAAATATGTCTGTGTTAAAGTGAATCATTATTTTGTTTTTGTAGTCCATTGTAACTACTTATTTATTTCGTATGTGATTCTGTACTATGTATCATAACTTAAACTTACATCCATGAGTGATACGCTATTACTTTCAACGTGATAAGCGCTTCAGAAAAATCCCTGACAAAGTTGTTTATGCTTCCAAGATTCTAAAACAAACCACAGTTGTTTGTGTCAGTGGTCTTCGACCAGTCTGGCTCGGAGTCTGAGGCACCTGGTATCCCCCAGTTATATTGGTTCCATGCACCGAGTAAAACAAAATATTGGGGTGTTCTAATTTAAAATGACTTCTTGAATTTGCCTTGAAAGGAGCACAAAACAGCCACCGTTATTTCTTGCAATGTGTTCACACGTTGTGTACTAACAAGGCACGTGAATATTATGTTCATACTTTTTTGTATTCTGTAAGCCAACGAATTTACTTGTCATTCTGACCAGGTAATTCACAATTATATGCATACATACATACATGCATGCATACATACAACATATATTGCTTACCATACATAGCCTACACTTCATTCTCCGGACTGATCAATTTCTGCCCAGCCATTCGGGGACATCCAGACATGGATTCTGCGTAGTGCGCCTGCCAACTTTGTAGTCTATATTCTTCAACCCTTCAACCCCCCCCCCCCCCACTGTCAACTCATTTCATATATTCATAGACATTTATAATAGCGTTCATATTTTAACAACAGCAAAGAAAAACAGCTTTTGAGCCTCGATCTGCAGCAATATTGCTATTGCTTTAGTTACATTATTTATAGTTGAATCGACCAACGCTGAATCCATGGGCCTTTTCCTTTTTATCAAGATACGAGCACCGAAAAAGCTCTGAGATTTACGCCAGTTTGTTTAGCTTCCTCCCAAACCGGTCCAAGTTTGTCATTAAAATTCCACGCAGGTGACGGGTAATTGTCGAACAGGAGAATGTTGTGTTTCGCTGTAAATTTCCTGAAATTAGACATGTCTGACCTAGCGATGCTTCTTGCATGTCCTCCGTCAATGATTACGAAATCACAGAGAACATCGGGGTGGTTGGCGTGAAACAGAGGCAGTGAGTCAACCGAGCTTCCCCAAGTTACATTCAGACGTCCCGGGAAAATACTTTGAATGTACTCTGCCATGGGCCGGGCATATGAGTGCTTGCCGATATCAAACGAGTATACGTGGGTATCGGGATTAGCGCTTAGCCACAGTAACGTACTGTGGCCGCCATTAAATCCGGTCTCACAAACAGTCCTGATGAATGGAGCCTGAACCAACTTCCAGTAAACCATCGCCTCCTCTAAATAATTTGTTGAGTATCCTTCCGCGGCCTTGACTATTTTTGAATATTCCTCACCATGACGACGCGTGAGATTTATATACTCTTGGGGAAAAAAATTCTCAATCGATTTGCTAGGTTTGGTATTCGCCATGAATTCTTTGCAGTTGGTTAGTCCGTTCGGGACGAAGCTGAACACACGGGTCCAATCCACCGGTTGTAACTCCATCTTCATATCGCTTGGTGGTTGTAACTCCATCTTCATATCGCTTGGTGGTTGTAACTCCATCTTCATATCATTTGGTGTACTTTCCTTATCGTAAATGATCTCAAAAGGGGAGATGAAGTAAACGAGGACCAGCGAAACCCCGATGATAGTAACAGCAACAAACTCTGTGACCAACGGAAACAAAGCATCCATATCAGTATAATGTCCAACTACAGAGTGAAAATAACTGCTTAGAAATATTTAATGTCATGTGGTTTGAAAGCAAAGATGGAAACGCAACTACCCATTTTCATATCATCATTTGAGAAACTATTGAAAAGAACATACGTATGATTATAATGAATTGGATTAAACAAGAGTAAAGCTTTAGGGCGACTTACTCGTTATTCCAGTGGCAGGCATTTTGCGGAAGCTCATTTTGACAGTGGTTGCTTTCCCAAGTTACCGCTTGACTCTGCCACTTGCGAACCAGCGCGTCAAGCCAAAAAAGGAGGCTCGGCGTGAAGTAATCTGATTGGCCGAGGCGACTTTAGCCCCAAATGATATGGAGATTTCCACGTGGGGTGTCTGGTATGGATTCATCTCTTCTCACGGGGTGACCACATGGAGGCCGTGCATTTCTGCATAATCGTGATTGTAAGTTTTCAGTCCGTCTTGTGCAATGTAATAGTGTCAGGCGCATTGCTTGTGTAGTTTCTGTAAATTGTGACTGGTCGATCTGCTTCAATTTTAGTTATCAATTTGTACATACCCTGCGATGTGTCATCTAAAATTCTATCTAACAATATTTGTAATAAAATTCGTACTGATGTCCATTCTATCATCAACGCCAACACTGATGTCGATTTCTTGGTTCTGGGGGGCGACCTTAACACTGAATTTAGACAAAATAACTCGCAAAATACAATTTCATCGAATGCATTCTTTCAGCAGCAACGTTTGAGGCCTTGTGAGTCGATTGGGTCAAGTGTCATTTATTTCACCTATGAGAGTGACATTGTTAGTTTCGAGCTATACATGTTCTTATGATGGAAGCAACTTTTCTGACCATAGGCCTTTTTTTCTGAGTTTGAATGTTACATAAACGTAAACGTCTCCCTCCCATGAAAACGGCATCAGCAGTTATACAAGCTGCCTAAGCGGCATCCGCAGTTATACAAGCTGCTTAAGCGGCTTATTGTCAAATGTGAAACTACCAACATCTGTTGCGACATGTACCACACTGGTTGTAAAAACGCAAGATGAAATGATTGACAAATATCACAATGCTATAATCAATGCATGAGTACAAACTGGAATCCACAGCTGTTTGGCAGAGGGTGGCCGAAAGAGATAAGTGGGTTGGGGTGAGCACGTCGCACTAGCTGAAGAATGACCAATATTCTGGTCACACTTATGAGTGGAAAATGGGAACCCTTGTGTTGGTATCCTTAAATACATAAAATGCAAAGCTAAAAGTGATTACAAGCGGGTTTTACGCAACTTAATCCGCAAACAAGTACAATATGCGACAAGTCGCATGGCGAATGCTCTGCTCAATAATGATCTCAATGGATATTCATTGCCAGTGCAACGTGGGAATTGTACCGCTTACTCATTTCATGTAGATCAAGTGAAAAGGGCAGTGGGTAGGCTAAAGAAAGGAAGGTCTGATGCAACATACTAATTTTCATCGGATCATATTATAATGGCTGCGGTGAACTGTATATCTATTTGAAATTGTTATCTAGCGTTACATATATAGTCCCCGAGGGCATGTTGATATCCTCGCTAAACCCTATCCCATAGAACAGGAAGAAATCGACGAATGTTAGTGAAAACTACCGGCCCGGATAAACTACTCATCCATCTGTCACACATAGTTAAAGTTGGATGTCATATTGTTGCGACACTTGGTTATGCTGATGACCTTTGACCGCCACCATTATAATGATTGAAACATGTGAGCAATTTGCGACAGAGTATATGTCGTTTTCAACTCAGCCAAGAGCAATTTATTAGTTTTCAATGATAACTTATGAGATGTAGATTTTGACTGCCACCAATATAGATTGACAATTTATTAGTTTTCAATGATAACTTGTGCAATGTAAATTTAAAGCTGAATGGTTGTACTATCCCTGTTAGGAAAAATGCTTTGCATCTTGGTACCTTTGTCTGACCGGACTGTAATGCTAACAATATGAATGTAGCTTGTTCTAATTTAACGTCACAAACACATTTGTTGATGTCAAGGTTTAGGGCTTTCAAAGTAGATGCAAGGAACAAGTTGTGCAAAAGTTTTTATTGCTCTCTTTTATGGAGTTCAAACCACCGACACATCGAATGTTTCTGCCGAACTTGGCGAAAATGTATTAGGCGTGTTTATAAGCTCCACCCACAAACGTGTTCAATATTTTTATATTTCTTGACAGGTCAACAACCAATCATTTAACAAAGAATGTCTTAAACACTCTTTCATTATTAAGAGAGCTCATTAAACTATGGGACGGGAGAGCAATTTCCATTCTTACCCTTCAAAATATTGACGAGCTCCTGTCCACAATTTGCACGTTATGACGGTTAATCTTCACAGCTTTCCGGCACTGATTACAAATCTTTACGTTTATATGTACAAAATAAATACAACATATATAATAGGAAGGTACAGGAATTCAGCCCTGCATGTAACCTAAAGCTGCGATTAAACCCTGCAACAATAACCCGAAATAGTATAGGGTTTAACGGCACACCAACACTAGTGTGTCATATGGTGCCAAGAAAGGTTAATAGATAAGATTGACCTGATTAAGCAGCCGCCTTCTAGAAAAAATGGAAATGGAAAAGGATATAAATGGAAACGATTATCCTAGGGCAAATCACCACAAGCCGATTGACTGGATCAGGCCATTCCAGCCTCTCGTCTAGGCGAAATCCGGGCCAGAGTGGTATGTTGATCAGATGCGACGGTTATTGGACCGGTTTGAGTTTATTGTTCACATTATGAATTGATTTCCTCGAAGTACCTATAACCGTGCGATAGGCACTTTAATCAGGGTATATGTTCTATCTTGAATGTTCTATATAATCACTTTATTCGGGATGTGTATTAAGTGAAAAGCCACTGGAATTTAGGCTGGTGGGGGCGGTGGGTCACTTGGACTTGTCATCGGTAATCATAAAATATAGAAAGAGAATACGTGCTTACTTTGGAACGCCAGACGGATGGTTTACTGCAAAGCGTTACCAATAAACAAAATGCTATAGACATTCAGTTTCATGTTTATACAATAAACATTTAGAAATTTTATAAAGTGTCACTTTGATAATATTCTGATCAAAACCATTATATAGATGCTACCATAACAACTTATTGGTGCCAATAGTTAAGGCATCTGTGGAAGGAATCGACAGATGCATTAACATAAGTTTTATTTTATGCAATTAAGCCTTTATCAGAATGCAAAGTAATCCCGCACGACAAATATCTGTTGTAAAAATGTCAATTAGTTCACTGCAATGTAAATTTAGCATCTAGCATGTCTTATCTTTGCAATTCATTCTCACGCGCATGACACACATCAATCCTGGGATTTTTATGACACCATGTCTTCGTTCGAATCATGTAAACCAGCTTTGAAATTTTGGCGCGAGCGCCCCTTTTCAATCAGGGTTACGGTATGAACTTTTTCTTTTCGGCCTCCCGTCGCTGTACGTCGTGCGGCAATCGTTTTATTTTTTGTTGGGCTTCTCATCAATGCTGTGTACTTGTATAGGATCCGCACTATTTTGGTTATCCACTGTCTCGTGCATTAGCAATGCCATGAACTTTTAGAATCACAACTTTAGTTCACGGCAGTTGTTTTACGCCGTGTAGGTCCGGGGGGGGGGGGCACTTAAGTATTAGAGGTAGTGATGTGTCGGGGTATGTTTTTTCGGCCTCGGGTTTGTTGGGCTTCATATTTGTAGGATGGGGTATGCTTTTGCCATTTTCACCTTGTATGACGTGTACGGTTTTTTGAGATCCCGGGGCACAACCCTACTCAGGACAAGGCCAAGTGCCCCCTCCAGACTGCGGGAATCCATAAGTGTTCTCTTTTTTCAATTGTCAATGTGATATCGTTGAATATATATCCCCTTCTAAGGTAGGTATTTCCAAAAGATAATCATTGACAAAATGACACATATACTTAAATAATAAAATTCGGAAAGCAAAAGTTCGCTTGCGAAGAACCTTGTCTGCGCGTGCGCGCAGCAACCGATCTTGTCGTTCAAAATAAACATGAACTTTTCAAAATTTGTCTGGCCGGATTAAATCGCCTTTGACGAAATCTCTCACGTAAACTAACTCAACTTGTTAATAAACATTCATTTATGTGAAAAATTATTTTTCATATGTACATTTGTGCAATTATCGTGTATAATTGGAACTCATGTATCGTTCACGCCGCATTCGGTTACGATCATCGCAAGACGTCAATAAGACGTCGTGCACGGCTAGCGAGGGCTGTCAACAACCTCGTTGAAACCCAAAAAGAGTTGTTGTTTTATAACATATAAGAAAAATAATTTGTCCTACTTGAATAATACACGACAACAGCTTTGCTAAGGTTATACCTTGACTACTCGCTTGAGTTTCGGGCAATACCTGTCTACATTTATCGTAAGTAGTGAATTTTCACTTGGTCGAAAACGAAAGTAAAATCGACTAGATCTATTATGCTCATTACCGATGCAGAGGATACGGCACACGGTTAACGAAATAGGCTTCCAGGTGAAGATCAGCTAGATCAAAGGGGGCAATAACTGTTTGTCTGTTCAATTATACATCCAAAAACAATACCTTAAAGGAACCACCTATTTGTGCATTAAATATATTCTCTGACCAACTGGTGGACAATGCATGACCTTTTGGCAATGTGTGGATTGCCACCAACTTGATTCCGGTTGATTTGTGAACTGTACATTGTGTATATTGGTGTGGAGTGTCTGCATGTCTTTCGAGTGATGTATATCTGAGCGGTTGCATTTATCCATGATCTGTTTCTGTAAGCATATACATGTCTTTGTTTGATCATTTGTATGTTATATAAAATGCTATTTCGAGATTCGGGGATATTTATGACGCCATGTCTTCTGTCGAATCATTAAACGAGGCCAAGTATATAAATATTTTTGGAATTTTGCTGCGAGCGCCCCTTTTCAATAAATTTCAACTGTTATGGTATGCACTCACTTGCTCTTCGAGGCTTGCTGTTACTTGTCAAACAACCTCTGTTGAAACCCGATTCGGTCTTCCGGGTGCCGAACAGCTAGATCCATATGAGGAATAACTGCTCGTCTGATTAATTATATGCGCAAAATAAATAACAGTAATCATCAATTTATGCATTCATTATTTAATCGGACGATCCGGACCGGCAGACAATACCTGACCATGTTTTAGCAAAAGTTTGCTTTGCTTGATTTCTGTTATTTGTGAACTGTTCATTACCGTCAGCACCACCAGCTAAAAAATTCAAACTAGTTAGGATCTGAATCGTGCATGTTTGTGATGTCTAGTAAAGAGAAACTTTAGAAATCAACCCAAGCATAAACAAACTGCCCTTTTTTCCCACAAACAGTGTATTTCTATTTTAGAAACATGTAGAATAGATTACCTTTTATAGTGTCTAGAGAATCTGTTGAAGTTGTTAGCTAGTGGGTACCATTTTCTCTTCTCACTTCATCTAAGCGGCTTATACACTCTGGGCACAGCCATGGCTCTCTCTTCTCGCAAATGTCAACCCAACGCTCATTGTCATTGAGGTCTGTACATGTCCTCTTGTACCATGCTTCACACCCGTCACAACGCACCCTTTCTTTCCCTTCAACCAAGTTGTTCCCACAACTGGCACAGCATTCCCTCTCTATTGATTGCCTGCCATGTACAGTCTTTTCACTTGCTGCCTTCCTTTACATCACTTTTCGTCGGTGTGCCTCCTGCTTGCCAACTTTCATAGATGAAATCACCTCTGCTCGGAATTTCTTATTGCCTGACTTCATATAAAGAATGATGATGTCCCTGAGGATTTCTGTTAGCGCACAGGAATGGTCCACCATTGCATTAACCAGGTCATGAGGTGTGTTTGCTGATGAGAAACGTGACTTTCAGGCAAATATTTCCAAAAAGGAAACCTTTACACCAGCATCCTTTATGAGCACGGCAGTGGAAATGCCTGGCATGTTCCCTCCCTGCCGAATGAAAGTTGCTAAAGTATGAAGTTTGAGTCTCTTCTGTTTCAACTCCCCAAAGAATTTGTAAGTTTCATCGGAGGGAGTAAACAACTTTCCCGTCCTTCGTGAGTCGATCTCACGCAAAGTGTTGGGGTAAATACTGGGCGACCAGTCCTGCTCCTTATGTGTGAATAGCGCAAGTCGCTGGTCACAGATTTTCAGAACTGTTGTGGCTCGGTCGTACAGGTGGTTTTTGCTCAGCTGCTTGGTCCAATGGATCAGACGGGCTAGCACTGATCCTGCTACATAACGGATCTTAGCTCCGGCAATATCATGGTGGCCCAGGTTTTCAATTTTCCTGCGTACCACTTGAGGCAAATCATTATTTTGAAGAAGCCTGCTTTCTGCATTGTCCAGCACTATTCCAGTGATGTATTTAAACACAAGGCGTGCAGCAGTTTGTCTGTGATGAGGCTGGATGGTTGAGATTTTGAAGAGTTTCTTTATTAATTCCTTGAAGTGTGTGGAAGTGACAAAGGCATGAATATTCTTACTAACTTTGGACTGTTCTGAAGCTTTGACAGTATCCTGAGCAAGTGAAGCAGTAGTTGTTCTTATTGCATGGTAGCAAACTGACAGGAAGTGCAGAAGACGTTCTCCATCAATGTTGTTTGTTGTTTCCTACAAATCTTTCATTGCGGACGTTTGATGGCCACTTGGGCGCACAGACGCAAGTAGTTCATGCGGTTGTGGCATTGAGTCTGGGATGGAGAAAAGGCTGTGTGTATCGCCTTGTATTTCACTGGCCATATCTGCTGTCACATCACTGAGTTCTTGGGATGAGCAGCTCCCTGAATCACCTCCCACATGTTCTATTTCACAAGAAGTCGTGTGTGTTGGGTTTGGTGACAGCGCATGCCGACAACATTGGCCTTCTTCAGGAAAAGGATGCCCCTCTTCACGAACAAAATTTCGAACAACTTCTGATGGCGGAGGGCACTGGCCTGGTAAAATTGGTGATGCATAGGTACTCCATACACTGAACTCTAGAGATGGCTACCCCAAGCATACCTTAAACATATACAAATATAGCATATAAAACAAGCACCCAAGTTCTCCAAAAAATGCAATTCACATTTTTGGGGAATAATACCCATGCAAAACAAATGGATCATTGCTCACCAGGTTTGAAAACTGTCCTTGCATTGACCTCCACAGCTTTGGGTTATTGCCTCTGGGCTTTGTGGATGGTTAGGGCGTATGCGAGGCAAAGAGGAAACTGCTCTCTGGAAGCAACAGTTTGTTGCTTGGTTTGGTCATAGCGAGAGAATATTTCCTTTTCAAATGTCTCAGTGCAAGAAGTAAATCTCACACTAACAGACGTTTGGTTGAACGCCACCACATGCGCTTGGGAGCCATTCACTAATCCATTTCTTGGCCTAAAATTTTTCAGCAGCATCACACGGCATCCCAGCTTCACTGCCAGCACTTTAGGGACCCTGAGTCTATGTAACTGTGATGGATCCCCTTTATCTACTGCCTGGAACAAACTCATGTCACCAGGCAAAGTATCTAACCCAGCACGGTTACGTCTGTCCACAGTGAAATTATCACAGCGGCGAGACAGTGAAGCAATCAGTCTGTCACTTTCCATGGATACAATACCAGCAAACACCTCATCAATCATCTTAACCATATCGTTGTTCGCTTGTCGGTGATGGGTAGAAAGGTTTACCTTGTGGCGTAAACACAGAGCCCACACAGGACTCTCAAAACAGTAGTCACCGTTGTCACCGTAAAGCATGTCAGGCACTGGGGAAAGCTGTCTGGGGTCAAAAACCGCAATGACCTGAACTCCCCCAAATACAACATGAACTTCCTTGGCGGTACGGAATACTAACTCTGCCTGCTCAAAGACCCGGGCACTAATCATTGAGGCCTCATCGATGATCGCAACTGCTCTCATCATACTTTATCCGATTTTGGAGTTCCTTGCTTGTGAAACGTCCATCAAGGATGCCAGTGAAACTGTGCAACGTGGTCGCATGGAGTGTACCCAAATTCACTGCAGCCATCCCAGTTGAGGCTGTCACAGCCACCCGCTTATTGTGAGCTTTTAGGGTTTCGAGCGATTTTGTGGATCAGCAAACTTTTCCCTGTACCGGCTGAACCTGTAATAGCAAAGCTGTGTCCAGCAATGGCAGCGTCTAAGGCATGTTGTTGATCGTTATCCAGCTACAAGAAACAATGAAACATTTGGTTAATAACACCAGCTATTACACTATGCCTGTGGTCCATTAGCTATTGGGAGTATAGAAAATATTGATACAATGCTGTTAAAACGTGATCCTATAATGTAGAGTTGTATAAAAAATAAAATAAAGGTATATGTGACTAAGTTTCAACTGTGTTTTGTTTCTATCATTTATATCATTTCATGCAGGCATAAGCAGATGAGAATAAAATCATCATTCATCATTGTGAGATATTGTATAATTTATCATCAGGCTACATAAAGGAGAGTGGGAGAGCAGTGTGTAGCTACCTCGTTTCGACGACACCTTTTTATAAACAATAGCTCAAATAAGCCCAAAGGACAAACCCGGAACACCGGAATTAAAAAAAAACCATTCAGACCATATTATCGCCTACAGCAGTTGTATTCACGGGCGATTACTGTAACATTAAGCATTACTACTTTCATATTTGTTCGCCTTCAATACTTTAACGTCTACTAAAGACTATGTATAGGCAGGCTGATGCAAATCCCTGTGGGTGGCATCGGATCATCTAAACACCCGGGGCGTGTGCCTTACCTAGTATTTGACATGGTCAATTTGAGGCCTATTTTAAAATTTTAAAAACTTCTTGATAAAGTTCGCCAAGTTCCTGGAGTGTCTGCGTGTCTTCCGATTGGTATACATCTGAGCGATGTATTTATCCAGGATCTGTTTCTGTATGCATATACATGTCTTTGTGGGACTACTCGATTGAGTTTAGGACAATACTGTGTCTACGTTTATCGAAAGTAGTGTATTTTTAGCAATAGTAAGTTTTGCGCTTACTTGATTTCGGTTGACGTTAGCCGTGCACGACATCTTATTGACGTCGTGCGAAGGTCGTAACCGTACACGCGGTGAACGATACATGAGTTCCAATTTTACACGATAATTACACAAATGTACATATGAAGAATAATTTTTCACATATATGAATGTTTATGAACACGTTGATTTAGTTTACGTGTGAGATTTCATCAAAGGCGATTTAATCTGACCAGACAAATTTTGAAAAGTTCATGTTTATTTTGAATGACAAGATCGATGCTGCGCGCTCGCGCAGACAAGGTTCTTCACAAACAAACTTTTGCTTTCCGAATTTTATTATTTAAGTACATGTGTCATTTTGACAATGATTATCTTTTGGCAATACCTACCTTAGAGGGGAGGGAGATATGTATTAAACGATATCGCATTGACAATTAAAAAAACATAACACTTATGGATACCCGCAGCCTGGAGGGGGCACATGGCCTTGCCCTGAGTAGGGTTGTGTCACGTGACCTCGAAAATCCGTACCCGTCGTGCAAGTTGAAAATGGCAAATGCATACCCCGTCGCTGCCTACACCAACGTTCCACGTCTTGCCTCATCCCGGGCCACCAAAACCGGCGTCTAACTTTGTGAACTGTCTTAGTGGACCCAAGGTGTCCCCCAGTTTTATGGTTGTGGATGTTTCGAAATATTCTCGTCCTTGAAGAATGAGGTGCAATCAAACTTCTATTGGATGACCGGGTAGGGACACCTTCTTGTACAACAACCCATTGTGGCATTCGATCTGTTCCCAATGGGTCCACAACACCTTCAGATCTCGGCCTGGATTTCCTTCCACTCCGGACGACTTCCTCTGGCCGACCACTGCAGCACTGAGGAAATATTGGACTTTTTGCAGTTGCAGCAGCTCTTCCACAGAAGCAGGTTCAATGAACAAATCGGAGTAATCAGATACATCAAACAGAGATGGACCATCGGCCACAGCAGCAACTGGAGGTGGATTGTCAACAGGAACAACAACTGGGCACGCTGCAGCAATAGGCGCCACCATGGGATCTGGATTATAGTCAGAAATATCAGCAGGTGATGGTAAGTATAAGGTTTAACGTCACGTCGATACAATAGTGTCATATTGTACCAGGCAAAGATGGGTTAATCTGTGATATCAGTGGATTTAAATTAATTTAATTTAATTTAGTTGAAATAATAAGTCAAAGTTCAATTGAATTAAAATCTGTAGAATAGTCCTGTTTGTCTGATATATTCAATGATTGTTGAAGGATTAACTGTGTCAAAGAGTTCTTTTATATCTCTCACATTGTAATATCTTTGCCGTATATGGTTAAAATCTACGCAATTTACTAAGAAGTGTTTTACAGTAAAAGGTTCATTGCAAGGTATGCATTGCGGCATGGCTTCATTTCTTAGCAGATATCCTTGCGTTAAGTGAGTATGGCATATTCGTGCATGAGCCAGTACAACTTCCTCTCTCCTATTTTCACGCTTGCTATGTTCCCATTCCCCTATATTTGGTTGGATGGCTAGAAGTTTCTGCAGCCAGAGTGGGAGCCAGTGGTTTGGTCATTCGGATGATTGATACCACCTCTCTCCATTTTCAGCTCCTCCCTTTTTTAGCAATGGCGACATGGATGGCGAGGGCTGCAGGAAAGGCCATTGGCATTCATATGTATGCGGCAAGCCCTGAATTCAATGACATGGTCATATGTCTGGATGGTTTCAATCCACCTCGCCATCTGCCCCTCAGGCTGCTTAGAATTAAGAAGCCACCTCACAGTTCCATGGTCTGTGCGGACAATTGTATTGGCACCATACAAATAGTGATGAAAATGTTTGAGCATTAGAGAGAGAATAAGTAAGTGATAACCCTTCCCTGGCCGTACTGGACTTGTGAAAGAACTGGCCCTCTGCCAGTACCACTGGCATCAGTGTCTAATACGCATGGGGTCATATTGCGGGGATAGGCCAGGATTGGGGCGGAGGTAAGGGCTGATTTGAGTTAACAAATGCAGTTTGGCAGTCCTCCATCCACTCAAATTTGTGGAAAGCTTCCGTCAGTCGATAGAGTGGCTTTGCAACAGTGAAGAAAGATCGTATGAAGCGTCGATAGTAGGAACAGAACCCTACAAAGTTTCGTACTTCCTTCACATTACAGGGGCGTGGCCAACTTTCCACCGCCTCAACTTTCTTTGCATCTGTACAAATTCCATTTTCCGAAACAACATGTCCTAAGAAAGAAACCTCTCTCCTTACGAACTGACATTTATGGGGTGCCACCTTCAAACCAGCTTCCCCAATCCTTTTCAACACCTCCCCGAACCTCTCCAAGTGAGATTCAAACGAGTCACCAATTACAATGATGTCATCAAGATATACAAGGCATGTTTGCCCCTACAGGCCAGCCAAGACGTGCTCCATCACCCGCTCGAACGAAGCAGGCGCAATGGATAACTCAAACGGCATAACCTTAAACTGGTAGAGACCAGAACCAGTACAAAATGCAGCCTTATCCTTGTCCTCAGGGCTTACCTCTACCTGCCAATAGCCACTTGTCAGATCCAAAGCGGAAAACCACTTTGCCCCTCTTAAAGCGTCTAAAGAGTCATCAATTCCATGCAGAGGGTACAAATCATTGACAGTGACCTCGTTCAGTTGACGATAATCAACACAGAAACGTGTAAGCCCATCTATCTTCAATGAGCACAAATGGAGAAGCCCATGGACTGGTAGACGGCTCTACTACCTAGGCTTAAGATGGGAAGCAGAATAAGGATCAAGATGATCCCCAGCAAGACCACTATAAGGACCACCAGACACAGGCCGAGGTGCAAAGACAGGAGTGGTTCTCCCACCAGCAGAGCGAACTACTGTGGACATAACTGGCCGGAAGCCACTCCAAACCATGACAGCAGTGTTTGTAGAACAAGGAATGGATGGCCTGACCCTTGTATTGGTTGGAGTAGACGGCCTTGTCAGAAGGGTGGAGAGAGGAATATGCATATCACCGAACCTGGTGCCCTGGGGCTGCTGTGAATACAAGTGTGAGCCTTCAGAAGAAGAACTGGGCAGCCCACGCAGGTTGAGGACAACGTTATTGTCTGACATTTTTAAGATGCAAGGTTGATTGTTTGAAATTAACCCTGTATGGTGGATGATTTTAGGAAAATTAAACAGTTACCTGTTTACAATTAACCTTTCAAGTAGAAAGATTCTAGGATTATTTAAAAAACTGCTTACGAATCACCTTTTTAAGTTGGAATATTCAATGAATATTTGAAAGTAAGCTTGTAACCTTAAGATTCAAGAACTATTTAAAAAAAAAAGATCAACCTTTAGAGATGAGGGGATGAAAGAGAGAGAAAAAAAATCATATATGTATGGCCTTGGGACTTGGGGGGGGAAACGAGATTATAATTCACTTCCAGCCGAGAGAGGTTCGCACCACTTGTATTTTATGAATTACACAATCCCACTTCTGACACAAGTTAAACCATAACGGGCCAGGGGGTAAGCCAAACTCAGCAACGCCCAGGATTTTCAGCAACTACTACTAGTTTAATAAAAAACTACTATACAACTGGAAGGAACGACGGGGTTGGATGGGCAACAAAAAATATCCCATACGTCTGCATAAGCATGCAACCCAAAATTCAAGCTGACGATTATGCAAAAGTACTTAATTAAACGAACTAAGTCTGAGGTCCGGTGCCGCGGCGGTGGAAGAGGGGCGCGAAATAGCGGGATTAGTTTCGATAGTCGCAAACCCTAGTAGAAATGCTTCGTGGATTACAATTAAGGATCCATATGTCTGCCTTAACTATTCAAAAACAATGCTAACATGCGGCAACAGTAAAACTCACGATAATATTGTTCTCTAATATGTAAACGCATCTATCCTCAAAAATCAAGACCACGAGGGATTAGCCTATTAGCAGACACTCACCCTTTTTCAAACTCCCCTATTTTCGACGCGACCAAGGAGTTATATCCAATAGCAGGAGTAGAAACGACGCCGAGATCAAAGAGATCGCTCACATTTCAGTTCGGCAAGTTGAGGCGTTAGTTGCTATGCGAGAAACTTCATTTTCTTTTTCGAAAACTTTCACCAGTATCACCAAACCTGATGGATTTGCCCGACGAGGTAATTAATTATATATCAATAAACACGCTGATTATCATAGTTTCCTTTTTGGGGTAATCAATATGTTTATTCGATTAAAGTTTCCAAGAGTTTATTCCGCATCGAGACGCCATATTTTCGGCTTGGAACTTCGACATATATTTTTTAATCTCTTGAAATTTGTGAAATATTCACATAAAAATATTCTTGGTATTCAAGTCACGTTTATTAAGCTGTTAAATGCGTACTTTTTATTGTATTGAGCTAAATACGTGAGCAATAAAACCTTGAATTCGGACATTTCGTCGAATCTCAAGCTTCCAGAATTTTTAAAATTAATCAAAAACTATGTTGTATTGTTTCATCAGATAGTGGCACAAATGCCTTAACCAATAACCAAACAGAATCCATTATCAATAATTGTAAATTCCCTTATAGTTTACCTCCAAATCGCATCCCAATACAACGTATATTTTTCAGTCCATTATGGCTGACAGTGGGCGATAATTTGGGGATATTACTTACCGGTGGCATACTTATGCAATGTCAGAATACTTATATGTAACTAACTATAACCTAGAATATGAGTCTTGTCACAGCAAATTTGTACTTTGTGTCTAGTGCTCTTGTAGACTCATGTGAATCATGAATTTAATTTCGTTGAATGATTAATGGATAAATATTAGGTGTTGGTAACTGTGTATTGAAAACATATTTTTAATCTTTACATATCCAGTTCAATTATGTTTTGCAGGCAAAAACCTTTCCAGTTGGCAGGAAAAGGAAAAGGTCCAGAAAGATTTTTAAATCTGAGAAGTATAACTGACAGAAAGAGTTCCATTTCTGGACATGCCTATGCAGCTGAATGTGAAGAGAAAAAAGGTAACAGTTTGTTGCCTGACATTGTTGTTTTTGGGATTAAAAAAAATCAGATTTTTGTACCACTTATTACCTAAAAATTTTAATTTATGCGCTCTATTTGTTAAATGATATAGATTGGTGTAAGCTTGTTCTGTATTTTATTTATGTTATTCTGTTTATATGTTTGTCATATTGAAGTGCAAATAAATAGTTCTCACTTGATCTCATTGTTTACATAAACCTACAGTGACATGAATATGCAATTTATTATACAACGTTAATATCAATTTAGGATATACAGGCAACCAGAAAATAACCTAGTTTATAAATATATTTGATAACAAAGCCCTTCGAACATTTCATGGCCACTTTTTCTAGCCTTTCAAGGTGTCTATTTAATAGTTATATTCACCGTCAAGCGGACCATACGTGCTCCGAGTAAATCAAAATGAACTCTCCAAGAGCTGAAGTCGCGCGTAAGATTTAGGTTGTGTGTCATCGAAACTCCTGGCATGCCAACGCGTTTCAATACTCGCGCAAGTACTGATATTTTACTTCAGACTCGGACAATCTGATGGCACGTACAGGACATAGTTAATGACATTGTAGTACACCGCCTACTGTTGTTAACTCGTCGATTGACACTTGCAAATGTATCCATGCCATTTCGCATATTTTCACCGCGAACATGACCTCGGGTCAAGGCCTCCGGTTTCCTCGCTGGCTCGCTTGATGTCGCAACACGAAGTACACTTAGCGCCGCCAAGCGCGAGCTTGTGAAAACACTCGCTGCCGAGGCACGCACGCGAGCGCCTCGGCGGCGACTTCAAAGGGCGTTGCCACTCCTTCTTTAGTTATGTAACTCATTGACGCGACCCAATGTTGACAAAAACTAAAATGACTACACATAGAAAACCAAATAACAGAGGTGCACAACAATAATTAAGATGACGATTGTGCAGTATAAGCAAAATACAACCATTGAAATAAGCATTTACAATTTACAAGAACATATAAGAATAATAACCAGGTATGTAAACAGAGAGCACTATTTGATTGCAGCGCCGAGTTACAGCAAGCCAGGTGTGATCTAGCAACAATCAATGCGAGTAGTATAAAGAGTGGCGGTACTGGCGCACCACCCCTAATCTATACTAATCCCTTTTTGACAGCTTATACAAGATTTTTTGTTCACCCTTAGTCGGACCCGACCCTTATATGGGTCTGACTTCGCCATGCTAGTTTGTAGGTAAACTAGTGTGTCAATAGGCCAAAGTGTCACTATCTAGCTTTTCTAGCCTTTCTTGATCTTGGTGCTGGCTTTACACATGTACGAATATATTTAGCCCTGGGATCTCCTATATGACGGATAGACGGACTAACAGTGCGCCGTTCACAAGCTAGTTTGACACGTGTTGACAAGCTCCTCTAGGCATTCCACTCGCTCCATAAGATCATCTTTCTTAACCTCCTGGGGCCGTATCCATAAAGAAACTTAAGTCCGCAAACTCAGGTTTTTGAGACGGCAAGCTGAGCTGGCCGTCTTAACCTTATACATAAAGAATCTTAAGTCTTCTAGCATGCTCAACTCTGAGTCAGCTAGGTAGCTGACTTAAGTTCGCTAGCTCAAAATTAAAAATGGCGGTCCAACGGTAATGTTTCCAGGAAAATGCTTTGACAGATATAAATAAGAACATGTATGTTCTTGAAATGAACCAAAACATAATCAGCCGTTCGTTATTTATGACACATCAATTTTTATCGGGATATTTGAATTATTTATGCAGCAAGTTGTTTTCGTAAAAACGAAGCGGGCAATTCTTCACAAGCAATCGGGTCGCTTAGGAGAGGCTGTGGTTTCCTAGAAAGCGAGGCAGCTTGCAGAAGTCTAGCTCTGAATTAGGAGTGTTTTGCAGGATAATCTGAGTGGATGGGAGTTGTTTCCAAGTGAATAGAATATCCATTCACGATTGGTCATGTTACAGATACATTTCTTAAACTTCATTAATCAAAACAATGGCGCCAAGATTCACATTTCGTATTATTGAATATAACAAAAGCAGGTGCCAAGCCTATAAGTCTATGAATCCACTTCATGATAACATGGCAGATATTGAAAGTGCCCCCAAAGCCCACCAACAACAAGGGTTATTTTGTGATAAAAAAACTCCGTTTTATACATCAAAGACAACGACACGTCATAGACTAATGACGCGCAGTGACCCAGTAAGGCGCGAATTCCAACCGACTGTCAAACAACAAAACTCAACAAGGATTGTTTGTGTTCATCGCTGAATATTAATGTTATTAGTGCAAGCATGGTCGATGGAATTATTTCCCAATCGTGTGGATTAGCCGTGATTATATTGCCGATTAATAGACCTAGTAAGTGCGCAAATCGTCTCCATAAGAAACAATGGTTCATCGTGCCGCTGGCGTTGTGCCTTGTGGTCATGTTCATGGATAACAATCATTACAATGTCGTAGACTGGAGTGCTTAGAATATATTGAAACTCGTATATTAAAAATTATTATACTTGATATCACCGTATATTATACTTGATACCATATAATATTGTACAGTCGGATTGAATAAAGGTGAGTGACATATTCATAAACACCTTTTTGACTTTGTTTTGATTACGACGGTAGGTCTAGACTATCTCAATATTATATAAAATAGTCAGACCACTTCCATTCCTTCGTCTAAATCGATTATTCTTCGACATTTTATTCCATTTTCTGTCTAATGAACACATGATAACATATTGTTCCCTTTTCCAGTAAGACACAAACTATGATCGCGATGGTATATGCGTGAAATTATAGCCAATAATCTATTTTGGCTGTTTGCCAGCCCTGAGCTGGCGGTCTCAGCTGAGTTCTAATTACCATCAATTGATAAAATGTTAAAATAACCATTTTTTAACTGTGTATATTAACAGGCAGTCTATCCAAGTGTCATCATAATTAAATTATCAGAGTGATAGTAACACCCATATATGTTATGCAGGCACGTTGTTATCCTTTTATAGCACGAAGTTCACATAAAAGAGTGTCCCCCGGTATGACTTTGCAGGGCTCAAGTTGTCAATTGCCACCGCATTGTGTATTGTGAAGAGGTTGCCGGACCCTCGATACCATATACATCTGCTCCTACTTCCAGTACTTATTCCTAGTTATAACCCCCCCTACTCCCCCTATAGTGGAGGCACATGGGGTAGGCCTGGCTAGATAACATACAGCCCAATCTTTAGTGGAGGTGTGATTGCAGGGGAAATTCCGAGCCCCTGTGGTCCTGCTGAAACTGGAGAGCAGTTGTCATACCAGGGGGCTTTTACACTTTTTCACACAAAGTAAAAAGTCTATGGGGCATATTCTGTGTATTGAGGCGGGTCAATATCATTCACAGTCCGTCCAATGGTAAAGAAGCACCCAATTTTTGTTTGATACCTTCCAATGCTTCGTCTTTTCTGCGTTGGATCAGTGCCTTTTTTTCATCGATTTAAAAAGTCTGGCGCACTTTAACAGATCTAGCCTTAATTTCGCCTTTTATTTGGGTATATTTTGTGACCACAGCGTAAAACGAGTTTAAACTCATGATCCGAGATATTACCATCTTCAAGTGCTGTCGATACAATGTCAGCAATGGTATTCAATTTGCTCTGCGCTAGAATGCGGATTTGATCATGTTTTTTCACCTTGATGGCCTATTGCCGACTGACGAATTTTCCAGCAATTCCAAATAGCCCACAAGCAGCTCCTGTAACACCCAACACTGTGGCAATAGGAATGGCAACTACTGTAGACATTACACCTACATCACATGCGCCAAAACACATACCAACAGTAACTAAAGCAGTGTCTACTGCATCCACTGAATTTACTGCATGCCTATATTTTTTGTACATAGCATAATATTTTTCAATTTCTTTCTCAAGGTATTGCTTCTTAAGACTGATTTCATTCAACTGATAGGAATGCCCTGGATTCTCATCAGGCAGCTCTGGATATAACGGTGCCGTAGGAATGGTTGGTTGTTGTTTCATACTCCAAGTGGAGTGGCCAATATACCTGTAGGAAAGGCGCACCAGGGTGAGAAAACTGCTCTTATTGTAGGTGGAATCGCAATGGGCTTAGTTGTGCTTTGGCTTGCTATGTAGTAGGTCACAGAGCATCAGGAGGATAACTCCCCCCACTGCCACAGCAGCTGCCCATATATGTTCTGCCATCCAACCAGTCACCTTTGCAGCTGACCTGCCTGGATGGGCAGTTGCTGCCTTACCGGCTAGGCCTATCAGGACGTTTTCCAAGGAGTTCGGCTGTTTTTTAATCCATTCCTTTAAACTGGGCTTATCAGCTGGCGTCGGTGTTGTTGCCGGGGTTGCACTAGTGCTCCCTCCACCCGTCAAAGAAACTACCAGGGTCGAGATTGCCAATGCAATTGCAGTGAGGATGGAGGTGATTGTTATGCCCTGCTCCCGGGAACAGGGTGCGTACACGTTCAGCTAGCACTGTGTCCTCGTTGCGAAGTCTGTTGATCATTTCCCTGATGCAGTTAAGTTATGTTCGCAGACGTTCAAGGTTTACAGAGGCAACCTGAACACGGGACACGTCGCATGTCCTGCAGCTCTGCAAGCTCATTTGCATGGAATATCCATGCTCGACTATCACCCCTCCCATCCTCCTCCAAGCTTGCAATTTTAGCTTCCCGCCGGTCTATAGCCCTTTCTATTTCAGTTATCTTAGCTAAGTTGTTGACCAGCTCACCCCTCTGTGTCTGCATAGCCTTGTCAAGCCCTATAAACTCTCTGAGTGGTAGTTCGTTGCCTTTTTGTGCACCCACGTCTTCTATGGCGTTATGAACGCCCTCTATGAAGCTTGTTTCTTCCACACCACATTGCTCTGTAATGGCTTTGGGGCTACTCATTTCTAACTTCTATGGAAGGGCAGTGTCCGTTTTAGCAGCAGCTTGGTCAACGCCTTGTAGGGCTTTTGCTGCCTTTGTGGATAGTTGAGAAGTCACTCCAAGAGCCCGAGCAAGCTGTGTACCACCTGAATCTACAATACTCCTAGGAGAGAGGAATTTGTTGGGATTGGTCTTCCATGTCAGAAGCTTCCATTCTCTGCCCCACTTAACCCAAAGGTCACCACTTAACCCAAAGGTCAGCCCATGCTTAGACTCTGCCTTCTTCTTCTAAGACTTTGGTTTCTTATTGGGATCCCACCTGATCTTCTGTTAACCCAGCAGGCATTTCAGTAATAGCCCATGGTGGACTAGTCGTACTCGATGTATCTTAAGTATCGTCAATGAGGTTAGTCTCCTTATCATTAATGAAGCTAGTCTCATTCCTCTCCCCTCCCATAGCCCCCTCCTCCTCTGCGGCGTCAAATGCTGGGTTATCAAACTCTATGTAGAAAACGCAACTATGTTTGGGGGGGCGAGATACACTTGTTAATAAGCATTCAACATGTCGAGTACTTACAGACGTTTAAACTAAATCCATGCGCCGGGGGAACTCCTCGAGAGCCTCAGGGTCTAAAGGGCGCTTTGTGACAGTCTGGAATACGAGCTCACATTATTACAAACAATCCAATCACTATGTGATTCAGAACTCAACAACTCCAGCTACGCTGATGGCAATCTCCTTGCAGATGACGTCATTGTCCCAGGGACAGCTCGGGCCTTGTCTTTACAATAGCACTGACCTCTTGCTGATCTGTATGACTGCAGCGCTTTGTGCAAAAACCTGGAATTGTATACATGTTTAAGATAAACGTGTGATTCAAGAAAATGACAATAAAGATTTCTGCTCGCAACATGAGGGCATCCACTGCTCGTTGATGATACAAATGTTGAGGTGACAACTGATTCTGCATCCCCACGACTTGTGGCCCATGGTATGCGTGGAGAGACAGGGGATCCAGTATCAGGGCATTGACACATCAGATGACAGAAACGCAACTAAGTTACGAGTGGGGTAGCAAGAGACAAGGACCTAAAATACTTGGCATTGTCGGACGTTTCCCTAGAAGAGTACCTAACCAGTAAGTATGCTCTGTGGCTCGACTTAAGGACTGGTGATGACGACCAGCTGCGAGGTAGTGGCAGGGGCGTGGAGAATGCGTCTGAGGGTATCACCATACAGATCACAAAAAATTCAGAGACGACCGGTGCATTGAACGTCTATATGTATATTGTTATGGATGCACAGCTTAACATTGAAGATGGCATGTTCGTCAGCGCAGTCTACTAAGTTTACATTTCCAGATGCGGGAAAACCGTATTCATCCTCGACCTACTTGAAGGGCCCTTCTTCGGTGCCTTTAAGCATATTGTAATCCTTTGCCCTGCCATACGTTTTATCAAGACCTATCAGCCACAGTCATTATGGTGGGATGATTCAGAGGTGTAAGTGGTTGATCCAGGGGAGCGGCTCCATGACCACTTGAGGGCTTTCTACCATTGTTTTAAGGGCGAGCCTACCCTGTACATTATTGATGACTGTTTGGCAACCAATGTCCTAACCAAGAAGTAAGACATGTTATCCAAACTGGCCTTTAGCGGTCGCCATGCGCAGCAAAGTGTCTGGGACCTCACCCAAAAGTACGACTCTGAAGGACATACGAGAGCGGACTCGCTAGATGGTGCTCTTTCACACCAAGGACCGTGACTCGATTGAAGACGCCTCACGTGAGAATGATGTGATCCCAACAAGGAAGGAACGTGCCGCAGTACGCCAGCTACTAGTAAAGACCAAACACTGAAAACTGCTGCTGAAGACTGACCAACCTACTGCATATGCCGTCAATTGAAGTGATGTTGGCCTTAGTATCAGCCGCTGCCTCAGTAACCAGTTTAGATATCTTCATTTGGGCAGCAGCGCAATATATTACACTTCGAGGTATATATCTATATTCATGGATCCTGATACTATTATTGATCAACTCCTTGAACAGAAAGCGGCTAGCCCAGTGGTCACAAAGTCTGAGCGAGCGGAACCCAGAGGGGATATGTCCATTAAGAGAGGTAGGCTTGTTGCTGTCTCAGCCGGGGGTCAGGCCCGTCAGTACCTTGGTGATCAGCGCCTTACAGTTGACCAGGTTGAATTAATGTCTGATGAAGAGATCACAAAGCTGTATGTGAGATATGAGGCTCGGCTAGGCGCAAGCATGATACCCACTCTAGGTCAAGCAGTGCTACAGTTATACTCAGGTATTGCTTGTATGTTTCTACCAATCCCACCAGAACACCACCCAAAGCTTGTGAGCTATATCATTGATATGGTATCTTTTAAGCTCCATTAACCGCGTCTTAAACAACAATTAAGCACTGTCAATTTGGAAAAACTAATGTAGTAAGCACCGCAGGGGGAGAGGAAGACGAGGTAAACACTATTATGCTATAGCATATGCTTAACTCCACTATAGCATTTGCTTAGCACCACTACAGCAGTCGCTTAGCATTTGCTTAACTTCACTATACCAATAGCTGTGAATTGGCCAAACAAATTTAGTAAGTAAACATGGAAGAAATAAATCAAGTAACAGAGATAACGTCAGTGACCAGTGAGCTACCCACAAAAAAGGCTAAAAAGGTTGCAGCAGGGTGAAAGGGTGCTGCAACTCGAAAAGCCAGTCAGGATAAGCTTTTGAAAGAGCTCTGTGAGGCTAAGGACACGCTTACAGACGCTAAGGACGAAGGTGTTGAGCCAACAAGCAAGCCTCCGGAAAGGCGGGCTTGGCCAACATGGGCTCCGTCTTTGGTTGTCGGCGGTGTTGGGTTGGCTGGACTAGCATGGTATTGGTACAGGTACAGACACAAACTACACCCTAAACAGGTAATTCACAAAAAGTCAGCAACCTTAGTTGCTAAGGACGTACAATTAAAAGATCCTTTTTATATGGAATAAGATGACAACACCAATTACTGATAGAATAATGCTCGTTAACGCGCTGTACCATGGTGCAGTTGTTTCCGGTATATCAATAGGTTATGAAAATCTCGGTAAGATGGCTCTGGGTGGGGCAGTTACCAAACTTGACTTCATGCCACGCGACCTGTCTATTGCTGCTGCCGATGTAGCTCTAGTCATGACCAAAAAGGATACGCTAATTAAACAAGGGATTATACCAGGTGATATACTGAATTAATGGCCACAGTTGTGCTACTTGTTGAAGGTGCTCTTATTAACCGCCCTTGCATTCTCTTGGAGCAACTTTTTACTCTCTAAATTAAGTGGCCAAGTGGATGCGGAACGTAAATGCCATGATATGGCTATCGAGCAGCTTCAATCTGCTCAGGCAACATTGGCCAAGAAGCGAACTGAGCTTTAGACTTCATCAATGAACAACTGCGCCACCAGGGACATGCCGAGCATACTTTTTGGGATCTGGACGAGGCTATGCGTGAGTACTACATGATTACGGGTAAACCCCTCGACCTGCTGGAATCTGAGCCCCAGCTTTTAGACTTCTACGAGCCCTCAGATGGTCAAAAGGGGCGTGAGTTGACATTCATTATACTGGGTATGGCTGCGACTGGACTGGTTGCATACAGGCTTGCTAAGTAGGTCATTTGGAGACTCGAGCGTTTACTTGATATGGATCGTCGCATGCAAAAGATCTACTATAGTCCTAAGGGCTACTGGAAAGGCATTACAGCTATCAAGAAGCTTGCAACAGAAGCGAGGGTTTCTGAGGAAGTTGCCAGGTGGCGGCTAACAAAGCAAGCTATATGGCAAATTACCTGCCAATGCCAAAACACATTCCCAGACCAAAATTTGATGTGTCTGGGCCTAATGAGGTTCACCAAGCCGTTCTCTTATTTCTTCCTCATGACGATGTGAAACACTGGACTTAGAAGTATGCCCAAACGGTGGTGGATGTGGCATCACGCTACAAAGCGGCTGAGCAGTAGAGGCTAAGAGAGGTCACAGGTGCCCTCGAAAGGATATACAAGTGAGGACCGCTGCATTGGTCTAAACTACTTCAGGTGGACCCCGGACGGGAGTTTATGGGAGCAGTGAATCAACTGCTAGCAAAACATGGGGTATCAGTCAGGCGTGTCCAGGTGAATATCCATCGAGACCAGGCTATAATGGAACGCTTTAACCACACACTTGCTGAAGGACTCTTTGGACACCAGTATACCATAGAGTTAAGGGATACTGGGAAACGATCGATTGAGTGGGTTTCTCGACTGCAGGTTGTAGTATCTGCGATAACTAATGAGGTGACCCGCTTGACTAGAAAAAAACCTAAAGCCAAAACGAGTTGCACAAAAGCCCTCTTCCGTTGTTACAGGGCGCCCGCTGGGGGTCAAAGAGCAGAAGCTTCCCTCTGGTGTTTGTGTTGGCTACCTCTACCAGCCAGGTGAGGTAGAGCAAGACCATCGTCGTCGTGCGACTGACCCTGTGTGGGCAATCAATGTTTACCGGATTGAACGCTCTGTCACTAAATCTGGTGAACCTGTACAATACTATTTTCTAGATGGACCACTCCGTGGCTTTGTAAAGGAGGAGCTGCTTGTGGTGCCATCCGATACCCAGTTGCCACCAGACGGTGTTCTCAATTAAACAAATAGATGTCTATATACATAATAATGGTGGTATTTGAAAATAAGTGCCCGTGGATATTATTCGCAAAGAAAGACCCCTGTAACAGGCCCTGTACGTTAGAGTTTTGTAACTTACACAGATATAAGATAAAACATGGTGTCGTTAATCTTCTTTGTGCGGGTTGTCAGAAGGGTATAAAATATAACGTAGGATTGTGTATGGATTGTGGGTTCGATAAAGTCAACCACAGGCGTGTTTACCAAAAGAAAAAAATGCTTCACAACAGCCTATAGCCGGGAACACTGACTCACCAGTCGCCGACACTGAGCCTACAAAAGAACGGGGATTTCCCACTGTATAAAAATAGAAATCCTGTGGGTCTGTCAACTAGGTCAAAGTCCCACGCTGTCTAGTCCCTGTCTTTTGTGTATCATAAAATTTCCATTTAGGGATATGGATCTGTATAGTAAACATGGAAGCACACCATACACTAAAGCTGTAAACGATACGCCGCGCAGCAATGAATTTGACCGCTATACAATGAGATATTTGCTAGATTAAAGGCTGGGGTGGCACGCAAAGCAGCCCCAGTCCCCGCCCCACGCACCGCGCACACCAGTCCCCACGCCGCGCAAAGCACCAGTCCCCACACCATGTCTTAAGTTCAAGAAGATTTAAGCGGGCTGTTAAAAACTATTTGCGTGGATGGGCGATGAACGTTCCTGAGTCTTACCCCATCGGCTCGGACCTTAGGATGTTCTATAACCTACGGGGCTATGACTCTGACCTCTTGATGCAGGCCGTAAGCAATGTGGAAGGGAAGATCAACTGTATCCCAAACAACATGGAGAAGTATATATCCCTATCGATCGGACAGTTGTGCTTTATTGATAGTTCACAGTTCCTCCTGGCCTCGCTTGACAGGCTGGTGTCTAAAAAAAACAGAGGCATTTACAACGACGGCTAAGTACGACCAAGTTCTTTTTTTACCAATAAAGTACGACCAAGTTTCTTTTAAGACGAAAGATTTACCACCTCACTTTGTGCGGCAACTCGACAAAGTAGTCCTCAACTCCAGCAGGAAAAAGATCTTGAATAACCAGGCTTTAGCGCGAGGGCCTTCCGGTTCTTGACAGAGATATCGCAAGGATACATACAGTGATATACAAGGGTGTGCGGAATGATGGTAATCGTCAGCAACTTTGTCATGTGATGAAAGTGATAATAGTTGCGGTTATCATCTCACTCATCGTCATCTTCACTATCATGTCTGAGTAACAATTTCTTTGGGGTACTTACTACTCTGCAATGTGGCATATGCTACCTAGGAGGTAGCATATACCCCCTACACTATGGACAGCATCATCATCATCATCATCATCATCATCATCATCATCATCATCATCTTCGTCATCGTCATTAATATAATATATTCATCATCATCATCATCATCATCATCATCGTCATCGTCATTAATATAATAATTATCATCATCATCATCATCATCATCATCATCGTCGTCATTAATATAATAATTATCATCATCATCATCATCATCATCATCATCATCATCATATCATCATCATCATCATCATCGTCGTTGTCTTCGTTATCAACATCTCCAGCTATTGTTTCTTGCATTATAATCAAACATGTCACTGTTACTATGGTAAGTCCTATGTTGTAAGTGTTGCTATCTTTATCCCACTACAATCATCGTCATAATCAACATATCTACTGTCGACAGATAACAAACCAGACTTGAATCTAGTTGTGCGTTAATATGCTTTATACCGGCAGCATGCTGGATGCTTACGAGGGTGGCCACTTATTCATGAGCTTTTTGTGCAGCGTAAAACTGTTCTTCTGTTACAGCACTTTATTATAACTTTTTACCATACCATGCGAATGGTGACAGCCGGGACAGTAGTATGGGAATGGTGTGTCAATTGGGTGTGGTGTTTTATGGCAGCCATTATTAGATGGTGGCGGAATGCTCAGTTTGTGATATACATACCAGCTAAATGATAGAAGAGTTTTCACAGTCCCGGATGTAGTGGTTGATCGCTCATTGGGTTCTAGCGCTTGTCAAGGTGTCTCATTATTGCAACTAGAAACCAACGATGTTGGTGACTTTGATTTCATTGTTCTATTGAAAGACGCGACGACCTTAACATGGTTATACCACTTATCATGCTCGTACATCTTCAAGGTGAAATTTCCAAGACGTCTCTGTCCATTTCGCCATAGTACCATGGCGCACTATTTTTTCACAGCTTGTTGTTGGAAACGACTGGTCAGCAATGAAACAAGAGCAATAGAAAGAGCAAGTCCAACAGAAGTCTGTAACATTCGTGTGTGGTATTCCTGATACCCCGCGTGAATGACATATCTCAATTTGCTGCGCGATGTCTCAGCTGGGATCATATTTAGAATACCATATGTTTCAACAACAGATTAGACGTTACACAGAATGCGTGAAATATGGTGAATTGTACAATCGTAAAAGGGGTTGTGGTCTTGTACGGGTGGGAGAGTTGTACAAAGTCGGCGATTCCTGCTGGGTACCCAATCGTCACGCTGAAACCTGAGGATAAGCAGCCAATTTCGGACACGACTCGGAATTAAAAAATGTCATTGCATAACAAGCAGTGAACAAAGTATTCCGGCCGTCACAGTCAATTCAGGCTCGATGATTTGTCTCACGTACTGTCAAGATGGTTGTCTATTTAAAATATGTTACTTAACATCGCCTTCTATGCCAATATGAAGCAACTTTGAGGAATTTCATTATTGGTCGTAACTCAAGTCGCACTAAACGGGCGACGTCGTCAATTCGCATGATGTCATAACGCGAAGCAGGTGGCGAGTTGGCTGCGCACCCTGTCCACCAAGAAAAATGATATGTTGTTGCGTACTTTATTGAATCGATGTAGCCATCATAACGCAATTACGGAGCTTCCCCAATACACACAGCTTCCCCAGAAGAGTCAGCTTGAGGAATTCAGTGTCTGTGTGTAAACGCACAAACATAGATTCCAGGTCCGGCTTGAGATGCATAGGTAGAATTCCCGTGATGACTTCTGACCTCTGCTACACATGATACGGCTAGTCATTGGCGCGATTAATGTGCCTATTACCTATGCAGCAGCAGCAGTTATTGGAATAAACCCCTCTTTTATGTGTCTATCAGGCATATTCCTGAATGCACCTCCGCAATCTTCTCCGAAGCAAGTTAGGGTCTGACAGGCACACCAAACATCTTCATATAGACAGCCATCAATATGACTTAACAGTGGTGTTAATCGTTAATCCTTCATCCATTGCTAGTTTAATATAAAAAAAATTATGGGCTTATAGCGTAGCACGAGCAGACGCGACACGCATCACCATCTGTCGATGGAGCAGCCTCGTGCAATCGATTGAGAAGCAGACGACAAAATAAATATCGTCGCGAGGACGTGTGTGCAGTCCAACTCAGGCTAGCCTTCAACGACATCTAGTCCTTTGTTTGAAGTCCTGCAATAATCGGGGGATACTACATTAAGAGCAAAACCACATAATTGCCTTGAGACTGGGAAAGTTGTGGATCAATCATTACAGCTACTGCTGCATCAACTGGCTATACCCTCAGGGTTTCCAGCCGTAGAGGTGAGTGAACACTTTGCTCAGATCATCCGTGGGTCTTACTTAAAATGTTTCACATTGTGAATCCAATTCCTACTTGCGATCAACGGTGACTTTACCTCCAAGATATTTCTATGTTAACGTTTTTGTTCTCATGCAAAGGGGATATATCTAATACTAATGGTGTTTCTTGATACTAATTTCTGCGTTTTTTACAGCACCAATTTATATATTTCGTTCAGTGACGAACATGCACATTTCTGCGGATGTTTTGGCTTTTGCGTTTCGGAAATTTAGGTGTTTTCCCAATAATCTTAGGGCTGGTGTTTTTCTCCTGGCCAAGTCAGTAGAATTTTACGTGAGCGTTTGATCCCTTCATCTGAACGGAAAATGTTTTATAATCTCATTCTGCCCATTTATAGCATACATTTTACGCAGGCTAACATCCAGTTGAATATACAACAAATGGAATTTAGAATAGGTGCACTCCCTGTATTGATTAAGCTCAACAACATCTGTGTCGACTTTCTTGCATACAATTTTACTGCACAACTCGCTTCTTTATCCATGTGTGCTTTTGTGTATGAGCAATGTTTATATTTGCGAGTGATTGGGGCTTACAGGTATCAATGTCAATCGTCGGTTAGAATAGATCTGGCCTACGCATGTGTTTATCTACAAAGTGTTATTTCTACGGTAACTTGTCACTGGGCTTTCTATCTCCCCTAGTCCAGTAGGGAGCCAATGATTACCTTGCAGCCTATCGCGGGTCAAACAGCTTGTTCTTCGCCTGACACATGCAATATGTAACTGCGACTCTTGAAAAGAAGGTTGAGAAGGATGGGGTAGATTGGATTCCCACAGTGCGAGATAATAGTATCGCCAGGGCCATTAAGAATTGCGCGCTGTAATGCAGTCGAATGAGCTTTACAACGCTAATATATGTCAAGGTCAGATTGAATATATGACCACAAATTAATAATGAACTTCGCTGTAAGATATGTTGAATGCTGGCATATCGCCGGTGAAAGACGTTGGAGGGGAAATTACATATTACAGAACGGGTGCCATCATAACCGCCGTCACTCAGGCCCTAGTATGCCGTTTGAGATGGTTTCGACATCCTGTCAGTCTGCGTATACCGTTCGGCATGGTCTCGACATACTTTCAGCCTAAGTATGCCATTTGGCATGGTCTCGACATACTTTCAGCCTAAGTATGCCATTTGGCATGGTCTCGACATACTTTCAGCCTAAGTATGCCATTTGGCATGGTCTCGACATACTTTCACCCTAAGTATGTCATTTGGCATGGTCTCGACATACTTTCACCCTAAGTATGTCATTTGGCATGGTCTCGACATACTTTCACCCTAAGTATGTCATTTGGCATGGTCTCGACATACTTTCAGCCTAAGTATGCCATTTGGCATGGTCTCGAAGCTAAAATAAACAGCATTGACGCCCCATTAAGGCTCAATTAAACAAACAAATATATGTCCTATATGATGATGTTATTAAAATCCCTTATGGTTTCTGCTTCCCTCCCATATGGACTCGTTTTTCACAATGAATGCTGATGCTTTATCCAAAGGCACATATACTTTGAAAGCATGTTTAAGAATGACAAGGATCTTTGTATGTTTCTGATTTTCTTGACGCCTGGTGAGCGTCACTCGGACGCCGCTTATCCATAGCATTCAGAGAATGCCTAACCAGCAGTAGGGAACGCCTTGTTGAGTTAGAGGAATTGGAGGATATCATGTCTTAACATGTCTAATACCGTCACAGTTCTGACGAAGGGGGTAGAGAACGCAGGGGAGAGGTAACGTAGAGAAGAAAAAGACAGCGAGAAAGAAAGAGAGAGAGAAAGAGAGAGTGAGTGAGTGAGAGAGAGACGGAGAGAGAGAGAGAGAGAGGGGAGAGAGGAGGAGAAAAGAGAGAGAGACAGGGAGAGGTGGGAAAGAGAGATAGGGGGAAGTAGGAGAAATCACTGCTGGGAGAGGGAATGAAGACATGAGGAATGAAGGAGAGAGATAGAATGAAGACCAAGGAGTATGGATGAGAGAGAGCGAGTGGTGGGGAGAGAAAATGAAGATAAGAGAGTATGGATGAAAGAGAGCGAGTGGTTGGGAGGAATCAATGAAGATAAGAGAGTATGGATGAGAGAGTACGAGTGGTGGGGAGAGAAAATGAAGGTAAGAGAGTATGGATGTAAGAGAGCGAGTGGTGGGGAGAGAAAATGGATGTAAGAGAGCGAGTGGTGGGGGAGAGAAAATGAATAAGAGAGAAGATGAGAGAGAGAGAGTATAAGAGAGTATGAGAGAGAGCGAGTGGGGGGGAGAGAGAAAATGAAGGTAAGAGAGTATGGATGAGAGAGAGCGAGTGGTGGGGAGGAGATAAATGAAGATAAGAGAGTATGGATGAGAGAGAGCGAGTGGTGGGGAGAGAAAATGAAGGTAAGAGAGTATGGATGAGAGAGAGCGAGTGGTGGGGAGGGATAAATGAAGATAAGAGAGTATGGATGAGAGAGAGCGAGTGGTGGGGAGAGAAAATGAAGATAAGAGAGTATGGATGAGAGAGAGCGAGTGGTGGGGAGGGATAAATGATTAAGATACGGTATTGCTTTTCGCTCGGAACTTAGTAGAAAAGGAAATGGAAGACAGAAACAGAAGAGAGACGGGGAGATAGGCGATCGGATTGCGAGAGTGAGGGATGGAAATAGTAATAGGGATAAGATGAAGGGAGATAGAGAGTGGATAGGATGATGGAAAGGCAGATAAGATTAAAGAGAGTACTGAATTGTGATGAAGTAAGCGATTCAAAGGACTATAATCGAGAAAGGCGATGGGGCAGAAGTCGAGCGAAGAAGGGATAGTAGAGCGGGGGGTGTGGGGGGGGGGGTAGTAGTTGGTACTTAGTAAAGGGGTCTAACTTTTGATGACGCAAGAAACAAAATCCCAAGAAATGGAGTGGGAGAAAGCAGTTTTAGGGAGAGAAGTGAAGAGTGAGGAAGAACAAAACTGAAGAGAAGGGGGTGGCTTATGGTGAGAGAGAGGTATGATAGGAGTGACTGGGGTGGGCTTAGAAGGAGGAAAGAAAGACGCTCGCCAGCTGTAAGTCATTAAGAGGTGAGGATGCTCCGGGGTCTTCCGTGGAATACTCCGGCAATGTGAGACTGGGGCATGAGCTCTGATCAGTGATTGTTCAATTAGTCACTCTAGGTGCCCCATGAACATACATAGGTACGACTGGTTCATATTCATACTGGCTAAGAGTACACATGATCGTGACGCGTGTATAACAATTACGCTGTGGACAAAATTAGGAGGTACCCCAGCGACCAAATCGTCCCTCAGACATGGCCTGAGACAATACCCCACCATTAGGACAATGAGTCAGTCAACACAAAATATTATACTAGTTTTATCACGCTTTTGTCCTCATGTAAAGATTCATAATAACAGGTTATGTTGCTTGCGATCAACGAAACATATCATTCAGCCTGCAAATCACGCGTCATGGAAAAACAGTTATTTTGTCACCTTTTATTGATATTAGTTCACTATGCATTGCCATCTCCTAATTCACGCAGTGTGTTGCAGTTCTTGTCATCTGTGTATCGCTCGTCAGCTTAACTTGATTGTTCGCTCTCGGGACATGACCCATGAGGACCACACTTCAAATTATATGAAGATAGAGTTACAACCCCCGAACGACATTAACGGGGAGTTACAACCTGTGGAGTTGACACGGATATTCGACTTTGTACCGAACGGGCTAACCAACTGCAAATACCTCCTTGCGGATATCAAACCAATGGCAGCATAGCACGTTACTAAGCGCTAAGCCCGCAAATACTCATTTGATATTAGTCAACAATCGTATGCCCGGCCTATGAGAGAGTTCGTTCAAAATATTTTCCTTGAGCCAACTTACTGTGACTTGGGGAAGCTCGGTTGACACACTGCCTTTTTTACACGCAAACCACAATGATGTTCTCTGTGACTTGATCGTCTTTGACGGAGGGGACCAGGTTGAGAAGAAGCTACCCAAACTGGCCAAATATCAGAGCTTTTTCGATGCTTGCATATGGGTATAAGGGATATAGCCCATGGATTCAGCGTTGGTCGATTCAACGTTAATATTCTTGAAGCCCTTATATCACTTGGCTGTAATGATGGTTTTAAGATATACAATAGTTTACATGGTCATGACATAAAGTCGTATAATTGGCGCAGATAACAGAAGCTCGAAACGTATATTTTACAATATTTCTTTATATAGTCACTGATAATGTATAATGTAGCCCATTTGATCACTAAAAGCGATGAAGGTCGCCAAGATCACAGAAGTCGGGATTATTTGGTCAACGGGGTTGGGGATGGAAAAAGTTTGTTTCCCATGAGACCGACTCTTAATGGGGAAAAATTATATATCATCCTTACAACGCCTAACGTCACGCATGGTGAGGACCCAGCAGTGATGTTGGTTCTAAACGTGAATAAGCAGACACAAACAGCCACACGTGTTTAATGATACAAATGTGGTCACGGCTAAAAGTTGGTGATAGTAGATATTTTGATAATTTGTCGTGCACGGGTGCGTGGGTGGGAGGGGGCGGGGTGGGGATGGTGTCATCTATTCATGATGCGTCTTTAATATGTGGCACAACGCCGAATATCTAACTCACCGACAAGGGACACATATATTTATGGATGAAATAACAATAACATTGTGGTGTAATGTCCCTGGACTTGACATGCTACTATCAAATAACAATGATTTATATGAATTTGTTGAATGGCTATAAGTACATTTGTAGGCGCAAACCAGGTAGCAGAAAGATGTTGAGAAATGAGGCTACCAGGCCACCCACACGTTTGCCCGAGTATGAAACGGAAAAGATGTGTCGAGCCAACGTAGGCGTTCATTTGTACTAATTTAGTATCAGCGCACAGTTGTGTCATCGTTCATCTTGGCAAAAGCCAGATGCATTGCTCATCATGGCAACATTTGTAGGAAACAAATGCCGATGAAAAGCTTTAATTGTGACATATATTGTACCATTTCTACTGCTTGTGTATCTGTTTGAGTGACAGGTGAGAGACTACCACAGTTATGGCCTATAGCAAGTGAGTATACTTGTCCTGGCCTATATAGATGTGTTATAAGTTCGATAGGCGAATCGGTACCCTTAATGCATGCCGTCGACAACGCTAATTATGGAAAGGAAACTTTATCTGAATCCAATCTCTTATTTTACAATGAGATAAAGCAATGCTAGATTTGTCAAATAAACTATATATGCAAAGTGTGTGTAACCAATTCACCTGAATTTGCTATCAGAAATGTATAACTTTAGAAAGTTTATCCCTTCATCAATAATTTTATATGTTTTTGGCAGAGATTATTTCTACATAGAAAGTAAGATGAATGGAAAGGTGTTGGAGGCAGCATCTGAAGGCAGCCCATTGGTCGTCAATGAGAAGAAGACGCCCCCAAATGATGCGCAGTTGTGGCATGAAGACTACATGGGCAACATAATTTCAAAATCCGGACTAGCCATCGACTGCACAAGTATGTAAAGAAAGCATTCAGCTATTGGCTCTGTTCAACTTCACACCTACTTCCATCATCAACAGGCTTATAATCTCGCCAATAGTTCTACTCCTATAGTTTCCCGTTGTAATTCTCTATCTGTACCTACCCTGTAGAACTACATATATTTACTGCTTACGTGCTGACATTCACGCATAAGGTGGTAAATCTTCTAGTTAATCTGTTGACAGGCAATAAGCCAGTTCTAGTGGAGAAACACGTCAAATCGAAGAAGGCACAGCAATGGAGACGTGACGGTGTGTGTGTAGTCTACGTTTACGACACAACAAAAGTAGGATTTTAAAGTGAATTTTTCGGCGATTTAGTGCAATTTTTATTTGCTTCCATTTTTGTGTAGTTTATAATCCGTTCTTGTTATACTATCGAATTGAATAAAGCCTCCTAACTTTGTGAACAAAAGTATTCAACCTGGACCAGTAACTACACGTGCAAAACAGAGTTTTATGTTTTGTGAAATGTCTCTCTAATTTGCCGCTGCTATTGCGATATGATTATTGCAACCTGTGTATTGACCTCCTCAAATGACAACGCTCCAAATGATGTCGTGTAATTCTTATTTCAGGTCATTGACATCGTCGGTGCCAATAAGAATAACAACGCCCCATGTTGTATGTTCCAGTACAAGCGTACAATCAATCAAATCTGGAATTTTATCGCGCTGTGGGTGCAATTGAATTTACATCAAACATCACTGTTGCTTTAGTGTAAATTAGTGTTTTGATTTAGTCGAAGTACAACTACTTTGCATTAATTTATTTCCGAGAGGTTGCTAACAAATATCGATGATTTAGCATCACCAGTATAAATATGTCAATGGCAGGATATATGTTTTCAGCTAAACGTGTGCGGATACACCAAAGTAACCCCAGTATAAATCAATAATTAGTGTAAATGTAATGAAAATAGAAAAATGGCTTAAGATGTTTGGTATGGCGTTCGTCTGTTTCTTTTGAATCATAAGATGTTAGTTATGGTGGTCATTTTTATCTTATAAATCTTAAGATGTTGGTTATGGTGGTCATTTTTATCTTATAAATCTTAAGATGTTGGTTATGGTGGTCATTTTTATCTTATAAATCTTAAGATGTTGGTTATGGTGGTCATTTTTATCTTATAAATCTTAAGATGCTAATTATGGTGCTTATTGGTTTTCTTATTAATCATACGATGCTGGTTATGGTGTTCACTTGTTTCTTATTAATCTTTTAAAGTTTGATTGGTGGACGAATCACCAGTTATGCGTATGAAAACAGTACATGGTTGTGTACTTCCCAATATTCATAGGCAGATGAATGTGCTAACTTAGAATGAGTCTGTCTTTGTTGAATTAATAAGGGCTGCATCTTGACAAATTGATAAATGTCTAAACGTGATTTGTAACTTAAAAATATGGGTAAATAGTGAAGAACAAATAACCCAGTATAATTCCGCTAATGATTGAGATAATTGTTGGATATGCTTTATGTTTGAATAGATTATGAATCGAAGTCAATATTTTTTTATTCTTATTGACATAACAAGTGAAATAAATCTATTTTACCCCACAGCTGAGATTTTAAAAATTATCATCGATCTATTATGGCAAGTGTGTTATGAGAGAACTTGTTTTACACTCATCATTCAGTAATTTAAATGTACACACTGATCTTGTGTCATTTTTGCCCAGGTAGTAAGTCGCTCAATATTTAACCATGGTCCTACCTTGTATCGTCTGCCAGAGCAAAAAGCTAGCACATTCTGATTGTACAGGAAGATGGATTTTTACATTAGTAGGATGCGCTACGAGGCATAAAGCCATCCACAACAGAAACCATATCACTGACCCAAAAATGTAAAACACATAAAAGTGTAATCATAAATATTTTTTAAATAGATTTTCAGATTTATGTTTCTAAAAACACATACCTTATTTATACTTTTATGGCTGGCAATTAATCACCCTGCCCCCTGACAACTATTGCATAGTAGAAGTCCTCTTCTCCATGCATAATGGCACTGTTTTAGTTGTTAATTTGTCCATCCGATAACTACTATCAGCTTTGTCTATGAAATTTATTTGCAAAACCTATAACACTTTACATACGCATGACACAGCCATCCAAGTCAATTAATTCGGCGAGCGCATTCGGTTTCCCCCGCCTAATATACATATTATTATAGAGCCCTCGATCGCTCATGAGAGTTCTAAAGACAGAGCGACTGTGATGCCAGACATCCTACTTCGGATTAGGTTAAATTTCTTCGTTGAGTTGTGGTTCTTGTGGATTACGAGATATTATCAGCTGCCGTTTTACAACATTGAACTAATGTTGCGCTACCGATAGTCTTAAATCAAGTAGGCCGCATGATCAATTATTCTTGATGGTAATGCCTTATCTGTTCTCCTATAAAGAGTCTTGTAATGTAAAACCCTTGGGATACACCAAAATAATACCAAGCTGTAATTTCCAATATCATCTAGAGTGGAGATCATCAAGAGCTGTTTGAAACTACACACATATTTCGCCGCGTCGTTTTCAGGGTCAGGGCAGGGGGTTAAGGTGAGGTCACGGCTGGGATAAGGATCATGTCAGGGCCAGAGAATAATGTTCCGGTAAAGGTTGGTGGTACTATGACGTCATGGCCTGGATTATATCCAGGGGATATACACTGATATGAATGAGTGAAAATTAAAGGGCGGGATAGATTAGGGGCCATCAGCTAAATGCGTCATGCAGTAAAAACGTATCAACAGATTCATCATTCAATCGTCAGATACATATAGATGGTCCTATCGAAGGTGGGGTGAACCCAATCTGGTGAAACTTATATAAACATATGCAGGTTAGATGTGATGGACCGGGGATTATATTGGTACAATGAAGATACTATCCATGCATTAAGTAAAGGTTGTTAAGGTAAAATAAAAAGGGTATTTAGTAACGGTTTTGCTTAACCTATTCTTAGTAATGCCTTGTTATTATATCCCATGGATTATCATACAAACTCTGTCGTTTATAAGTATTTTCATCCGATTTCATTTGGATTCACCAGGACCTAAGAGGTCTGCATATAAAGTTTATCTGATTTGACTCATCCTGTGACATAGGTGTGTCTAGTCAGCATTCGACTTTCTTGTTAATACATTGGAAACAGATAACACGGCCGTACCCAGGATTGGCCTTAAAGGGGAAGGGGTGGGGTCAGTAGCGGATTTAGAACGGTGGGTTGAAGGAAGTGAAATATGGTGGTGTTCCTGCTTTCTAGAATAAATCAACAAGAATGAAAGGTTTTAACTATTGCTAATAATAAACCCGAAACACCGCCCTTGGTACGTATGTGAATAATGAGAAAGATAAAAGATGATACCGCGATGGAGATGGGTTAAGATATCCTAGATTATTGACTGCACACCAAGTGTCCTATTTCATGTACGGATCTTAGCCGACTTTCACGCTTAGCCGGCTATGGTAAGCCGACTATCCGACTAAATTGCGTTTCACGAACACCATAGACGACTATCCGTAGTCGACTAAGCTTAGCCTGCTACGGAGCTGGCTAAGGTTTTGTTTAGTCGGCTAAGGCACAAAAGCAGACGATTTTTGTTATCCTGGATTATTGACTTCAATCCCAGCTGTCATGGCATGGCTAAATCTCATAGCCACAATTGACTCACTGAACTCATGTGAAAATGGGAACTGCGCTGTATGAATTGTAATACATGGATCCGTCCATTGTCTTTCACATGGACCTCATCCATCCCCTCACTAACAATAGCTCTCATTTTCATATTTTTAATTTGATTGAAAGAGTTGGGTGACATGGGACTGACGCTGACAGTGGCTGATAATACAACATACTGCTAATCATGGACGGTTATGACTAACACGACGGACACTTTGAAGATTTCGGGTCCATTAATAAATGCACGCCCTGGTGTCATTTTGCGTAGCCTCGTTCGCGGTGCCCTCTCAGACAGTTCCAGGTATTGCTAACCAGCTGTCCATTTCGACATGCACACATGGAAGTTGACCGAGTAGTGGAGCTGGCTTGACACTCTAACTATTGGGTCAGCACATTACCCGGCAAGTTTCTGGTGGGTGAGCTGACGTCGGCCGCAGAGTTTCTGGAGAACCACGATTAATATCCCAAAAAGTATCAGCTATCTTATTTGGCTACGAGATAACGCCAAAGATCTATTACCAAACCCAACAAAAACAAAATCATCCTTGTATACTAAACAAATGTTACCACATACACCGCAATGCCTTCCAGCAAAATATATTCTCCTGTACGAAGAACACCAGATTTGTCTATACCCACTCGTCAAGTTATTTCGGTGTTAGCTTGCTAAATTTGCAGGCTTGGCCATTAGTAAATTCAGGGAGAAGCAAATCATATTGAAGCGACTGACCTTGAGCATTGTGAACCAAAGCAGACCAAAACTCGCCATGGCTTATACCCAGTCGTGTATTTCTATTACAACCACCTCACCACCTTAGAGTGGTGCGTTGGGCTGGATACTGCGAGAATAACACCGAGCGTAACGACGGAAATCTCGACTCAGTCTTGATTGTCTGTGCAGGCTTATTGGAGGCCTCAGATGCCTCACAATTTGCTATCGAGGCCTTCAATGAAGCCACATTCATTGATCCTCGTTCCATACTACCATTGTTAGCTCCTGGTGGAAAAATACTCAATCTATCTGATATAGCACTGTGTCACAGGCAAGATTACTTTACAGAGCAGATGAAACTCGTCACAGGACGAGCAGACAGCTGCGACAGGAACACGTGTTAGCGAGATAAGATAGGGTAAGGCTTCACTTCACTCGAGCGGCTGTCTGTACAGTCAAAACCAGCATAGTGACTGATGTCAGCAAAATGGAGTAGCTCAAACACCTACTGCGCAACCCGAGTTATAGATAAGAGCTGCGCCGGTACGCTATATTTATATTCAGAGGTGAGTATTTCTACCATCGCAGTACCCAACTGACAGACCATGCTATGTTGATATTACGATGTTGTAATGGCAAAAGCAAAAAAACATTTGCTCACCTGAAGGGATAGATACACCCACGCAGTTAGTACGCCTAGACCTCGGACCGAACGCACACAACGACAACGGACAATGTCTTATTATTTATAGTTATTTTCTGCTCCGTTAAAAATATAGATTAGCTCATCAAACGTATACGACAAATATCAATTTTTCAAAGAAATCTTGCTATATGAATCATTTAAACGTCTATTTTCTAACGGTGCTATCAAATTTTACTAGTAAAACGTTTCAATGGTCAAGTAATAAATAATGCGTTATGAATTAGAGAGGGAAATAAGGTCATACACGCGCCCGATTAGCAGGAATCACAACCACCCCAGGTGTATGTCTAGTGACGCTCAGCTGACCGTTCCAATCATGTCTTGATCGAATTTAATGGTTACTTTGCTGGGTAGGAGCAGCTCAACATGGATTGACGACGATGACTACCCTATAATGAAGTGATACGAAATGCTGATGTTGCGGCTCGCATTATGTGGTACTATGTAATATGTATAAATAGTAATTAATTGCGAAACTATCCATTATGGCATTAACTTATGGTTAGATATTGTTTATAATACACGCAACATCATGCAGGCTGTGTTGGGGTTCACGGTTTAAATCGACATCACGCAAGGTATGTCTCACTTGATTAGTCACTCTCATGTGTATATGTCTTGCTGTGATGCATATGAACAATGTTTACATTGATCATGATGTGATGCTGAATCACACAATGTGTCCGACATTTTATCTTGAATGTATCATGGTTGGTCTATTATGATGTCAGTAAAGCCAGAACATTATGATGTCGGTTACAGCTCAAACATTATGATATCGGTTGCAGCTACAACATTATGATAATACAGGTAGAACATTTTGATGGAACATGCTGTTATTTCAATACCCACAGCAACTGAAGATATTATTGCAATCATAAGACCGTTACTCTAAAACATGTTTTTGTTCGGGAGCTAAAGTATAGCCACATAACATCAATCAGGTGGCATCTACACCTCCGAACATAGACACCTGATAACCAATAAAAAGATACTAATCTACCAAATTAACTTATATAATGGTTGGTCTTTCATTCCGCCTGAGTCGCATATATTGCAAGAACCAAGATGAAACGAAGGCGGATTCCGACATAACCTCCACATGTCAACGAATATGTTTCAGCGTTTTGTCAATTTTTGGCAATATGAAACCGAGAACGGTCTTCATTCCACGTTACGTTCGATTTTGAACTCAATCACTGACACAGAGATAGCAATAATTGCCGTAGTTAAATGAAAAGCATCCGCTTTGATGGTCTGTTCAAGATTAAAGGCATACAGGTACATGAATATATATATATATATATATATATATATATATATATATATATATATATATATATATATATATATATATATATATATATATATATATATATATATATATATATATATATATATATATATATATATATATATATATATATATATATATATATATATATATATATATATATATGAAAAATGTGTATATATATATATATATATAGATATATATATGATATGGTATAGCCACCAGCAGGAGGGCCAATGATATATGGTATGGTATAGTGTAGTATCGAAGTGTAAAGGTAATATATATATAGTTGGCCGTAGAAGGGTTCGTGGGCCGTAGTTAGTTGGTCGTCAAAGAGCCAGAAAGCAATGGCAGGGTCAGTCACCTATAGAAGAGCCAATGAGCCATGATAGGGTCAGTCACCTATAGAAGGCCCAATGAGCCATGGTAGGGTCAGTCCCTATAGAAGAGTCAATGAGCCATGGTAGGGTCAGTCACCTATAGAAGAGTCAATGAGCCATGGTAGGGTCAGTCCCCTATAGAAGAGCCAATGAGCCATGGAAGGGTCAGTCCCCTATAGGAGATCCAATAAGCCATTGTAGGGTCAGTCCCCTATAGAAGGCCCAATGAGCCATGGTAGGGTCAGTCCCCTATAAAAGAGCCAATGAGCCATTGTAGGGTCAGTCTCCTATAGAAGAGCCAATGAACCATGGTAGGTTCAGTCCCCTATATAAAAAGAGCCCATGAGCCATGGTAGGGTCAGTCCCCTATAGAAGAGCCAATGAGCCATGGTAGGGTCAGTCCCCTATAGAAGAGCCAATGAGCCATGATAGGGTCTAACTGGATCTTCCGTTGTCACACTCGCTAGTTACGTGATTATGTGGGACGTTTAAAAGTAAGTGATCCCTTCTGGCTGCGAAGAGGAAATTCATTGCACCCAGGTCTCCTTGGTGGGGAGGCTTGAGGGAACCGTTGGTCTAAGGGTTTGCTAGTATATCTTATTAAGCAAAAATTGCTCATTGCGTGTCGTCAGGGGGTTGTGGTATAATACCGTTAGTGTACAGCCACTGTTTACTGACCTCCATCCCCAGTTACGTCAAGGAGAACCTCGCTCGTAGGTATGTTTTACCCACGTGAATTATAATGAACAATATTAACACTGTCATTATGGTATGTTGAGTGACAGCCTGGTGGAATGTTTGACTGACATCCTGTCAATATTGAGTCGCTTTTTGTTTATAGTTAAACACATGAAAAGACTGAATGTTGTCATGAAAGGATAGAATGTTGTCCTGAAAGGACTGAATGTTGTCCTGAAATGATTAAATGTTGTCCTGAAATGATTAAATATTGAATACAATTCACTTCATTGTTTACAAGGACATCGCAGAGTTAGGAGTTTACTGTTGAGTTGTATATATTTTGTCAATTATATAGAAGTGACGTAACTGTGGTTTTTCATGCAGTTAATGCTGTAATGAACTAGTATATAGTATAACGGTTGCTATGTTGACCCAATCATATCGTATACCATCCTGTGACATAGCAGTGATTTTGTTTATTCTATATTGCATGCGTTCATCTGCCACATTAGTTGCATTATATATAATTCATTATGATAATTACCTGCGTACATTTTGACTTTGAAACAGAACACTACATAGTAAGTCATGTGGGACTTGCGCACAATGTAACAGCCGGTCAGTATGTTACTAAACGAAGAATTCCTCGTCCATGTGTTGGCCTTTGTTATAACATGTTACACTATAAACTGTTCTTCCCGATTAAATATTGTGCGATAATCATGTGACCAGCATATATAAGTGTCTTTACTTATGGAATATTGCGATGTGGTGACATTTGTTACCGTAGCCACATATGTATGGGTGATGTGTTGCAGTCTCATAATTGATTATTGAATTTGTATTATTTTGAGTCTAAATGACTTTATGTATCAAGGTAATCTGTGATCATTATAATTTTTCATTTAGCTTACAGTTTATGGGCTGCGACAGGCGTACGACCAGATGAGTAAAATATCTTACCAGGCATTGCTTTCAATACCATTCAGTCATCAGTCATTCATTAACAATATACTTCTTCGACGAGCTCAATACTGACTCGTCCTCCTCAACTATTGTTGGAATTTAGGAAAGTTCATAGTTCTAATATGTTAAGTTTTTGATTAATGGCATCAATCGTTTGGACCGGTGTTTGTTAACTCTATTGTGCCAACGTGGTATTGATGCATCTCGCAGTTTTCTTTGTTAAAATGACTACAACAAGCTGTGCTCATTTGCTAAAGTATAGTCCATCATTAAAACATACTGGCAAAACAAATTGCGCTGACCTCGTCTGAGTAACATGTCACACGGAGATGTCAATGGTTAACTTAACACAGGGCAGGAAAATGACAAAAAGTTAATTGTCGCGCATTTTCAAACAAAGCTTTCCCAAAGAGATTTATGACGGGCTTGCAGCATTGCAAGCTGTACGTTAGTGCCTTACATCCGTCGACACATCGTTGATCAATGTTTATTAATCGTCCGCACAGCAATGTCACGCTAATTATGGGACGTTATGATTTTCGAATGTACCGAAAATGCGAGCAATAATGCACTCTTATTGAACACCTATAGTCTGCGTATTTATAAACATTAGTCCAGTCTTTCAAGGCTACAAGGTATACAGGGGATTTCCTATTTCCTACACGTAGGATCTGCTTGTTCTAGGGATAATCCAATCTCTTCCTTGCTTTGTGGACACTTTCCTTGTAATATCACAGCTCTGTAACATCATTTTCTCTACGCGTCTGTTTGTTTGGAACTACTATTTAATACAAGGTATCTAAGGGTTGTCATATTTGCCATGGATAATCATCATGAAGCAATGCCAAGGTCAGGTAAATATTGAAGGCGAGAGAGGACGAAGGACGAAGGGAGAAGGGGGTAGAAAAGAGAGAGAGAGAGAGAGAGAGAGAGAGAGAGAGAGAGAGAGAGAGAGAGAGAGAGAGAGAGAGAGAGAGAGAGAGAGAGAGGGAGAGGGAGGGAGGAGAGAGAAAGAGGGAGAGAGTGACAGAGAGACACACACACACCGAAAGCGACATGAGAAAGAGAGAGAGAGAGAGAGTAAGAGAGATGTCAAGAAACAAAACATCTTAACAAACAATGTAGTCGGCTACATGCAACCAATTGTGCAATGTATTTGAATTATCATACATATCATTACACCGTGTTGATCTGCCATGTGTTATAATTACAAGCAGTGTTCTTTGAGATGCGTATTGAAGGGTCATTTGTTGACAACACATAGTCGTGACGTCACGCGCAGCGCAGATTCGACAGAAGGTTGAAACGCATGCAGCCGAAATGGTGAGTGTTTTGATTCCTACATTTCTCTTCTTTGTTTGGCGTTTTCGAATGTTATATATAAAAAAGAACCCGCCTCAATAACGTGAACACTATCGGTACAATAGATTACCATAAATTTAACAACAGGTAGCGTTACACCTGCGAACGAACCCTGAGGTAGCCCTTAGGCTTAGACTTAGTATATTATATTTATACTGAGGCTGCGCATGTTCAAGCGTAATGAAAACGATATTCTTGACTAGTCTTTCACGTTTTGAGTGTAAAGCCATGACACTTGTTCGAAGTTTGATTATTTCATATGCAATTATCGGTGCTTTTTCATCGCAAACTATTGGAATATCCCTGAATGAACTCATAAATTGTATTATAAATCAAGGGACTGGGGTCTCCCTCAGGACGTCTACCTTATCTGGTTATAGTGAACTGAAACAGGGATTTGAATTGGCTGGCCAGTCGCTATCTTCTATGCATACATAAACCCTACAGAGAAGATAGTGGCCAGCCAATGCAAATCCCTGTGTACTGAAACGTCCACGCTAGGAGTTAGGGGTGGTATGTATCATCGTATGGGTTTGGCTGACTTTTGCAGGCTTTTGGCTCAAACACTGTAACATTATTGATTGAATTATTCTTGTCATGTTCATTCATTGATTAAATTGAACCAACCCACTTTCAAATTTAAAGGAAATCAAAACGCCAAGGAGGGGATCACGTACAAGAAGAGGCAGTGGAAGGGGTCATTGTACAGATTCTGACAAGTGTGTGGAACTGAGGTTGGTTCCTTTTTTATTTGATTCTTATCAAGGGTATTTTATTGAACTCAATACACCCATTATGACTGGGAAGGATGTGTTTAATGATTTGAAATTGTTCACCATGACACAGGTGTCCAAGTTGGTGGAGGTTGCAGACAAGCCTGAAGAGGTGGCAGAGGAGCCCCACCTTCTTCAAACAAGGTACTTTTGGGCCTGCCTTACCTAATTGAATCACTTTGTCAGTAAATAGGTCCAATGTTGAACTATCGAACCATAAATTTCCATTGGTTCTCATTTGTTTGTAGACCTCGACAGGCCGAAAGCGAGTCAATCTTGTTCGCAGAGGCTACCTTTGCAACACACCAATAACTAACCAGACCCTACAGCAGAGTATAGTGAGTGCTAAATCTTTAGAGCTGTCACAGAAGGAGAAATTGAAGGTATTGTACAACTCAGCATTTAGCACTCTTCAGCTGCTCCAAAAACCTTCATGCAATTTTGGTCACAGAGAGAGATTTGTATTGGAGATATTCAAGCCATCAAAATGAAGACTTTTGATTACTCATATTTTCAGAATTTAGTGCGGTGGCTGGATTTGGATGGGGTGGGTCAGTTGCTGGTTAGAAAGACAGCCACAGTTTGCGCTTACAATCACCCTACAACCCACACCGCCGAAAGAAGGATTCCACCCTCCACCCTCCATCAACTACCACTTCCCCATACTGTTGCATCTGCCTTCACTGTAGGGAAATGCCTCCCCCTGTGGAGCGGCAATGTTGCACTAACAGCCCAGACTTCTGCACATATGCACTACCTCAGATGGAAGGAGTTGTGCTTGACCCGATGGTCATTGAGGTTATTAACAGGTACCAGGTGGACTTGCTATGGGATGCGGTTGTCGAGGACCAAAAAAAAGATGCTTAGACACCACGCCTATCAGCAATTGGTTCTGTGGATTCATGTATTTTTTGACACTTATCTTCAGATTTGACTTTTAATGTTCATAATTCTAGCCCTGATAAAAAAAGAAGTGACATTAAAATGAGTTCATGTATTATTTATTTGCCAATTACATGTGTTCTTCTATTACAGTTTGGATTTACAGACAAAAGAATGTGACTAATAAATTATTGTACATTTCAACAAAAACAAATTTCCAAATCATATTTTTAATCAAAATGAGACTCCTGCAACTGTTTCTTGGGTAGATGGCCTGGCACAGGAGCAATGTTCAAACTGATTTTGCAGGGTCATCAGCAGAGCGTTGTGGGTGTTGTTGTGATTGCTGTCGAATTGCTTGGGCCTAAAGATTTCTGTCATCATATCTGGTATATGGGCATAAGTCTTGACCTCTAAACCGAAGACCACGTCTTTGACTGCTTGTTGAAGCGATTGCTGTACCTGTAACACAACAAATGGCATTATATGGCCAAATAGCTAGAACACATTACATGTGCAGCATCAGTATTTTGTTTTCTGATAGGACATTTAGTCAGTGCGTAGTTGAGTGGTCATGAGAGACTTACATTGGCTGACCAACCCTACTTGAGTGCATATGTCCTATCCCTATACCTGTTGTGGTCCATTGTCACAACTTGACTGCAGGCAAGGTATGATGAACACCTGATCACCAGCCATTGAATTAGCCTTATTAGGGTCAAGAGGATGCAATAATTTCTCTACCTGAAATTTACAAATTAAGTAAGGTATGTTTGCAACAACAATCTACAAATCTAAATGGTGCAATGAACTCACAATAGGCCCTTAGATTTTATTTAATCGGTGACATTTACACAAGTCGATTCAATACAGACCGATTCGATAGCAGGGTATTCATCTGTTCATAATACAACGAGATTACTTACATGTCCAGCAAAAACTTTGCAGCTTCTTCGTTGGTCACACTCCTCACTTCCCTGAATGCCTATCTTAAGACACCCTCGTGTTAGACCGCAGCTGGTCTAGCTCCCGCTTCCTTCTCTTAGTTGTTGAATCTATTAACAGCTTCTTTCTCCCTCCACCTTTTCTTCGTTTCTTGGTTTGATCGTCCATTATCGCAATGAAAATAGCGCAAACTAAACACCCGCCGGCGGCAATCGGCACAGAGTGATGACGTTTCTGCGCATCCGGAATTAATAATACATGAGCTTCCAAATATGGTCTATTCTTGGCTGGAAGTGAAAAATAAGGAATTGAAGGTTTATTTACGAACAACAAGAAATATATACGGCCATTCCAACTTTGGAATCCGGATATCAGCACCATTTAGGGTACTCTTGGAGTTAGCAACTTTTTTTTTCGATTCGATTTTTTGAAAAAAATGCACCTTTAAAACGCAACGCCGTTTGGAGTATGTGTGGATAACGAAAGTGAAACTGGAGTATATTGAAGTACACTAGGACTGACAGTGAAAGAGAGGCTCTGACGTCACACAATCACAAGGTAGGGATTTCTGTCGGTACATTTTGATAATGTTATGACATCCCTCACTCTCTCCTGTCCACCACGTGCGTCGTCTGGGTTTTCCCCACAACCCGGAAGTAGGTCAAATATTATAACAACAAGTCTCTATGCGGCGGCAGTGAATTATGATCCATACAGTATAGCAATGTTATAAAGTTTAGGACTGTATAGCGTTCAAACGAAAATTATTATCGAGTTAATTCTTTCGCCATAATGTTCAGCTAGTGTAAGCGCTTCTGAAATTATTTTGTTTATTTTTTAAAATTATTTTGAAATTTCAAATAATTTTCATAAATCGAATATCGATCTGATCGATTTAATTCTTTCACCATCGTGATCAGCAATTTGCGACGCTTCCGAAAATATCCACTTTATATTTTTGTGAAAAGTTTGAATTTTTAAAGTAATTTTAATTAATTAATTATTAATTAAAATCGAAAAGGTCATCACCATCTTGACCAGCGCGTCCATACGCTTCTGAATATGTCACTTTTCATTTTCAGGTAAAATTCAGGTATTTTGACGTTTGATTAATTAATTAGGTAGCTACTTAATTGTAATATCGCTCACTATACAATATACCATGTTTTCATAATGACGTGAACGTTATGCTTTAATTATACCGTCTTACTAGAACGTGAATTTCCGGTTATCGAAAAGCCATTCTGTCAAATCCATTTAGCCATTTTGTCCTTCTCGAGTAGCTTGTTATATCGCTCACTTGGATTTGAACATACTAATGAGCTCAATTTGCATAAAGGTCACAATGGTAAGTCAATGAGGGTCAAAATAGTAGTATTAGACCCAAAACCAAGATGGCGACCGATATTTTCTTAACTTAGGGTTTTGGCGGCTAAATTTGAATTAAGCCCCGCCCCTTATCCTACTTCCCTGTGCTGTGATTGGCTGCGAGAGAACTTCCGGTTTACTTTCTGGTAATTCCTGGCCTGTGATTGGTCGTATTCAAAAGTGCTGTTCCGTATAATGGGCCCATCACCGAACTACATCACCTCCCTATACTACCACTGCTTCCAGGTTGAAAAAATCTATAATCGACTGCCCGATGTTTGACTAGGCTAGGATAAAAGCACACAATGACCCCACTGTAATAATACCCTAATGCTCACCGTAACCCCATCCTAATTTCCGTCATGACCACATCCTAATTTCTATCGTGAACAAACCCAAATCCCTGTCATGTCCCCATCAAGATTCGCGCCATGACCGCACTCCATGGACTTGCCTCGAAAATAAATGAAAGGTCAGTGAGTGTTTAGGTGTGGGGGTAGCAAGAGCAAGAGTTATTGGGATGGTAGAATCACCTTTAGATTCTGCTTGTGAGAAACATTTCAAGCTAATGTAGGGTTTTGGTTGGAAAGATGTTACATTTTGAAAAGCTTAGGGTGGTATAGAACTCCTGGCCCACCTGAATCCACCACTGCAGTAAATCACCACATGTGAATGGACTGGAAGATGAAAAACCGGCCAACAATCGCAAAGGCCACATCATTCGCGTCACTGACACCTCAGGACATATCACACCCATAACTGTTTGAGTCAATCAATAATGCTTCAGCCTCTTTAACATTGCAAATACCAGGACATTGAGCAAAGATGACATATTGATGGATAGACACAATGTAGCCGGGTGGTATAGGCCCAGCATATGGTCAAACTTTATATTATGAAAACGTGCTGAAATACTTACATCATAATTTGTGATATAATAATACTCTTATGCTTGTGCATATTCAATCTAGCTCACGTGATCACGTGGACCATTTTCACCACCTCGTTGACTAAGTCAAGATGTATCGCCAATACTCTTGCTCACCTGAAAATTAGTTCTGCTTGTCTAAAGACTTTGCATCCGAGGCCAATCTCATCTATTCAATTAGCACCAACCCGCTACACTCCTATCCCACATCGCACAATCATCCCCGAATATCAACTGCCGCTCGACTTGTACAACGCCATCTATCAATCATCAACACACATCTACCACGAATACAAATATGCTCATTTCGTAAAAGATACAAGTCACCCCATTCCGCTCCCTACGTGTCAATCTCTATCGCCATCATGTTCTTCCGAGTGAAGCAGAACATAGCTCCTGCCAAGTCATACGTCAGGCTTCACAGCTAGAAAACGTGCAATCAACCGGTTTTTGCCGTCTGTTTTAATTTGTCCTATCACATTGGGCAGGTTTAGAGACGGTCATCAAATAAGGTGTGACACGCTGATGGAAGGGTTTATTCTTTGCAGAAAGTGATTTTTACACCTGCCTTGAACGTATGATCGAGTTTTCACATGAAGTGCAGATCAGGAATGAGGTCGTATGGGATTGGGAACAATCTCGCATGAAATCCAATGCTAACATATATCCTCTTTGGCTCATTAGCACGGCATCATATTGTCGTCAACCATCCTCTTTTGCTCCTCAGCACGGCATCACATCGTCGTCTATCATTCTTTATTGCTCCTCAGCACGGCATTACATTGTCGTCAACCATCTTCTTTTGCTCCTCATCACGGCATTACAGCGTCGTCAAACATCTTCTTTTGCTCATAAGCACAACATCACATCGTCGTCAACCATCCTCTCTTGCTCCTCAGCACGGCATTACATTGTCGTCAACCATCCTCTTTTGTTCCTCAGCACGGCATTGCATTGTCGTCAACCATCCTCTTTTGTTCCTTAGCACAGCATCACATTGTCGTCAACCATCCTCTTTTGTTCCTTAGCACAGCATCACATCGTCGTCAACCATCCTCTTTTTCTCCTTAGCTCGGCATCACAACGTCGTCAACCATCCTCTTTTGTTCCTCAGCAAGGCATTACATTGACGTCAACCATCCTCTTTTGCTCCTTAGCTCGGCATCACATCGTCGTCAACCATCCTCTGTTGCTCCTTAGCTCGGCATCACATCGTCGTCAACCATCCTCTTTATCTCCTTAGCTCGGCATCACATCGTCGTCAACCATCCTCTTTTGTTCCTTAGCTCGGCATCACAGCGTCGTCAACCATCCTCTTTTGTTCTTAGCACGGCATTACATCGTCGTCAACCATCCTCTTTTGTTCCTTAGCTCGGCATCACAACGTCGTCAACCATCCTCTTCTGTTCCTTAGCTCGGCATCACAACGTCGTCAACCATCCTCTTTTGTTCCTTAGCACAGCATCACATCGTCGTCAACCATCCTCTTTTGTTCCTTAGCACGGTATTACATCGTCGTCAACCATCCTCTTTTGTTCCTCAGCACGGCATTACGTCGTCGTCAACCATCCTCTTTTGTTCCTTAGCACGGTATTACATCGTCGTCAACCATCCTCTTTTGTTCCTTAGCACGGCATTACATCGTCGTCAACCATCCTCTTTTGTTCCTTAGCACGGCATTACATCGTCGTCAACCATCCTCTTTTGCTCCTTAGCTCGGCATTACATCGTCGTCAACCATCCTCTTTTGTTCCTTAGCACGGTATTACATCGTCGTCAACCATCCTCTTTTGTTCCTTAGCACGGCATTACATCGTCGTCAACCATCCTCTTTTGTTCCTTAGCACGGCATTACATCGTCGTCAACCATCCTCTTTTGCTCCTTAGCTCGGCATTACAACATCGTCAATCATCCTCTTTTGTTCCTTAGCACGGCATTACATCGTCGTCAACCATCCTCTTTTGTTCCTTAGCACAGCATCACATCGTCGTCAACCATCCTCTTTTGTTCCTTAGCACAGCATTACATCGTCGTCAACCATCTTCTTTTGCTCCTCAGCACGGCATTACATCGTCGTCAACCATCCTCTTTTGTTCCTTAGCACGGCATTACATCGTCGTCAACCATCCTCTTTTGTTCCTTAGCACGGTATACATCGTCGTCAACCATCCTCTTTTGCTCCTTAGCTCGGCATCATTTTGTCGTCAACCATCCTCTTTTGTTCCTTAGCACGGCCCCACGTTGTCATTAACCATCCAGCGCCAGGCACTTAGTTAAGTACAGTCTCAGTGGAAATCTTGTATCATTTAATATTCCGGATAACATAAATTCGATGTTACTCCATGTACCCATGTTTAAAATGCCATGAAAGTCGAATGCCATAAGTAACTCTTCGAGATAAAACATGGCTGAGGGTCGGCAATGCAATAAGCCGGCGCTCTTGATGTATCTGAATGCCTACAAAGTTGTTTGCCTTATAGTGACATGGGGGAGCTCGGTTGACACACTGCTTTCGTTCCAAGTGTTGCGTGTCAAAAGTACATTATCATAACGTGCTCCTCTCATGCCCATGAGTGACCTACGTGTCACCTGCCAGGCCCCACCCCCTCTCCTCATATATACCCCATATCTTATAGCCACGCCCATTATCTTACCGGGCTACTGCATGTCCCATGAGAATTAGGATAGCGGCCTGAATCGTTGACACTTCTCTCGCCATCTTTTAGGCCAAGCTCCATTTTAAATTTTGAAGTCATAGTTATCAATAACGTTTAAGTTTTTTCTAAACCCTTGGCTTGAAGTTTGTGTTCCCTCATCAACAACCTCAAGCGCGTGTCGCACATCGCCACATGACAGATTGCGATATGACACATGTCAACAACACAAATGTTCTCTGTGACTTGTTCGTCATTGGCGGAGGACACACAAGGATTATAGCCTGGTCTGACGTCTAGTTTCAGAAAATACGCAGCAAAATAATATTCTCCCATTCGACTATAACCCGTCCCCTGCGTGGAATTATAATGGCAGACGTGGACCTTGATGTTTCGATGCACAAGCAATGTATGTTAATATTTTACGAATTGTAAGTTTGTCAACAGGCGGTGGTATATCTCCGTACAATGCTTGTATGCGTGCATGATTTGTAAAACCACAACTTACTCAATGTGAAGTGTTCACCAAATCACTCTTATCTATCACAGTCAATAAAGCAAGATCGTTTTTATTGAACTTTTGATAGTAGGGCGCGAATGAATGCCTTAGCTCTATAGTACGCCAGATAACTTGCGTGTACTGACGACGCTTTCTATTTCCGAGTCCAACGTTCTATTTACATTCACGCGGTCCTTCATGCTGCCCAGCGACAAAGGCCACTCTGGCAAAGTCATATCGCTACATTTCTGCATCCGCCATAGCAGCTCAGTTTGCAATATGAAATACTGTATTGACTGCTACAAATTTGAATGGAAAAACCCCAACACAAACACACATACACACACACACACACACACACACACACACACACACACACACACACACACACACACACACACACACACACACACACACACACACACACACACACACACACACACACACACATATATATATACATATATATATATATATATGAGATATATATATATAGATATATATATATATCTATATATATATATATATATATATACCTATCTATATATATGTATGAGATATATATATCTCTCTATATATATATATATATATATATAGTATATATATATATATATATATATATATATATATATATATTATATATATATATATATATATAAATATATATATATATGAACACACATATATATATAAATACCTACGATATAAAAATGATAATAATGGTAATAATAATAACTCATATCAGGCACCGGGACCGTAGTACATAAGATACGAATAGAAGTAAGCGTACAATGCGCTCCATTTAATACCAGATTGTTCCATGTAACAATCTTTCAAAGATTTTATTGAAAAGTTATTGGACAGTTCTATCTGCTTTATAAATGCGTAGGTAGATATCCTGATATATGTTTGAAATCCTGATATTTGAGGCGACCCTATGTCTGGTACTTTCTCTTTTTGTTACACCAAAAATATCTCGGTTCATGTTATTGTAAGCATATATAGCTTTATTTAGCGACTTTTGTGTAGAACTAACTCATAGATATGGTCAAAAAAAGGACGGAACAGTTTACAGGTCAGCGACTTTTGTGTAAAATTAACCCATAGATACTGGCAATAAAATGGACAGAAAAGTTGGCAGGTCTTCAGTTGAGACACAGTGCATATATATTTCGATAGCTTGAACTGTTGAGTTCTGAATAGATGCTAGATGGGCTGAGGAAATTGCAAACCAAGCCGTTTGCCTTGCCACTGTTGGGCTGCGCAAAACGGGTTTATATGTACCATAAAGTCGATCCGTTTTCCCATTTTATGTCCCAGTATGTTGATATCTTTAAAACATACATTCGACCACTCTTATTACCTTCTTGTTGATATTCTGTTTAAACTTTTAGCAAACACACTAAAATTGCGATTTGGACTGATTGATGATCAACTGTCATTAACTTTGCTGAAAGACGCAAACAAATACCACAGACATATTTACACTTATTGAGCCAAATTTAACATACTTATATTTTGCACTTTAGTTATTAGAAGAGACGCCGCTTCCGGTAACCGTATTGTCGATTTCCTTATAGTAGTTGGAAACTGACTCAAATTGAGTTTGCTATTGCAGTGTACAGGTCATTCATACCCGAAGCGAGTTTAGTCATAGCAAATGTTGCAATTGAAATGTACCATTTATGTCAAACGTCGAGTATACGCTGCTGATACCCTTCAGGGTCCATCTTTAAATGACCTAGTATTTGATCTATGGTGGCCACAGAAAATTGGCATCTTTGGCGACAACTGGGCAAATTATTTAGTGAGAAGCTGTTTAATACTTCAACAACGATATTGCAAAGCTCTGGGACATATGGTAAAGGTTGATCTGTTTCTGAAATGCTCGGCGAATATTGAACCGTAAGTATTAAGGCAGGAGCACAAGCTGGCCTTTACATACAGAAAACGCCAGCTTGTTCAAGGGCTACCCTAGCGACCCTCGCATTATGGACAGGTATATTATTACCGATAAAGATTCGCTTGCGAACTCATGTATTGCAATGAGGTTAAGCCTGTCTATTAACGATTTCGTCCGTATTTGATTGAACATGCGCAATGCAATTTTGTTATCTTAACTGAAGGCCTCTACATGAGAAATGAATCAAGGCCACCCTATAGCTTCGCCATTCCACAAAGATTGCTTGATTAACGACTCAAATGAATGATGCAATATCAAGGACCAGAAGCACTATTGTATATACCACTTGCGACCGCGATAACGACGGCGTGAGTGATTGGTTGGCGTTAGTAAATAGTATAGAGGCTGAACTCATTTCACGAGTCACGACTGTTGCACATTGATACTTACCAAAACAACACATAATCGTGACGCGCACTATTGACGCTGCGATCATCATTAGCAGTTAATCAGCAACGGTATCGACCTTAAGGATGATCTTTCGGCAAAATCTTGCTCTGAGCAAAACAAGTAGCACCCAATTGCGTGTTCACGTTCTTATCTGAATGTTATGGACAATAAGCATAGGTTTATGTTGTTTGCGAACTTATTACCTCGCCTATCAGCATCAAAATTACATTTGAAATCAATCAGATGTAACTTTCTCTCCCATTCTCGGTATTTTCTCACCTTGTTTTGTTCTATTTTAATTCACAGAGTATGCTACTGGTCTTGTCATCTGTGTATCGCTCGTCATGCTTTACTTGATCGGTCCCTTTCGGGACATGATCCACAAGCAACACACTCCAAATGATATGAAGATGGAGTTACAACCCCCGAGCGATATGAATGGGGAGTTACAACTTGTGGAGTTGACGCGGACATTCGACTTTGTCCCGAACGGGCTAACCAACTGCAAAGACCTCATGGCAGATATCAAACCTAACAAATCGATTGAGAATTTCTTCCCCCAAAAATATAAAAATCTTACAAAGCATCATGCTACAAAATTTTCAAGCCTCACCAAAGCCGGTGAAGGATACTCGTCAAAATATTTGGAAGAAGCCATGGTGTACTGGAAGTTAGTACAAGCTCCATTCGTCAGGACCGTTTGTGAGACCGGATTTAATGGCGGCCATAGCGCGTTGCTGTGGCTAAGCGCTAAACCCACTACCCAAGTATACTCGTTTGATATCGGTAAACACTCGTATGCCCGGCCCATGGCAGAGTTCATTCAAAATATCTTTCCGGGACGACTAGCTGTGACTTGGGGAAGCTCGGTTGAAACACTGCCTTTGTTTCACGCCAACCACACTGATGTTCTCTGTGATTTGACCGTCATTGACGGGGGACACACAAAGAACATAGCCCGGTCAGACATGACTTATTTCAGGAAATTTACAGCAAAACCCAATATTCTCCTGTTTGACAATTACCCGTCCCCTGCGAACAATTTTAATAACAAACTTGGACCAGTTTGGGAGGAAGCTAAGCAAACTGGTGAAATTTCAGAGCTTTTTCGATGTTCGTACTTGGATAAAAAGGAAAAAGCACATGGATTTAGCTTTGGTCGATTCAACATTTAATATTCGATATTTGTAACATCAGCGCTATTAATGATCAATCAGTGAGTCTGCGTTTCCCTATTGTAACATGATAACTATGTCAAATATTTCAAATTGATGCCGTTCATAGAACTTTTTTTTGTGGATAGAATGTGATATTGCGATGCACAATCTATGTATGGTAATGATGTAGAACCTGTCGGTGTATCTTCATGTCGTGTTTACACACGTGCAATATCTGGAATGCGACACAGCGGTCACATTTGGAAGTGCACATCTTATCCGTCTATGCTGCAGCGTATTCATCCTAATCTATCGCTCCTATCTCTCACAAGCACAAAAAACGCCCCATCGATTTTTTTAGGGCATTTGATGAAAATAGCCGGCCCCGACCCTAGCAGAATCCATGCCGTAATTCCACACTGATGCGCACAGTGATCCCACCCTCATCCCTCGTAATAACCCTACCTCAATGTCCAAGATGACCCCACCCTAATCCCCATCTTGATTCCACCCGATGGACTTGCAACGAATATAACTGAAACGTTGGCGATAATTGAGCTTTAAATTCTGCAGGAGTAAACAATATTAAACGTGTGTTTAACGACCTATGTAGTACATATTGAACATCACAAGCAGGCAACTTTTTTTGTTGCGTTATTTGCATACGCAGCCTCTCTTTCTCTTCCTAAGTCGCTTGCACTGTATGATATAGAAGTAAGATCCAAACATAGAACGAGTCGCGTGTGGGCTCTCTGTTAGTATGATTAACATTATGACCATACCGCGCTATTGAAAACATCTTTCCGCCCCATTGCGTTGACGTTAGGACAATTTCGACACTCCTAGGAAGGTAATCAATATACTTGGATAAATGCTTCGGTTGCCATTAACCACACCAAAAGGCATAGACATCGGTCCGGCCTCAATCAACCAATTCAGTAAAGCAAAACATAAGCATAAAGGGGCCACAAATAGCTAAGTGCTTTTGAAAGATAGAGTAACACCAGTATTGCCGGCAACGGGTCATATGACTTCACATGGTACTAGCGGGGGATATGTAGCTCTGTCGCTTGGTGTTGCTGTCTTATCGTGTCAAATATTCAAGAAGCGACACATGGCCTTAATTGGGAGACAAATCAAGGTAAGCGGATCCAAATCATGTGCGTTGCTATTATTGATGTTTTATGTCAAACATATATGCATTTACAAATTGTTTTCTGCAGCATGTCCCGTAAACAGTGGCAATAAAGAAACGGTAAACACTTAAGAATGTCCCCTCTATCCACTTCACTTATATATTCTCTGGGGTGAGGGGGTGTTGGCTGTGTCTCATCAGTGAGATATCTTGTGGATCGGCTTGATATCGAGAGTAAGAGAATCGTCTTCTGCAGGGGGTAGCTAGTGGGTCAGATTGTTATCTGTGGCTAATCTTTTGTTTGGAGATGTGTAGGGTGTGGCTGGCTGCTCCTGAGAGTTGAACCGTATTTACAAAGCTTGAGAGCACTACAGTTAAGTACGCGTAACTAAGAACCAGCACAAGCCACATTTACGAATGCGTTTGGTTTACACTCAATTAATTTCCCAAGTCGCATTATTAGTACCGTGCCCCTAACGATGGCTTCAGATCAATCTATATGCCACTACTATATGCCAAGCAGTAGATTAATCTGAATCATTGATGCCGACCTATGGTCAGCGACTTTAGTTACAACGGTACGACCGTTTTGTCTTAACCTTTTGTTTTGTTTTGTCATGACCTTTCGCTCATTGCTATGGTCAATAGTCAGTATTATGATATGATGACCTTTGATGCGGAGTTATGAACATTGTGATGACCGCAGATGCAAAAACATAGCCAGTTAGTCGAAATTATGACCTGTATTGAAGTTACCTCTGATATTGGTCTATGGCCAATAAGTCATTGAAATGATTTCTAAATAAGGACGTAGTCAGTAAGTCATTGTAATGACCTTTTAAAGATAATAAGCCTATGATAAGTTAGTTATTTGGATGACGTCATGCTCAGCACAGTAATGAAGAATGATGTAGAAAAGTTACAGGATGTGGTGTGATAGGGACAAGTTATAGGTTGTGGTGTGATGCGGACAAGTTAGAGGATGTGGTATGATGAGAACAAGTTAGAAGATGAGGTATGATGAGAACAAGCTAAATATTAAAACGTGACGAATTTAGAGGATGAGGACAAGTAGGAGGATGATAAAATGATGAGGACAGTTGGAGGATGATAAAATGATGAGGACAGTTGGAGGATGATAAAATGATGAGGACAGTTGGAGGATGATTTTGGCAAGTTGGAGGATGAGTTATGATGAGGGCAAGTTGGAGGATGAGTTATGATGAGGGCAAGTTGGAGGATGAGTTATGATGAGGGCAAGTTGGAGGATGAGTTATGATGAGGGCAAGTTGGAGGATGAGTTATGATGAGGACAAATGATTGGATGAGGTATGATTTGGACGAGATCGAGGATGAGGCGTGACGGGGACAAGTTAGAGGATGAGGCGTGACGGGGACAAGTTAGAGGATGAGGCGTGACGGGGACAAGTTAGAGGATGAGGCGTGACGGGGACAAGTTAGAGGATGAGGCGTGACGGGGACAAGTTAGAGGGGGGAGAGATCTGACGGAAACAGCGGAGGTGAAATACAAAAGGGGGCTATTCCAATTAGATTGCTTTGCCCCAGTCGCCTTCTGCTTAACCATCGCCCCCTGAGTGTGGCTCTCAATAAATGCAACTCATTGTCATAGACAACTAATCGAAATGCGCGGCCTCGGTTTACACACTGTCCTTGTTCTCAGTGATTTGATCGTTATTGACGGGGGACACACTGGGGACATTTCTAATTTCAGGAAATTACCCAGCCCAAGCGACTAACAGGAGAAATTCTTCTTTCGATGTTCGTATAAAGATAAAGGCAAGGATGCCCATGGATTTAGTGTGGGTCCATTTGTCTTTCAACAGTCTAAACATCAGCCCATGCATCTCTACCACTAATTCACAACTGATATCGTGTAGCGATGCTGAAACTTAGAGCTCCAGTAAATAGTGTTCATAAACACCGTGCATTGAAATATTTTTCTTGTTTAATAAGGTAAAAGACAATAACGAATGACACATGAGCGGAGGGTGTTCTTGGATTAGTTCACATAAGTAGGTACTAGACATACTGGGAAGGATTACCATCCGGACGTTGGAATAGAAGCCTATTGAAGATAATATTCAGCTATATGGGGAACGAGAGTGTCTGTAGACATAGCGGCTTTGGATGTGCAGACTGACGCCCCGCTGGTCGATTACCACCATCCTTTTGAATGCAGTATTAAAAGGATTAAATTAATCTAAATTCACCATTGCAACATCTGGCACCCAGGCACGAATTATTGCATAGAATTTGACATGTAAATGAAATGTTGCATGGTATCGTTTATATGTACATCCATACAGTATATACATATATATGAATATATATTTATAAACTATATATAAAGGTATATGCAAACATACAGATATATATATAAATATGTACATATATATATATATATATATATATATATATATATATATATATATATATATATACATATCTCTGTGTGTGTGCGTATATATATATATTTGCATATATATATATATATTTATTTATAAACTATATATATATAGATATATACACAACACACATACAGATATATATATATATATATATATCTTGTATATATATATATATATATATATATGATATTTATATATATATATTGTATATAGATATATATTATATATATATATATATGTATATATAGATAGATCCTGTAGGTATATAGATAGGGATATGTATATATTATATATATATATATATATATATGTATATCTATCCCTCTTTATATGTAGGTCTATATGTATCTATATATATATATTTACTCTATATATATATATGATATATATATCTCTATGTGTATATATATATATATATGATTGTGTATATCTCTATCTATTTGTATATATCTATAAAATTTATATATGGTATATATGTGTCTATATCTGTGGATATATATATAAATATCCCTATCTCTATAGGTATATCTGTATCTATATATTTACCTCTACATATATATATATATGTATATCTATATATCTCTATATATCTATATATATATATATATATATATATATATATATATATATATATATATATATATACATATATATATATGGGCACGAATTATTGCATAGAATTTGACAAATGTAAATGAAATGTTGCATGATATCGTTGATATGTATATCCATACAGTATATACATATATATGTATATATATATTTATAAACTATATATAAAGGTGTATGCAAACATACAGATATAAATATAAATATGTACATATATTTATATATATATATATATATATATATATATATACATATCTGTGTGTGTGCGTATATATATATATTTGCATATATATATATATTTATAAACTATATATATAGATATATACACACATACAGATATATATATATATATATATATATATATATATATATATATATATATATATATATATATGTGTGTGTGCATATATATATATATATTGTATATATATATATATATATATATATATATATATATATATGTATATATATGTATATAGATATATAGATATATATATAGAGTATAATGTAGATCTATATATATATATATATAGGTATATATGGATAGATATATATATATATATATATATTTACATATACCAGATATATGTAGATGAAATTTCTCTTTCTATATATATACATATATATCTCTCTATATATCTCTCTATAGATATATATATATATATCTATATATATATATATATATATATATATATATATATATATATATATCTATATATATATATATATATATATATATATATATATATATGGGTTGGGGCGACTAAATGCGGTGGTTTATATTTACGTGTAAGCAGTAAACAAATGCGGAGTAAATGCATATCTAATCATACTTCTAGTGCTTTTCTATTATTTTGTGGACTATGCAGAAGCGAAAGTATGTTCAACAGTTGAAGCACATTAATCAACGTATTTCTGTTGGTAATTTTACTCTCCGTTTTCCGTCATGACCTAATCCTCAAAAAAGCATATTACCAGATTTTACATTCAAACTTCAAATTCCAGCCACTGATATTACTTACTTTACAAAATCATTAATAAGAAGTGCAAATGGGTGAGACACTTAGAAGCGAAGTTCAGTTGCAATGGTACGGTCGAGACGCCTTCAAGATTAAATTCCATGGTAGCCGCCATCTTATGATGTTGTCAGAATTACTCGCCGATAACCTCATTTATTACAAAATCATCCTTGATCCACCTGTGATTTCGTTGGTCTTTTATAATGATACTTACTCGGTAAGATAGGATGTGTTCCCCTAGTTGTGCTAAATCACATCACATTACATGTGGAACCTTTAAATTTTTTTGTTGTGCCCAAATTTTACCAAACCTGAATACACCGTTTTTTTGGTTGCTTAAATATCTCTGGTTATGCATGTAGCAAATCAGTTAGTAAAAGTTTGAGTATGAAAAATTGCAGAGTATGCAAATTATTTCATTGTCTTGTCTATTGCAGATAACAGATCAAGTCATATCAAGTTCGACAATTAATAAATAATGTTTTTTCTAAGTCTATCAAGGCAAGCAATACCAACGTTATATAAATGCTCATTGTGTTCGCATTTGTGAAAACTCTAGTTTTTCTGAATCTTACCGAGATGCTTCAAATGTTGCGGATAATATTTGTATTATTTACTGCATTTAAGGTTAGTCTCTGGTTAAGTTGGTCTCGCCAAATTAAATGTTATTAATGAATCGACAGTTGACAAGCAGTAAGTGTCTAATAAATCAAGTGGGTTTATTGCACTTGCGTTTTGTTCAGTGATGGACGTGACAATTGTTCAACAGGAAGTTATAAATAGTTTGTCATATGTCGCTAGCCTCGGTCTAGTTACCACGGGGTTCGGGTTAGTAGGTTAATCTCTCCTTGCTGAAACCCACTGGCATAATCATTTTCAGACATACAATTCTCCTTTGATACCATTCATTTCCCATACTCATCCTCTTGTTGCATTTCAACCCCACAGACCCTAAGCAACAGCAACAAATACACAATAAATGCGTTCATTCGATCATGCACGAATCACTCATTTGCATGCAATACAATCCCATGAGACCCAATATTATGATCATTAAACGAGTCTGTGACAGTAAGAATCGACTAATCCAAGTCAGCGTGTAAGCGAAACAGGAATTTCCCGATTCATTTTTTAGGTGCCATATATGGTTATATAATTCCACAGAGCAATTTCGACTTAAGAAGATTGTATAATACCAATTGACACTTTCCTTGGTTACATGTAACTGCCCTTCTTAACAACTGGGCATTCATGCTTATTTGATCCGATAGCGCCAGCTTACCTTAAATGTCAAGGTTGAATTGAATGCAAGGTCTATTTTTTGATCATTTGTTGGTTTTTTATGTTTATGTTCGACAGAGGCACCCATAAAGCCACATCGCCCATGTGTATACTGTGGGGTTTTTTCAAGCAGATATCCGATCCCACTTATTCTCTGTCTACAAAAGTGAAGCGGACGTTCAGGAATTGAATCTGCTTGTGAATCCGAAGGGCGGCTTTTAAAAGCTTTGTAGGATCTTCGAAAAGAAGGCATATTGAAGCATAACAAGATGATCCCAGCAAATCATGGAGTGCAAGATAATCTTATTGGGGAATGCAAATCTCAATGGACGAAAGTCATTTGTTCTCAATGTCATGGGACATACAACAAGAAATATTTCTATAAACAAAGAAGTCGGTATGCTTCAACACAAAGCAAACAATTACGTGTCCACTTGATACCACCACAAGATTTGGAAGTTCAACAACGAATATTTGGCTAAAACTATGGACAGGTATGGAAAGGATCAATACTTTGAAATCCTTGAAAATGATCCAATTATTATACATTTGCCGTTTACCTGTTTTTCTGGTCCTCATTTAAGTTGTATATTTATTTTACGCGTTTTAATATCGGTTTTCAACATTTCATATTATTAACAAAACAGGCATGCAGCATCCCCTGTTCCGAAACAAGCTGTTCGGGTATTTTTTTATCAATACCAGTGTCTTTATACAGTACATGTAGAGCCATATATAAGCGAAGTAAACTGTTGTGGTGTACAGGCCATTGAGGATAATATTAGCACATGAAGGATGAGAATGAGAATTTACCAAGATGGTTAAAGAACAAAGTGAGTCGTTTAAATATAATTAGCATGGCATTTTTCATGAAATGATATTTCAGGATGAACACTTTTTAAAGATTTTATCTTGAAGACTAATGACTGAAACTTCTTTGTTAGTTTGAATACATTCTGTCATCGTGTTTTGTGTTTTAATCATTACAATCATCAATTCTTACAACCTATAGAACCAGCAAGATACAAAATCAGTTATCAACCACTTCATTAGATTGATTGACCGATCAGAGTACAGGCAAGTAAGCAGTATTTAAGGATTTATTTCAAGCCAACCACCCTCGTGGTCTCTCAAGCTCTTGGTATATGTGTTGCCTTTTGCATTATATTAAAGAGGCTGTTCAGCCCCATATGTGGAACGAAGTTGCCTAACAAGCTGCTTAGCAACCGCACCTTGAAAACCAAACGTTTTAAGTTTCAAGACTTTCAGCGCTACGAGGCGTTGCGGTCTCGGAAAATAGATCCTTATTTCAGCTGTCGCCATTTATGTTGTCGGAAATTACCCTTCCTGTTTGTCGGTCTAATTTGTGCGCAATGATGCCCACAACATAAATGTGTGAAGATTTGATGAAATCTACATTTGTAACCAAAGCGGAAGTTTACACATCGATAGCGAGGTAAATGTAGAGCGCGTAATGATTGACAGCTAATATTCGTGTGGTTCATGGTTGTCGGGTTATCGATGGAACGACACAACTAAATAAAACAGATTTTCACAGTACATCATGAATATTTCCAGTCAAATAATAACATTTATCAACATGATATTAGATCAAGTAAACCTAGCGGCACAAATTATAAGAAAGCATTATTTACGTCAACGTTAAAAGTAGCTATGTATAAACAAAATGATACCATACCATACCAAATATGGGACTGAACAGCCTCTTTAAATAGCGCGCAAAGCCTACTGATGTATGGGCTGCTGAATATATTTACATTGTTCTGTTATTTTTTTTTTCCAAATGCTTTAGTAAAAGAAGAACTGTGTGCATTCCTGGGCGAAACAAATATGAAAGTCACGGGGAAAAAAGAAAAATGAAAAAGTTCAAAAAGCAAATGTTCATAAATGTCCTATGAAAACAGTACTTTGTTGCACTCTATGAGGCAGAAATAAAGTAAATGAAGTTAATTAGCTCAGCACTTTTGATCAGTTGATTTTTTTGCTGCGCCATCATTTGCTTTAATGGTTTCTAATTTTTACAGAATATACATAGCACGTGATTATATGATGGTGGATGAAGTCTGCTGTCGGAATAACTGATGAAAGTGATGATGAGGTTTATGGGAATCACCAAGGGTTAAATGGCTATATTGCTGATGTGTTAATTGAGTGACCCGCGAGATTGCCGATGGACGACAAAATAACCCGCGTCCCACCATGGAGTTATAAGGGGAAGAGGTGGGGGGTTGTATACGCCGACTTAAAAGGTTCCATCAAGTTGCTGGGGCCACAGTTTCACACCTGCCCCGCGGCGGTCGGCGTCAGCCAATGACGCGTGGTTGTTAGATGAATCGGGGTATGTGCGCCGCTCCCTTGCCGCGGCGTGTTTAGACAGTCATCAGCTCATCTGATAATGCTATTAACACGGTAGTATTTGTCTGGTCTAATAAGAGAATATTCTCGTTATGGTTGACTTCATTCTTGCCAGCGCGTCGTGTTTAAAAATTGTTTGCGCTGAATGGGAAGGGGCAGGGTAGGGTACGGAAATTACGTTGAAATGGGGATGAACTAGTCTACGTCCCAGACCCCATACGTATTGAATATCATTAACATGTAACCAGGGCCCGCAGAGAGGGTCCAGGGGACCTCGCCTAGGGATGAACAATGCGGTTATGGGATGTGGGACAAATATTTCGAATGGGTTGGTGACAGCAGACGCGAGGTTCCCAATGCCAAGCTTCCGAGCTCCTCATCGAGCGGTTCGGCCCTCGGAAGCGACTGTGTTGGTGGCAATCTTTTGAACACGTTGAATCGCAAGTGCGCTGAATGCCTATTCTTAACATGATGTATATAGTCTATGAGGATCATTGAACTTTTGAGTGATCATGTGGCTTTCTGATCATGATTGATAAATTTTTTACTGCCAACTTGTTGTTGATCAGTTTAGGACTCGAGAAGGTTCCAGTGGACCTACCATTTTGGGTTTACCCTCGGGTCCCGGACATCTGACAGTGAGAGCCCTACAGAATATTATTATGCGCTTAATTTTAGTGATATGTGTACAGCCAGAGTCATACCAGGGTAACGACTCTACGCTTTAATAGCCAATACCTGACTACGCAGAAAAATAATACTTTGACCACTTGTAAATCAGTGATCAGTGACGTCATTTCGACTCAATCCTGTTTTTAGAGAAGAGTGAATTTGGCATTAAGTCGATGACTTAATGCCAACGGGATTAAGCCGAAGTCCAACCGTGTATCAGTCAAATATTACGTGTATTAAAATATTAACATTAATAAATGAACCCGCAACTGTTCTGATCACGCAAAACATATACAACAAAAAGACATAAAAAGGCAACCGACTTCGACTTAATGCTGCAGATTAGACTTAATTCTGTTTGCAAATACATGTATGCATGCATGTATGTTTGTGTGTTTGTATGTATGTATGTATGTATGTATGTATGTATGTATGTATGTATGTATGTATGTATGTATGTATGTATGTATGTATGTATGTATGTATGTATGTATGTATGTATGTATGTATGTATGTATGTATGTATGTATGTATGTCTGTATGTATGTATGTATGTATGTATGTATGTATGTATGTATGTATGTATGTATGTATGTATGTATGTATGTATGTATGTATGTATGTATGTATGTATGTATGTATGTATGTATGTATGTATGTATGTATGTATGATTATATGTATGTATGTATGTATCTATGTGTCTATGTATCAATGTACCAATATAGGCATGGACATTGGACAGTAGCACAATAGACCAACGTCAGGTTCCATTCATCACTTTGTCGGTCCAACAGTAAAACCAAAATTTTGTTGTCGATGCATACAGAACTCACCACTTTTTCCACGAAATATGCATTTTCGGATGAGTTTCTGGCGATCAGCGTCGAAAGTTATTATTTAGTTCGGTTCATGATAATGTTTCATATCCCTATTGACTGCGGAAAACTATATTTTCAATAACTTTCCAAGTTCACCGCGGATATTCCCTTCCGAAATACAATCCTGGAGGACGGTATCCCAGAGTGCCCCTGCAACTTTCGGTGTAAACTTCCAATGCCTCTGAATTCGTCAGTGAAAAGTCGGGCCCAGATATAACCGTTTGGTGTGTTTTAGGCCAAAATACTAATTCGCAGGATACATCTGTTGCTGAAATTCAACCTCTGTTCCGATAAATGTTTGGTGAGTTGATTTCATTAGATAAAACACGGGAACTCGGGATAATTCCGTTGAAACAACTCGTCACAAACAGGTTGAAACATGCATGTACTCTATGTATTATGATGCGCGCATCAGCAGGGTATTGATTATTTGGATGTGGCGAATGCTTGAAGATCACATGTCTGCACTGTTCGAGACGATTTGCGTCTAAGAAGAGCAACCAAAAATTAAGATGAACGTTGAACAATAACCTTTAAATTGCACCAGTAAGTCACCGTTAGGCTTTCTCCTTAAGTACAATAGCTATAATTACTGGTAACAATTTATCGTAGCTTTCACTTATTTTGCAAAGGTACAAATTGGGTGAAAAAGAACAAATTCAATCGTTTGTTCCCATGTATTTATAACACAGATTGTACAGAAAGAGGATCCCCCTTTCCATCGCCCGTAGATTTCATCATTAGTTAGGCAAATTAGTAATATCCATATATCTTTTCCTTTAAATCCATAGTGTGCTGCGCTTCTTTTCATTGGGACACTGTCACTCACCGTGTACCTGAGCTTCCTCAATTGGGGTGTTCCATTAAAAAGAACACACACTAAAATATCTTTTTCTGGGACGACTAACTGTCTCATGGGGGAGCTCGGTAAAAACACTCCTTTGTTTCACTTAGTTTCACGCCAACCACCCGTATCCGCGGTTTTGAAATGGTAAGCGCTGCCTTTGGGGTGCAATCCTTAGGATTGGTCGTATCCATTGATTTGTCTGGTTTATGGGGGTAGACAAACTGCTTCTCCCAAGTGTGGGACTTGCTCCAGATTTGCACCACGCGCCACACAGCGTCCACTGCAAAATGCATATATGGTGATGTATGTTTGGACAGTGGCCTGCTCTGGTACATGCTCTCAAACTATGATTCCCACTTCACTAGTGCGAAGTTTATGACGACCTTGTTGAGTACTTTTGCATTCATGTTGTAGCACTGGTCAGAATGGATTTCTGAGCAGACTTTCTTTGAACGGCGTTTGATGTAATCTAGAAGGACAAGTAGAGCCACAGCTTTCTATATGCCGGACATGTGTTAGATACACAGGCTTGATCCACGTGGGGAGGTTAATAGCCGTAGGATTGACACAGAGAGTATGTGGCATATTAAATCCTGTGGCAAAGTGAGTGTGCAATACGATGAGAAGACAGATCCGCTTTGACAGTGAGATGTTTTCTTTCGGGGTGGGAGTAAGTGTTTTTACGTGTTCTGATGAGGAATATTGCCATGTTTATATATATGTTATAATGTGCAATTTTATACTATAACTTATTACAATATACACGCGTATATATATATATATATATATATACGAACCAATCCAGCGAATCCAGCGGTAGTATAAATCTGGGTTCAATGCATTCCAGATCATATGTAAGCCATTTTTTTGTGATTGCATTGGATTAGGTCCATAACGCAGTTGCGGATGATCATATATATAGATATATCTATCCCATATATATCTATATTTTATAGCTAAATATATTATTTGACGAACCAATCCAGCGAGGTAGTATAAATCTGGGTTCAATGCATTCCAGATCACTGTAAGCCAAGACACCCGCAGTTGCGGATGATCTGTTTTTTATAGCTAAATATTTATTTGACGTCAACCACAATTCACTTAAGCGAATTGCATAAAAACTGCACGTAATTGCTCTCTTCATAACCGGATGCTACATGCTGATGACGTGATTTGGGTACAGATCGCTAATGACATGATGTAGGAGGGGCTGGCTTACGACTTAATGTGGGCAGAGCTTGCTGATGACTTAATGTGGGCAGAGCTTGCTGATGACTTAATGTGGGCAGAGCTTGCTGGTGACTTAATGTGGGCAGAGCTTGCTGATGACTTTATGTGGGCAGAGCTTGCTGATGACTTAATGTTGGCAGTACTGGCTGATAACATAATGTGGAAAGTGCTTGCTGATGACGTCGTGTGGGCATGCCCATGTCTGGCTGAAGACACAATACGTGTAGGGCTAATCGATGACTTAATGAGAGCAGGGCTGGCTTCAGAATAAGAAGTGGGAATGATTTTGCATCAGAATGATCTATGTTAAAATATGCTGCTCTGCTGTCGCTACCACTGTAATGTTTTAACTATTAATATATTCCCCAAGCGCTGACCCCTAACATGTTGTCAACTATGTTGGAAACAATTGTGAAATTCAAAGACTGCACCTAATTTGCTGGTGGTGCATTAGGATCTTCTAAATGTGATTCAATCAAGCTGAATTCGGAGTATCCGCGGCGATCACCTACGATTCTAGAGCGCAGAGCATATTGATTAATTGATCTGCACATCCCATGCCCTGGTGAACACCTGTGATTAAGATAGCCCATCCCTTTAGCGATAAAGGCCACCTTTTCTGATGCGTCTGGGTGGTCGCCGGACGTCGCGATGCATCCTTTTGCCAGCCAAAATCGATCCGTGGACTGCTAAAGATAGTTGCATTTTGACGATCCCATTCGCACAGGGTAATTGACTTGGGAAGCACCAGCCATATGATATATATATATATAGATTATATATATAGGATGGAGAATATATATATATATAGATACATATATATATATATATATATATATATATATATATATATATATATATAGCACTCCATATATATATATATATATATATATATTCCATCCCAAATATAGCACGTGCTTTCACGGATAAATATTTATATATATATATATAGCCTGCATGAAGCCAGTGATAATGATGTGGGTCACGCTGGGGGTATATATATATATATATATATATATATATATATATATATCATATATATATATATATAATCTTATATATATATATAATTAAATATATATTATATAAATATAGTACATATTTATATATTCCTTTATTCGAGGCCTATCCATTCAGGCAAGTAGTGTTCAGTTCGATTATAATGCTTTTGAAGATTGCTTCCCTCTGCCGGGTACCGCGTGTAATACACTGTTATTCCTCCAGCCAAATAGGCCGACCACCAGCCATATGATCCCACTGTGATGATACTGTGGTTGCATCCTGCCAGAATGGCCATGTCATAATATGAACTATGAAAATCTGGAACTTATCCACGACGAACACAGCTGGCGAAGGAGCCTTGAAGTGCTCTTTAAACTTGTTCACTGGCGATGCATAGAGTTTATTTTGGACGACGGAGTTTATTTTATGTAGGCTAATGCTGGAAATAATTCAATGCTCGAGTTTGCACTCACACATCATACTGTCATGTGAACCCCAATGAGGTTGATTATCCATAATATAGCACGTGCTTGTCCGGATAAATATTGAATAGAGGATTTAAGATTGGCACATATTCTTTAAATGGCTTATCGAAATAACACCAAGCCTGCATGAAGCCAGTGATAATGATGTGTGTCACGCTAGCATGAGTCGAAATGTACTTAATTGCATCGGTATTACAAACCCCCCCCAACAAATGTTGAGCGCCGCTTGGATCAATTCGAATGTTAAAAAAAGGTTAGCAAACATACCATGCAGAAGTGTCCTATCAGTCCCGCAAAGCCGCGTGATCATCTGGTTGCCAGCACGACCCGGACATGCACCAGAAACAGTCCTCCTATCTTCAAGGGGATAAACTTTTGCATTTCGGAGATATGTAAACAAATAATTCAGTGTCATTTCATCAACTGTCACAACGATTGATATCTAACAAACGTGAAAATATTGAATAGGATTTGTTGGCACATAAAATGGCTTTGTGCCTCGTCAAAAATAAATTCACTTGATATGTAACAAATGTTGATGATGGGGAAATTGATGTTTTGTCTATCACCGATGATCATACCGTGGTTCTTGTGCAACTGTGAATCTGAACATATGACGACAACTGGTGAACATATGACAACGAGACAAATCAACATTATGGCACAGATGGTTCAGTTGGGTATATGTTATATACCAACCAACAATACACCTGACCCAAGAACACAACTAACCTTAGAACATACTAATAATCCAATAGACCTAAGTACATATCAACAATCCACCTGACACATGCACACGCTCATAACCCACTTGGCTTAAGAACATTCCCATAATCCACCAGACCGTAGAACATATTAACAGTCCATCCGACCTAAGAACATATTAACACGACACCAGACCAGACTCAGATATCCACTGGGCCTAAGTACATACCGTCAATGTACGTTACCTAAGGACATACTAACGATCCACCTGACCTTAAACATACTAACGACCCACCTGACCTAAAAACATACTAACGATCCACCTGACCTAAGAACATACTAACGATGTACCTGACCTAAAAACATACTAACGATCCACCTGACCTAAGAACATACTAACAATCCACCTGACCCCAGAACATACTAACGATCTACCTGACCTAAGAACATACTAACAACTAACGATCCACCTGACCTAAGAACATACTAACGATCCACCTGACCTAAGAACATACTAACGATCCACCTGGCCTAAGAACATACTAACGATCCACCTGACCTAAGAACATACTAACGATCCACCTGACCTAAAAACATACTAACGATCCACCTGACCTAAAAACATACTAACGATCCACCTGACCTAAGAACATACTAACGATCCACCTGACCTAAAACATACTAACGATCCACCGGACCTAAGAACATACTAACGATCCACCTGACCTAAAAACATACTACCGATCCACCTGACCTAAGATACCTGACCTAAGAACATACTACCGATCCACCTGACCTAAGAACATACTAACGATCCACCTGACCTAAAACATACTAACGATCCACCTGACCTAAGAACATACTAACGATCCACCGGACAAATGAGCATCCTAACGTTCCACGACTGTGTCACATAGAAACATACATCTAGCTCACTTTCACCAAGGCACTTTTTCAAAATAGTTGCTTTATTGACAGATTAGTTGGATAAAGCGGAGCCAATCGAACGGTCCAGGTCAATCGCCCACGGCTCTATGTAAATATTACAAATTAAGTAAAACATGTTTGACTCGAAAATGATATGTATGTGCATGTGTGTTTATGTACGTGTGCAACAATATAACCACTTTGAACTTTCTTTTTCTCTTAACATTCTATTGAACAAGCTAGTTATCTTACCCCCGCCCTGCGTCATGATTGTTGTACCTGTACCTTTTGTCGGTTCTGAATGCTTCACATCTGCCATGGAGTTCGGCGAATTAGCTTCTGAACCTATTGGCTGTTCTGACGGCGTCACAAAGTCAAGTTCCTTACTGGTTGGAATAGGATCAGTATTTATTGGCATTGTAATCTTATAGATGCCTTTAAGCTCATCAGAAACGGAGTTCAACAAAGCACCTCCGTACAGCAGATGCAGTGTCAATGAACCAGCCAAC
>CM067355.1:31223508-31278127 GCA_034190875.2 Urechis unicinctus
GATTTACACCATTCATGGCTAGAGCGCCCGCACCGGGCTCACGGCGGTAGTACCCTGAAACGCAGCCGCTACATGGTGTTTTCATATGATTTATTACAATATCAATCAATCAGTTTGTAGCATACTCACATGAACTTATCATACTTCCTCCCGTATTGATCCTGTCGCCCTCTCGTGTCGAACTAGTTGTTCATTTAGCGATATCAGGGTTGTTTTTCAGCCTTTTTTACCTAGATTCTGTTGCTTCACAGGATTGTTGCTGCCTGTGGGAATGGCTTCGCTGTCAACAATCTCATGCTCATCTCAATTCCTTATATCATCTAATTTTCTCTATCCAACCTCGACTACAACACATCCACCACTGCAGGCGTTCATTGGCATTGAACTATTTGCATCACCTTCTCCAATAACAGCTGTGTTACTGTGTATTCAACTCGTTTTGTGAACTAAAGTTAGGTTGAACAAAATGAACAAATCTCGATTAAACGTGAATGCACTCCAACATTTGAGGGGGGGGGGGGGGGGGGGGGGCTGAGAGGCAGAAGTTATATTCAGCTCCCGAGTCCAAAGAAACAACTCCCAGGTATGGTATATATACTTCAAAATATATTGTATTAATCAGGATACATTTTACAGAAAGTTCATTCCCAGTATCTCTTATATGGTAGTTGTCATATATCATATACAATTGTTGCACAACTGTGGTGTAGGCTAAATGGTAATTAAAGCTTGTAAATTAGCTTTGCACTGCCATGTGATGTTTCATGATTAAGTAACTTTATCTGATGCTTTATCTGTAAGTTATATCTTCTATTCTTAGCATTGCATTGCACACAGATTATTACAAAATTTATAGCTACATTGACTAAATGTACAATCTGTGTAGCACTAAAATAATCTCACTTATTGTTCTGTGCATCTTTCAAAAGATGTCCTGGTCAATCTAAAACCTGCTGAGGTGTCGAAATCGTGTGTTCATTAGCAATCAAGACTATAAAATATTTTAAGTTACCATCTTATACAGAATGCATGTGACACTATTCATATGACACTACCTTCACACACAACCTCACTTGGCATCTGTAGTTATTCTACACATCAGATAAATGATAAGGTTATAGCTGTCCCAGCAAGGAACACTACCTAACATTCTGTGAGATGATGGATTAATCTGAACTACACATCTCTTGCCTCCAGTTTTTGTTCAATGATAGAACTGTTATCTCTGGATAAGTGGTGCCAAGTAATACACATTTACTTTATTGCACATAATCTTGACCACTTTGCTTAATATGTGTACATGTTGATTGTTTCAGGGAAGAAAGAAGCTCTTAAGTCACGGCCACCAATGGGACGTTCCCAACATAAAAGTGTGAACAAAAATTATGAATGAGCAGCGCAAGTTCCAATGGGCATTGTACCACCTCTTAATTGTCATGCTTGAAATGTCAATAACCATGCATAATTGTAATGAGCAACACAAGTTCCAAATGGCTGTGCCACAAACTCTTAACCACGCTTATTGAAGTTACAGAAGATGTGTAGATACGAATTGGTGTGATAGTTCAGAATGATCCATGGTTTTATAATATTCTAGTTATAGTGCTTCCTTTGTCATACAAAACAGACTTGATAGTGCTGCGCATGTCTATTATGACAATATTTTTCAATAGATTATTCATCCACAAACTCCAATTTCAGCTGTCACTCGCTGTTACATTTCTCGATGAACAGGACTTTAGAGAGGACTAGGTAACACTTAAGCATGCTTCCAATAAATGCACGGTTAGCTTAAGGAAACTATCATTCATTATCGCCTTTTATCCTTATTAAACAATCCTAATCCTCTGACTTAACAACATCCTACTTCATCCGCTATTAGTTCCCCGTGTATCTCATCCTCTAACATGCCCACATCATATCTAAGCCTCGGACTTGTCCCTGTCACGTCGCATCCTCTAACTTGTCCGCATCACGCCTCATCTTCTAATCATCTCATAACGTTTCATCCTCTAACTTGTCGTCATCACGCCTCATCTTCTAATCATCTCGTAACGTTTCATCCTCTAACTTGTCGTCATCACGCCTCATCTTCTAATCATATCATAACTTTTCATCCTCTAACTTGTCGTCATCACGCCTCATCTTCTAATCATCTCATAACGTTTCATCCTCTAACTTGTCGTCATCACGCCTCATCTTCTGATCATCTCATAACGTTTCATCCTCTAACTTGTCCACATCACGCCTCAACATCGAACTTGTCCATATCACGCCTTAACAGTCTTCAGCTAATGCCCCGAGGGTTCCGGGTTAACCCGGACAGACAACCGTGTCGTCAACCCGCTTGGCCATCTTCCATTGCTGATCTCTTTACTTACATGCCAGTTGTCTAATTATCCCAGAGCTTGCGAGGACCGCCGTGCGCTAGATGATCCCTACCATCCTTACCTTATCTCGCACCAGAGGAAAACTTTCCAGCCCGTCTCCAAACTGCCGACCTGTGTTGTAAAGCCACTAGTTTTAGCCATATCCGCTGCGAGCACGAAGTAACGTGCTCACTTTTCCTGGGTTCGATCATGCACTATTTGGTCGAGAGCCATGGCCATCTCAACAATGTAAATTCGTCGCTTCACTTTGCCAGAGAGCAACATGTCTGGTCTTCGGTGCTCGTTTTGTGGTCGTCAGACAGATATCCCATCTGCTACATCTGGTACGTCTGGCCAAGTTCCTTTGACTGATTCACCTACTGACCCCGTCTCTACAGCTAGTTGATAGTGGAACTCTCTACACACTTCGTCGTGCTTTATTTTATATAGAAAAAGTCAATGGGATGGACAGCTTCCTAAGATGTTATCGAGGGTTTCTTGTCCCTCTTAACACACCCTGCAGTTCTTTGAGCCATGGTGCTCCCCTTTCATCTTGCAGTGCACCCTTGTTCGAGTGATGTGGTCTTGCTTCATCCATCTGTACGTGCTATCCGAGAAACATATCTTGCGGCATTCACTATTCTTTTTTCTGCTGTCCCTGAGCTGTTTGGTCGTAAGAATGTCTCCCAATTCCGGGATTGGTCCTAATGACTTCCACACATTTTTCTCTCGCTGCAACTGAGTTACACGGTCCGAGTACTTTTTACATATGTACTCTAGGACGTCGCTTACTTCCCGTATCAGTGGGTTCAGGCTCCCCAAAACGTATCTATGCAGGGATGCTAGAGCTACCTGGTACTCGACCCTGAGACTCTTGAACCCCCATCCACCCTATTCCCCTTCAAATAGAAATGATCCCCGTTCGTTCCGAAAAACCAGGCGCAGTTGTCGGACATTACTTTCATTTGCTGAGATTTCTAAATCGTATAGCTGCTTAAGGTTCTACTCGCCAGTAGCTAGCATTTATGCCCGCCAGTTGTAACAGGTATTCAATTCCGCAAGTACCGAATCAACCTCATCCTCTAACTGTCCTCATCACGCCTAATCCTCTAACTTGTCCCCTTCACGCCTCTAACTCGTCCACATCCTGCCACATCCACTAACTTATCGTCAATACGTTTCATTACTATGAGGATAGTTGGAGGATGAGGTATGATTCGGACAAGTTCGAGGATGAGGTATGATGAGAAAATTTTGATGATGAGGTATGTTCCAAATACGAACATTTTTTTTTCACCAGTTTGCTAAGCTTACTCCCAAACTGGTTCAAGTTTGTAAATAAAATTCCACATAAGGAACGGGTAATTGTCAAACAGTACAATATTGTGTTTTGTGGTAAATTTCATAAAATTCTACATGTCGGATCTTATTATGCCACTTGTCTGTCCCCGTCAACGACGATCAAGTCACGAAGAACATAAGTGTTGTTGGCGTGGAATACAGGCCGTGTGTCAGCCGAACTTCCGAACAGTTAATCGTCCCGGAAAGATATTTTGGAATGAACTCTGCCATAGGGCGCTTATACGAGTGTTGACCAATATCAAATGAGTATACGTGGGTAGCGAGCTTAGGACTTAGCCACAGTAACACGCTATGGCCGACATTAAATCTGGTCTCTCAAACAGTCATGACGAAAAGGGCTTGACAAAACTTCCATTACACAATCTCTTTCCAAATATCATTCGCCGGCTTCGGTAGGGATTGAAAATTTTGTAGCGTGATGCTTAGTAAGTTTTATCATAATTGGGGTGTGGGGTTTGGGGGGTGGGGGGGGAAGAAATTCTTAATCGATATGTTAGGTTTAATATCCGCATTGAGGTCCTTGCAGTTGGTTAGCCCGTTCGAGACATAGTCGAATATCCGCGTCAAATTCACAGGTTGTAACTCCCCGTTCCTGTCGTTCGGGGATTGTAACTCCATCTACATATCATTTGAAGTGTGGTCCTCATGGATCATGTCCCGAAAAGAACCGATCAAATAAAGCATGACGCACAGGGTAATCGTTAAACAGGCATTGCGATCGAGTGTACTCTTAACCAGTATGAATATGTAACAGGCTGCCTCCCTATGTTCATGAGCAAGTGAACGTGATCCATCACTGCTGTAATTGAATTAAGCCTGAATGTCAATTATAACACATAAAGGATCAACAACGTGTAATGATATATTTGATGATATAAACACATGGCATAATTGGTTGCATGTAGCCGACAACTATGTTTGTAAAGATGTTTTAGTTAAAGATATGAATATTGCATCAGACGGAGAAAGCTGGTGATATAATTGGCCTGTTGTAACTATAGATTCATGAATAGCCAATTCTTGCATGAACGTTAATAGAGAGCAATGTGTAGTGTAGCTTTGGAAGTTATCAAATTTTACCAAGTTGCAATCATATCAAGCTTACTTGAATAACCATTTGATTACCGTTATGTTATAAATGGTTGCTAGACCAAGAATAGTATCAGCAATATACAGGTCTAGCTATGCATTAAATTGGCTTATTTCCGTTGTGTTTTTCCTCCAAATGTTGTTTAGATCTATGTAACTGGAAACGTTGTTAACCGGTTTAATACAATGTTGTGTAAGTCAGGGATAGACAAGCACATTAATGGGTAGAGACACTTTGTTGAAAGTTGAAAATGGCTTGAAAATGTGCTCCATAAGCTCTATATTCAATTTCCGACTAAAATCTCAATATATCAAGCATGCCACCATGTGTTCATTTTGATAAGCATCTCTACTACCGAAGGCTATCCTTTGTTCGAAAGCGGATAAAAAACCTTATCGAAAGCAAAAAGGAAACCACAGACGCCCCCTGCATTACTAATGCCATTGCTATCTACATTTCAATAGCATTTTAGAACATATACGCATGCATGAATATATAATGACAAATACACATGCACGTACACATGTAATTGGGTACACACATATAAATATACACAAACATATATAGATATTCATGCATATGTATATATATATATATCTATATTTATTCATAGATATATTTATATATATATATATATATATATATATATATATATGCATATATCTTATGCATAAATCTATTTATATATATGGGTGTACATATGTATATATGTATGTATATATACATGCATAAATACATATATGCATATATATAGATAAGCATTAGGCAATATCGGCTAAAAGTATCCCAACATAGGCACCATAACAATTCACCGTGCGATAGCAGGTTCGTATTCTCATGCAATGGGTTACAATTACATATAATGTTCTTCGTGATGTTTTACAACAGCCAATATTACGTATATGGGATATATGAAGCAAATAAAAACGTTTGCAAGGTAACCATATTTGGACGCGCCAGGCACTTTGTCAACCAAATATGGACCTAATTGTTATAGTTGTTGCTAGTTCATGTACAATTAACATATACTATTAACGTTTACACACCTTGACAAGGGTTCTACATCGTCTGATATGGTAAACCTGTAGCATATCCTTATATTTACATGGCAGGTAGGTCCAAATCAGTTAGCAGCAACGTTGGCACACTCTTGCTGTTTTATGTTGATGCTTGCTAAGAGCAGACTCGATCCTGACGTCCTGTGTACAATTATCAACCTGTAACAATATCAACCTCTAAGACGAGCCTCAGACAATACCCTGCTATAAGCATAATCAGCAAGTCAACATATACTTGCGTTACAGCATTCTTATCACAAAATTATGAATATTATAATGGGCAATACTGCAATGGCTAACCATTTATAAATGGAATTGCGCATGATATCGTTTACACATATAAATACATTTATGAATTTTATATATATATATATATATATATATATATATATATATATATTTATATATATAAATAAATATATATACCTATAGGGTATACATATATATATAGAGAGATATATATATATATATATATATATATATATATCTCTGTATATATATATATATATCTCTCTCTATCTATCTCTATCTATATATATATATCTCCTATATATATCTCTATCTATATATATATCTCTCTATATATATATCTCTCTATCTATCTATATATCTATATCTCTCTATCTCTCTATATATATATCTCTATATATAATATCTATATATATATATATATGTGTGTGTGTGTGTGTGTGTATGACTCATTAGGTCTTAGTCCTGAACTGTGCTGTTAAAGCATGTTTCGTGTTTCAGGTTTTCCTGGTGTTAACGGACAATGCTGTCACAGACGTCATCCTTGTCGCTATTATGTCATAGACAATAAGGCTTCGGTGATAATTCACTTGAGTATGGTCAGTAAGCTAACTTTGTTAGTTAAGTGAAATGACGTCCAATCAATAATGAATAAGCTATAATAGAGAATTCCGGTATTCACATAATTACGATAATTGCTGGGATAAAGTTTTGGAATCTACATGTGATTAATTCTCTATTTAATATATTATTGATCCTGAGCAGTGTATACTTGCTGAGTATATCAGAATTTTACGGACGCTTGTCCTACAGCATCAATTATTAATTATCCCTTCCCCTAATATTCGTAATGATTTTAAGCTATCGTTGTTATGTCAATCGAAGAGCCTTAGGATCATCATCATCATCATCATAAAACACTTGGTATTATGCACAGTTGTTAAAGGTGTCTTATTGGTATGCTTATACTTGTTTCAGAAGGAGAAAAGTCCCAAATGATCTTCTAGCGATGTTGCAGTTTTGGTATTTAAAGCTGAACAACATACCATGTAAGGGTCTTTTTCAAAATTAGACGGTAATAAATCTTGGTTTTATACTCTTTTTCAATTAGCCGCTTTAAGTTTAGCATGAGTGAATTGACTGCTTCAAATGTGTTCAAAATCAAAATTAATGATTCAATTGTCAATTTCATTTCGCAAGGAAAGGCACAGACACAACTGCGATTGCGAAACAGAAGGCTGCAGTGTAGGCGAATATTGAAGAACACCTGAATGGTGTTGGAACATCAGGCGTTGCAGCGGATGTCATAAAATGATAGAAAAAGCACTAGTTTTCTCAAGAATAGAAGGTATTACTGCAATAATTTCCACAAAGTTAAACTAAAGCTTGTGGTGCAGACATGCTTTCGAATAAAACGGTGATTCTATGTGAGATGTATGTAGTTTGAGAGAAATAAATCTCCATTGATTTTTCAGGTATGGTATCAGTATAGGGGTATTTCCAGTTAGTGAGCTCATTTGGGACGAAGCTGAATACATGCCGCGTATCTGCAGGTATCAGCTAACTGCTCATATTGTTCCTTGGTTGTGACTCTATGTTTATATCATGTGGAATATGTTTCTTATTGGACATATACCCAAAGGGAACGATCAAGTAAAGGATGATGAGCGATAAACCGAGGACAAGGAATATAAGCATAGCCCGTTAATTTAAAGGGAATAATGCATATCGAGCTGATACCGAGAACGGGAGAGAAAGAAAATCTTGCGTGATTTTACATGTCACGTGATTTGGATGCTGAGGGGCATGGTGAGTGCGTGCAGCATTCTCATTATTATTCTCTACAAGATTTTATAGAAGCTTGCTTACGCAAGTATGTGATGACCTACTCATTCTGATGGGAGTAGGGTATTTCTTGCGACTTTCTTCTAGGGTAAATTTTGTCACTGGGAACCCATTTAAGAAGTGTAGGCAGGTCTGACATGTACAATTTTAGGAAATTTTATGTACACATATATATACGTATACATGTATATAGATATATATATATATATATATATATATATATATATATATATATATATATATATAGATATATATATATATATATATATATATAGAGATATATATATATTGCATATATATATATATATATATATATAAAATTGCGTATATATAGATTAAATATATATATAGAGATATATATATATATATGTATATCCCTATATATATATATATATATTATATATCTATATCTCTATATATCTTTATAGATCTATATATATATCTATCTCTCTATATATATCTATATATCTATATATATATATATATATATTATAACGAAAGACGTTCTAAAGCGAAATGGTGGAATGCCCAGAAAACATAAATGCATAATACATACTTGTTAACAAACAGTCGCATGATTATGATTATGTACGTTGCTTGGGGACCTAGGTCAACTAGAATCGTATTCAGTACGCAATAAAACTAGGTAGTGAATTCACATTTCTTCAACAAACATTGTTCCATGCACAACAGCCTCACTATAACCCGTCAAAAGATAGCAAGTTACAACTAAACATAACATATATTTGATATAACATCCATTTAACGAAACCACGTTAGTCTTTGGACCGCTGACAGAATGATGACATTTGTTTTGCATGCTAGACAAACCGCCACAAATTGAATCACATTAATGGTAGGTCCATATCTGCTAGTAGCAACTATGGCACACTCTTTGCGTGGTAGCATATCTCTTTAGTTTGTTGTGAGGCATGACTAATCACAGCATTTAAATGTTTTACTGAAGGTAATTCTATATTTGCTGTGTGCATTCATTATACCTATATCATATCGTTCCTTCAATGGGATGTTGTAACCTAAGTATTTCTATGGTTAATGAGCTATGGGGCGTAAAGGCAGTTTGTAGTTCGCCATAAAGTCATTTATCACATGTGCATTGGTCACAAAGTTGCTTGACTTACTTTGGTTTACTCACGTGCTCTATCAGGTTACATGGACATGTTGTGACTTAAGTGAAATATAAGAGATTGGATTGGACGCAGTCCATAACCACAGCAAATGGTAGCGTGTTAAGGGGTTTGAGGTCACAACCACTATTATATATACTACTTCCGACAAGTGCAATTACATCTGCGTATGGGATTGGTTACGTTCAGTTGGTCATTACAATACGTATAGAGCTCAGTCGATTTTAGCTGTTTCATATTGATACTTGCTAAGACCAGACTCAATCGTGACCTACTGTTAACAATTAACACTCTGGGCAAAATAGGTATGCACCCAGAGACAATATCAACCTCCAGGACGAGCCTCAGACGATACCCTGCTATAAGCATAATGAGTAAGTCACAATATGCTTGCGTTATAACGTTCTTATCACAAAATTATGTATCACAATAATAGGCAATGCTGCAATGGCTTAACGTGCCTCTCAGCATCTAAATCATGTGTCACGTGAAATCACTCAAGCGTTTCTTTCTCTCTCGTCCTCAGTATTAGTTTAATATGCATTATTCCCTTATTCACAGAGTATGTTGCTGTTCCTGTCATCGGTGGGTCACTCATCATCCTTTACTTGATCGTTCCCATTGGGCACATGTCCAATCAGGAAAACGCTCCTAATGATATGAAGATGGAGTACAACCCTAAGAACGACATGGACGGGGAACTGAAACCTGTGGATTTGAGGCGAGTATTCGACTTCGTGCCATACGGAATAACCAATTGCAAAGACCTCTTTGCTGGTATCAAACCTAACAAATCGATTGAGAATTTCTTCCCCTCGCAACATGTAAATCTCGTGCATCTCCATGGCAAGAAATATGCAAGTCTTACCAAGCACGGGGAAGGTTGCTCGGCAGAGTTTTTGGAACAGACGATGGTGTACTGGAAGTTGGTTCAAGCCCCATTCGTCAGAACTGTGTGTGAGACCGGATTTAATGGCGGCCATAGCGCCTTGCTCTGGCTGAGCGCTAATCCCAATACCCATGTGTATTCCTTTGATATCGGTGATCACTCGTATGCCCGGCCTATGGCAGAGTTTATTCAGAATATCTTTCCGGGGCGACTTACTGTGACTTGGGGAAGCTCGGTTAAAACATTGCCTTTGTTCCACGCCAACAACCCTGATGTTCTCTGTGACTTGATTGTCATTGACGGAGGACACACAAGAGCCATAGCTCGGGCTGACATGTCTAATTTCAGGAAACTAACAGCAAAGCAGAATATTCTTGTATTGGACGATTACCCATCCCCAGCTGGGAATTTTGATCGCACACTTGGCCCCGTTTGGGAGGAAGCTAAACAAAGAGGCGAAATTTCAGAGCTTTTTCGATGTTCGTATGTGGATAAAGGAAACAATGCGCATGGATTTAGCGTAGGTCGATTTAACTGTTAACAGTCGTAACATCAGCTCTTGCATCTTAATCACCGATCAATCTCTGATATTGTGTATCTATACTGAAACTTACATCTCTACCACTGATCAATCTCTTATATCGTGTATCTATACTGACACTTACATCTCTACCACTGATCAATCTCTGATATCGTGTATCTATACTGACACTTACATCTCTACACTGATCAATCTCTTATATCGTGTATCTATACTGACACTTACATCTCTACCACTGATCAAACTCTGATATCGTGTATCTATACTGAATCTTACATCTCTACCACTGATCAATCTCTTATATCGTGTATCTATACTGACACTTACATCTCTACCAATGATCAATCTCTGATATCGTGTATCTATACTGACACTTACATCTCTACACTGATCAATCTCTTATATCGTGTATCATTACTGACACTTACATCTCTACCACTGATCAAACTCTGATATCGTGTATCAATACTGACACTTACATCTCTACCACTGATCAATCTCTTATATCGTGTATCTATACTGACACTTGCACCTCTAACACAGATCAATCTCTGATGTCGTTTATCTATACTAAAACTTACATCTCTACCAATGATCAATCTATGATATCGTGTATCTATACTTACACTTACATCTCTACCACTGATCAATCTCTGATATCGTGTATCTATACTGACACTTACATCTCTACCACTGATCAATCTCTGATATCGTGTATCTATACTGACACTTACATCTCCACTTACATCTCGGGACAAGACCACTGATCAATCTCTGATATCGTGTATCTATACTGACACTTACATCTCTACCACTGATCAATCTCTGATATCGTGTATCTATACTTACACTTACATCTCTACCACTGATCAATCTCTTATATCGTGTATCGATATTGACACTTACATCTCTACCACTGATCAATCTCTGATATCGTGTATCTATACCGACACTTACATCTCCAGCAAAGACTGATCGGGACAAGATGCACGGAAATATTTTGCTTGTTCAATATGATACATGAGTTGGGTGTTTTTTTCCTAACTATAAGTACTAGACATACATGGACATTGGATTCGAAGCACATTCTGAACAACATTTGGGTCAATAACGGTTTTGAATGTGAAGACGGGCGCCTAGCTGATCGATCTTTTTGAATACATTATTAAAGAAGCCGGTTTATTTGAATAGGCCTTTGCCATACGGCGATCGGGCACCCAGTTGAATAATGTGACAAAATTCTGCGCATAAAATATGACAAATTCAAATGAAATCGAGTAATGTATAAGTTATACGATATATCATACACTGTGCATATTGCCGCAACCACAAACACTATTAGAACAGCCCAATGTTAACAATGCAGTACAGTAAAGCTCCCGGAAACCACGAATGCTAAGCTAGAATATAGATCATATGGGGTGTATATTGGTATAGGGGTATATATACATATATATATATAGAGATATAGATAGAGATAGAGAGATAGAGAGAGAGAGAGAGAGAGAGAGAGAGAGAGAGAGAGAGAGAGAGAGAGATAGAGAGAGATAGATAGATCTATATAGAGAGAGAGAGAGAGAGAGAGAGAGAGATAGAGAAATACAGACTCTATATCTAGAGAGAGAGAGATCTATCTCTCTTCTCAAGCTCTAGAGATCTTTATGTATATATATATCTCTAGAGATCTAGACCTATATATATAGAATATACCTGTCTAGATATCTCTCTACATATACATTTTCTCTCTCCTCTCTCTCTCTCTCTCTCTCTATATATAAATATATCTAGATATCTCTCTCTCTCTCCTCTATATCTATATCTATATATCTCTCTCTCTCTCTATAGATATATATATATATATATCTATAGATATCTCTCTCTCTCTATATCTCTCTATATCTCTCTCATCTTCTCTCTCTCTCTCTCTCTCTCTCTCTCTAGCATCTCTCTCTCTATATATATATATATCTATATATAAGGCATGCATTTCAACTACCCATAGCAGCTGGCAAAGGGCATGGTGTGTTGAAACAGGTACATTATCGATGACATGCATAATACTCGGATGATATTCATCATAGTTGTACATTGATTTGGCGGACAAGAATCAATGTGCAGCTGTTGGCAAGTTTGATTCAATAATCTTTCTATTCATAGAGTCAGATGTATGACTGATTGTGGAGAATGATGAAGGGCCACGGAGGACACAACACGTTCCTTTTCTGGCTTTTTGGGTTGGCGTCTGCTTCAGTTGTTTTTCATGATGTTGGCTGTTTTACTGACACTGCATCTGCTGGACGGAGGTGCAGTGTCCGGTGAACTCCGTTTCTGACATGCTAAAATGAATCGATAAGATTACCCTGCCAATGAATACTGGTGTGAAATCTTATTCCAACCAGCAATGGACTTGATTATGTGACGCCGTCAGAACTACCAATAGGTTCAGAAGATAATCTATGGTAGATGTGACGCCTTCAGTAAGGAAAAGAAGGATCTCAATGTACATCAATCATGGATAACTATGTGAGCTGGTTCTATAGAATGTTAACACTAAAGGAAAACGACAAGTAGTTATATATGGTTGCAGACGTACAAACACACATATGCACACACATATCATTTTCGAGTCAAATGTGTTTTACTAGATATGTAATATTTACATAGAGCCGTGGGCGATTGACCTGGACCGTTCGATTGGCTCCGCTTAATCCAACTAATCTGTCAATAAAGCACCTATTTTGAAATAGTGCTGTTGCAAAAGTGAGCTTGATGTATGTCACTATAGTTAAGTGAAATAGTTGTGGAATGTTAGTATGCTGCTAGGTCAAGTGGATTGTTTGAATGTTGTAGGGTCAGGTAGATTGTTGATATGTTCTTAGGTCAGATTGATTGTTAGGATTTTCGTTGGTCAAGTGGATTATGAGTGTGTTCTTAGGTCAGTTGGATTTTTAACATATTCTTAGGTCAGGTGGGTTGTTTGTATGTTCTTAGGTCCATTGGATTGTTAGCATGATCTTAGGTCAAGTTGATTGTGAGTGTATTCTTAGGTCAGGTGAATTGTTAGTTGATATATCATATACCAATCTCAACCATCTATGCCATAATATAGATCTGTTTTGTTGTCGCATGTTCACCAGATAGCCATTATATAAATGAAGATATCATTTTGTCATCTGGTGTTGGAAAGGTGTGCCCAAAAGTCAATCCAAAACCGGCGGTTGACAAACCACGTAAACGAGATTCACATGAGGAAAATGACACTAGAACCAAGGTATTATCACCCAGGGTATTATAACCCACGATCATCGGGAATACACCATGTATGTGACAATTTCTTTCCTTTCGGCTCCATTGAAACTTACAACAATATATTACCTCGTGCTGGGCTTAGATTATCAACGAAAAGTTAAGACATGGCAGATTGCCAAAGGAATAAACTTCCAAAAGAATTCCACATTGTCTGGGCTTAAGCTACTAGGTATGAATAAATTGTCTCTTTGTCATGGTTCATTTTAATATTTCCAATTCTTTACATGGATGATATGAGATTATAAGACACAATATGCTTAGCCACGGAATAGTAAAATAGTTGACGGTATGCATCATAGCTAAATATTTGTCTGGTACTTTACCATGATATTTATCGTTATATCCCAGCCATCCTTAGACAGCTATCAGGTTATGACTACGCAAGAGATGAACAAGCATTCGATGAATTTACTTCTTCAGCAATGGCCCATATTTACCATTTAATATCATATTGATAAATAGTTGAAACAGTGACTATTTATTCTCAAGAACAGCTGTTTATCTTTCAAATTCTATGTTAAACTGATACATCGAAGATTGGTATTCGCATTTGCAAGGGTTAATCATAACTCATTAAACTCATATAACCCCCATAAGCACAACAGTAGGTGCTCACTATCTTTATCAAACCAGTCTTGCGTATGTCACAAAAGGGATCTTTGGCTTCTTGTAGCGATTCCAACAAGCACTTACACATACCAGGAATCAATCAGGCAACACCAATCAACGGGCAAACAACAATGTGGAAATCATGTAAGGGTAGCCCAGCCCCGCTATGTGGGAAGGTGTATGGATGCAGTTAATCCACAAGGAGTAACAGAAACAATGTCGGCAATGTTACATCATACGCTAAGGGTCAAGTTACGATTTGTTAGGTTTGATATCCGCCATGAGGTCTTTGCAGTTGGTGAGCCGAATATCCGTGTCAAATCCACAGGTTGTAACTCCCCGTTCCTGTCATTCGGGGATTGTAACTCCATCTACATATCATTTAAAGTGTGGTCCTCGTGGATCATGTCCCAAAAGGGACCGATCAAATAAAGCATGACGCGCAATACACAGATGGCAAGAACTGCAACATACGGCGTGAATTAGAAGATAGAAATGCATAGTGAACTAATGTCAATAAAAAGTGAGCAAATAACTGATTTTCCATGACGCATGATTTGTAGGCTGAGTGATATGCTTCTCTGATCGCAAGCAACATAACCTGTTATCATGATTAGTTACATGAGGACAAAAGAGTGATAAAACAAGCATAATCGTATGTGTTGACTGACGCATTGTGCCACTGGCGGGTTATTATCTTAGGCCCTGTCTGAGGGTCGATTTGGTCTTTTGGGTACCTCTAAGTTTGTCAACAAGGTAATCGTTAAACACGCATTGCGATCGAGTGTACTCTTAACCAGTAGGAATACGCAACAGTCTGCCTCCCTGTGTTTATGAACAATTGAACGTGATCCATCACATTTTGTAATTGAATTAAGCCTGAATCTCAAAGATCATTGCCTGTAATTATAAGACATATCAGATAAACAAGGTGCAATGATATGTATGATGATATAATTACATTGCACAATTGGTTGCACGTAGCCGACAACATTGTTTATTAAGATGTTTTGGTGACAGAAAGCTGTTGATGTAATTGGCCTGTTGTAACTAAAGATTCATGAATAGCCAATTCTTGCATGAACGTCAATATATGAGATATGTGTCGTGTAGCTTCAGTAGTTATCGAGTTACTATCATATTAAGCTTTCTTGAACAACAATTTGAACTGCCCTGATGCTTACACTGGTTGCTTGATCAATAATAGTATCTGCAATATACAAGTGTAACTATGCATTAAATTGGCTTATTTCCGTTGTGTTTTTCCTCCAAATATTGTTTAGATCTATGTTACTGGAAACGTTGTTAACCGGTTTAATACAATTTTGTGTAAGACAGGAAGAGACAAGCACATTAATGGGTATAGACACTTTGTTGACAATAGCTTGAAAATGTGCTCCATAAACTCTATATTCTATTTCCGATTTACATTTGAATATAACATGCTACCATTTGTTCACTTTGATAAGCATCTCTACTACCAAAGGCTCTCTTTTGTTCAAAAGCGGGCCAAAAAAATCATCGAAAGCAAAAAGAAAACCACAGACGCCCCCCGCATTATATATATAAACATTTATATACATATATAAACATACGTATATATATATATATATATATATATATATATATATATATATATATATATATATATATATATATATATATATATATATATATATATATATATATATATATATATATATGCGAATGCGACTATTTTGGACATTTTGGTACATTGGAGGCGACAAAACATATAGTCAATATGATGATCATTTTTTGTTTTCTGTTGGTCTGTCAGTAACATGTTTCGGTTTCGTAAACTTATCTTGGATTTTCATTGTTTTATTAAACTTATATATTTTGTGTACCAAAATGGGTGTTCCAAAATAGTACGGGTATTAGGGACACGTAAAAAAACGGCTATTTTGGAATATAACAAAGAACCAACTATTTTGGGACATAACAAAAAACCAACTATTTTTGGACATCACAAAAAACCTACTATTTTGGCACATAACAGAAATCAAAACGCTTTGGGACACAACAAAAACCAACCATTACGCGACAGTGTGGTGAACTTGTTACGGCGGGAATTAAATGTGTGCATCTTAGCCATGGATTATGATTTTCATCCCTGTCTGTACGACGGGGAATCTTAATTTGAAATGATAATAAGCGATAGAATTAACGTGCAGTTAAGGGGCAATGCATGTTTAATTAACGACGATTCATTTATTTTATATCGAAAGAAGTCCTATCCAACATGGAGGAGCAAAGGCTCTTAATGTCTTGCGCTTTCGAGTGCCAGGCCCAGCGCATGAATAGATATATCTACACAGAAATACGCATACTGTGAAACTGGAAGTCGTACAGGAACTCATGGGATGGAACGCGCAATATGTGTCGAGAGTCTGAATATGAACTTGACAGGGGTCGGCTTTCTTATCATTGAGAAAACGCGAACATAGTTCAGTATCATTCCACATCCTGTCCGAGACCTGTACGCTCCGTCGCTAAGTGATCTTCGATGTTGCAAGCGAGGTTAAGCCCCAATCTTGCACACACTCCGCATAAGGATTTATTATATCGAATGTTCATCCTCTGCTGCTAATATGACAACACCGATGTGGTTATAGTAATAGACGATTTATATCAATCCCTGTGGCTCCCACTCTTCAGCTCGATATGGTTGTTTGTTTGTTCATGGAGGCCTCTCAGTGGTTCATCATTACACTTGATCGTTCAAGCACTGTCGTATGCACTCTTTCATTTTTTTCTCATCCAATGTAGCTCACAGACAGGCATGCTTTTTTGTTCTAGTTCATATACGCTAATAACTTAATGATAATCATACTACCGCTATGTTTTCTCTATTATTTCTGATTATATCATCTGTTATAGTAATACGGTCATAGTTCTCCCTAGGGAACAGGTTTCATACGGCCATAATTTGTTTGAAAGGGGTTGGATTTGAAATGCAGGTAACACAACATTTATATCACAGCTATGGACCAAGTAAGACCACTGGTAAACATAATTTTAATATTGAGGCCATGGGTAAACATAGTTTAAAATCGTTTTTTACTGTCAAAAGCTATGATGAAATATTATTGCATCGTTAACTGAGTAAACTGGGCATGTGTAATATTGTCTATAAACTATATAATGATTAAAAAGGTCACTTGTATGACAATTATGCATTTTATTGACATTTCAAGCATAATTAAGAGTTTGTGGCACATCCATTCCAACCAGCACTGATCATTACAATTATGCATAGTTAATGACATTTCAAGCATAATTAAGAGTTGGTACAAGGCCCATTGGAACTTGCGATGCTCATTCATATTTTTTCCAAACTTTTAAGTAGGGAACGTCTCATTGGCAGCTGTGACTTAAGAACTTCTTTCTTCCCTGAAAAAATCAACATGTACACATATTAAGCAAATTACTTGGCACCACTAATCCAGAAATAACCGTTCCATTATTCAACCAAAACTGGAGGCAAGAGATGTGTGGTTCAGATTGATGGGTCATCCCATAGAATGTTAGGTAGTGTTCCTTGCTGGTACAGCTATAACCTACCATTTGTCTGATTGAATGGTGTAGAACAACTCCAGGTGTCAAAGTGAGGTTGTGTGTGAGGGTAGTGTCAAATGAATAGTGTCACATGCATTCTGTATAAGATGGTGACCATAAATGTTTTACAGACTAAATTGCTGGTGAACAAAAGATTGCAGCACCTCAGCAGGTTTTAGATTGACCAGGACATCTTCAGAGGTGCACAGGACAATAAGAGAGATTATTTTAGAGCTACACAGATTGTACATTTAGTCAGTGTAGCTACAACTTTTGTAATAATCTGTCTGCAGTGTAATGCTTCTTAATCATGAAACATCATATTGCAGTGCATGGCTAATCTACAAGCTTAAATAACAATTCAGCCTACACCACAATTGTATATAATATATGACATCTACCATAAAAGAGATACTGGGAATAATCTTTCTGTCAAATTTTTCCTGATTAATACAATATATTCTGAAGTATATATACCATACATGGGAGTAATTTCCTTAGATTGGGGAGCTGAATATAACTTCTGAAGGCAAGTTGTAGAGCTTGGGTCTGTCTTGTATCCCATTAGAAGCGGTCTGCATGTGCATTGATATATTGTATTCATATTTTGCTATTAGTTTCTAGTTATAGCAGACTTGTAATGACTTTCATAATATAGCACAGACCTTTATAGACGATGCAGTAGGTAGTGCCTTTTATATCAAGGTCACTTAACTAGAAGTTATTTATAATGCAAAGAAGCCTTTCTTTGGTTTATACCTTGTCACTAGTTAACAGATCACAGAGGAATGAAAAATACTCACTTGTATCTTCGATGCACGTTCTGCTCGAGACATCCTGATCTGACTCCGAGTCACTAGAAATTAGGTTGTTTTTGTTGGCATATTTAAGTCTGGAGTCTACATGGCTTGTTGTTCTAGGCAGACTTGTGGCATAACTGGTACTTGCTTGGGCTGCTGGTTCAGTATCTAATAAACAAAAGCACCTACATTTTACAATGTTTGTATCACTGAATATTTCTGCCATTGCTTCACATTTGTTCATAATTATGTAACCTGCATATTGTGTGAGATTTCTGAAACCATTTAATTGATCATTTGATGACAATCGGACCATGTTCCAAAAAATGTGGGTATGGTTGCGGTTCAAAACTGAAAAATACTTCATCATATTATGTCTCTCGATACAAGCAAACAAACAAACTGTCAAGGCAATCCATTTGTGCCAAGTACACGCCCACTTTAGTTATGGTCAATTCAGGCAGTGGTCTCTGATAGGTTCCCAAGCTAACATCTGACATAGGTACCTATATTAATGAAACATATATGGGTACATTTGTAGAATATTTCGTCCATATTCACAGTACATGGGCCCAAACTTTAAAAGAGCTCTATAAATATGATAATGCATTTCAATCTGCATCTTTATTAGAGAACTGAATAGGAATGGAAGCTTGGAGAGCAATACCATTGGAAGATAGAGACCCAGTATACAGATGCTGGTTATTTATTTTCACAATATAACACCTCATAAAATGTTTCCACACTCACTTATAGGATACCTGCATATGTCAGATCACATAATTCAATGCCAGGAAACTTATGTGAGGCCACATCAGCTGTTTAGCTGAGAACATTGAATATTATATACTGTCAAATTACATAATAATCATAGTCATGGTTTTTATAGCACAGATGCTCATTTATTATACAATTAAATAGTTATGTAGTTCAGAGGCTGTTTATTTAATGGCTGGTGTTATTTGTATTAGGTGACCCTCTGGTGATATCTGACACTTTCAAGTCTGTATTTGCACCATCAACTTATTCCCTCCTTTGATAGACCATCACATGGGTCATTGCCTGGATAGGCAACATCCGAATATGCATGTGATGTTATGACTACCCCCAAGTATTGATTATAATTGCAATCTGAGGACCCTTTGACCTTTGAGGTCTATCATATTAAGATAATTGGCAATAGTTAAGTTTATGAAACACCAAGTGACAGTGGATAAGCAGCCACTGATATGTGTTGATAAATTTATAAAACCTACCATGCAAATCATGCAGGGCAGTTAAATCCATCAATGGTGCTGCGACATTAGTCTCTTCAATCACAACTTGCCAAACAGTGCAGTACCATACACATTATGGCTCTGTCTAACCATAATGTCCATATAACACCATATCTATCTTCATGGTTGAAGCCTAGTGAAGGGAGTGAAGGGCAACCATTAATTGTTAAAATTATTAGGGTAATGTTTCAAACAGTCTTAGCTATAATAGCCAAACAAATCTGTCAAACAACAATTTGTTTTTCAACTTTACAGAACCATCCAACAGTATGAAAACGAATGCTGCTACCGCCTTAAAATGTGGATCAGCTGATCGCGTTCGCTCTTTCGAGGGAATTAGGTCATGGATATAAATTCGGCTTGGGTAGGGGTAAAACGCGGATAAGGTAATACAGAACACACAGTAATAGAGATAGTATATTATTTTACCGTCCATGTCAGAATGTATTTGTTGTGGAAATCCGCATTTAACAACAAATTTCTATGCTTTCAGCGAAGTCAGAAGTTAGCGTCCTAATGTAGAGTTATTGTTTACGAGTTTCGTTATTTATGAAATGTCATTATTGGCCGAAATACTGTAACAATCGTATCATTCTTAACCAGGGCTGTGATAAAATAAGTTAAATTGAATTTTAATGATCATTATTTGTCAGATTGGCAGTTATGCGACTTGACTTTGGTAATCGTCAGCTAGTTTTTCGCTATATATTTCGCCAATCTGTCGTTCATCTGAGGTCAAAGTTCGAAGCCAGATTAACATGGCTAGGGTCAAAGAATGAATTTGGTAGCTTCGATCGTAGGGATGGGTTTTTATATCAAGTGTTTTGTTATTATATGGTAGTCAATGATCCAACAGTGTTGAATAATGTGCGAATAATGTATATTTGGTAGTTTGTCAAGAAGGTACTTGACTTTTACTGTCGCAATTGGTTATTTTGGTCACATGACCATACAAAAAGTAAACAAGGCGGGGTCAATGAGAATAAGAGCGCATGTGTAGACTACGAGAGTTCCATGGAAGGACCCGGGGTTATGGAATTATGTATACGGGTAATCATTATATAAGCTTCTGCATATTTTCTATATCATACACTTATCGCTGTTGCATGACGAATGTGTGGACTGTTAATTGGGGATAGGGGTCGTTGCCAATGGTCATGGGCTTATGTGCCTCACTCAGCTTGGATGACCCTGCAACCCCCGTTTGCCGCTTGACAGGCTACGTGATTGTCTGCACTGGCACTGCAGCTGCCTGCGCAGCCGGCTGTTTTCGACCACGTGCCTTTGCCTTCCTTGCACTTCGGGTTCTCCTACCAGCCCGCTTGGTCTTATCTTTGGAAGGGGGCCTTACATCAGAACCAGCCAAAGCATCAGCGACACCTGAGCCTTCGATACATTCCACCCGTCTACATGGAGGACATGAAGGCTCCATACCAGTCGCAGGGGTAGGGTTACTAAGGGAAGAACCTGGAAGATTGAAATCCCCCCCACCCCCTACCTAACAATTGACCCAGGATGGATACAGGTTCGGAATCTGAGCACTCCTCTGTATGTTCCAGCTCGATTGACGACGTTGAAGCATCTACTCTAGTACCACCCATAGCAGGGGGTGACCCTTTTCCAGAGGCTCCAAACATGGGCACTAAGGCTGGCCCTGCTGAGTCAGGGTTGCTGCGGCCCATGCCCCTCCCTAAACTAGCTACAGGCCGCCCTGTGGACGCCTGCAACGTTGGCTCAGGGTCACTGGCGCCCTCGTTAACCAAAACTTGCGGCAAGGACGGGTCTAGAGCAAGCCTGTAGTCTTCGCTTGGTCCGGCTGGCAACGGAGCTTGGAAGGCTAGGCAGGCCGATAGGGAATACATTGTGGTGCATCCACTCCCGGCCCTGGAGCTGCAGGGACAGCGCTGTCTTGGCTGCCAACCGCAACCACTGCTGGTCTTTTCTAGCTTTCGCTTTGGTCACCTGGTGGATTAATGCTTCAACCCGCTGTGCCCCTGTTGTTCTGGGGCACATCATCAATTGCTTCACCATGGACTTTGCAGGTATAAGACCCTCTTTCATTGCCCTGGCCACAATACCACTCTCAATACGAGTTGCCATCCTGAAATCAGAGTAACACTTGATTTACAGCGCCCACATTCAACTCCACCGGTCCCACAACGAACCCGGCCATAGCCATGTCTCTACCAGCAGTCAGTAGCCTGACATCCCTGACCTCTCGCGGCTGTGGGCTAAGCTGGCGGAAAACACGGTCAGACATAATCGTGGTTTCTGCAGCGGTATCGAATACGGCATCTACGTCATACCGCCGATCTGCACAGGCAGGGTAAACTGAGACGCGGATAGGATTTGGCACCCCTATATGCTTTTATTGGGCACCTCATCGGTCACCGTGCTACTGGCCAACTCTGTCACCGGTCCCCCAACCCGTTGTGCATCATGAGGTCCCCTGTAGTTGGCCAATGGTTTCAATTGTGGTGACTCAATGGATTGAGGAGCCGAGTCTGCTTCTTCAACTTGGGTAAGAGGGGGTATTCGAGGTGGGATGGACATTTCTGTGGCGCCAGATGAGCCACCTTTTGCTCGACCTCTTTGCCCTTGTCCCTTTCGTGCCGCACTACCTACACCTGCAGTGCTGACATTCTGGGGAGGTACTCGAGGTGGCATTGGTGCATCGGCAGCACTACACAGGTCGCCATGAACCCCTATCCTAGGCCCCTTACCCGCCAGAACCTTACCCCAGGCTCTACCTTTCACAACACCACAACAACCCCCTACAGCCCCACAACCCACACAAACCGGAGGCACTAATGTTGAGGGGATCGGCGACCTGCCCCTTGGCCCGACCCCTGCACACTTAATGCAATCTAGACTAACTTAACTAGTCATATTGACTGTCCACCAAACGACTAATGTGTTAGTCAATTTAACTAAAGCAGTTAGTAAAATATTTATTAGTCAAAATGACTAATCTACCTAGTCAAGTAAAGATTAGTCAAAACGACTAATCCATTGGTCACTATGACTATCTTATTAGTCACATTGTGTACAGGGTAAGTAGTAATGACTTTTGTACTTAGTCAGACCGACTAGAAGATTTGGTCAGTTTGACTATGATTGAAGGTCAGTTTGACTATTTTTGAAGGTCAGTTTGACTATGTTTGAATGTCGAGCTTAAAATACCTCATACATCCTGAACGAATACAAATTCATTTAACCAAATAAGTCCTACTGCTTATAAGTTTGCATCTTGTATAAACAAGTCAGACAAAATGTTGAATATGGTAAAATGGGATTCTTTAACTGCTCTCTGTACTTGGTCCCTCGACAGGTTCATTCTCGACATCATCTCCTTCAGTCTGAAGGGCAGATTTTTATCGCTCAAATCGCTGCCGGAAAACCTTCCACCCCCGGACTCCGTCAAAGGAAAGGCCCCTGGGCATGGCCTTGGCGGGGTCCCACCCCCTGCTGTCATAGGGACCTTGGAAATTCCGGTGGTCAGCGATAGGAGCGGCGCGTATGTAGGGTAAGGGGCCGCAGTTATCGGATGCGGCAACTGTGCTAAGTCGCCTGAGGCGTTCCTCGCAACCCAAGGCTGCTCATACCCACTGGGCGCCGGGAAGCTCGACCCGGGATGCTCAGTACATCGGATATCCAGGCTACCTCTCGCACTCTCGACAAATGGCACTGACGGAGGTGTGAGAGGCAACCTTGTCCCCATGGAACAGGCATCCCAAGGTCGGTTGACCGGCAGGGTGGGAAGCTGCCTACGGGGGAAACGATATCACCTTACATTCCCCTAGGGCAGGCAACAAGATGGTGGTAAGGGGTCCCAAGAACAGCAGCGTGAGGCGAGACCGCGTCGACACCCGCCAGGCAGCCAGACCCCAAGTTCAACTCCAGGCCCGCGACCCGCCGAGGAATGGGGGCAGGCGTAGATGGCAAACGCGACCAACCCCGCTACTCCTCCCCGACCTGAATTCCGCCGACACTGGGGGTTAGTTCCATTGTGGAACCCCGCTTCCGCATAGCCGTCCAACCTGGCGCTTGCAATCCTGCATCCCGCGAACCGCATGAAGGTCCGAGTGCTTGAATCCCGCCGCCAAAGCCCTTATTGCTCTGTGGATCGCTACGTCCCGCGCCGCCCAGCGCGGGGTTTGGCGCGAAATCTACAAACGCAAGCGCTGCCGATGACAGGTTCCCCCGAAGCAGAGCCCTCAACGATAACTCCGTAAAATTGCCCTGCTCCTCCCTAATTACAATAACGGCCGCGGCCAGTTTAGTCCCCACCCCCGGTATCAAACAAAGGATATTAGCCGGGGCAAAGTTGATTGGGGCGCTAGGCGAGCGGAATGGACGAATTACGGGAGGCCATCATTAGGTGCACGAAAACTGAGCAACACAATCAAAACGGTTACGTCAATAGAAAGCCGCCCTTCTCACGCTGACACGTTAAGGGCCAAACTCCTCAGAGGTGTCATACGCTTTAATGCAACGCCGTTACGTTAAGGCCATTGGACCACAGCGGTGACGTACGTCACCACAACATAAAGAAGACACTATGTATTCAGCTTATTTTCCCAGAGAAATCTCTCAACGCCATATAGCTTCCGCGTCATGGCAACGATCCGCGTCCTTGGGAGATTTCAAATTGCGACTTTGTCAAAGGTTGGCGAGTCTGAGTAGGTCACGTTTTTTTAAGTTAGTAGATATGGAATTAACCTGATTTACAAAATCAATTGGACTGTTGTAGTCATTTGCACGATTCACAGCCATTTAGGGTGTGTGACAGAAAATGTTGCCATGCTTAAAATACTTTTTTTTATGTCATCCCGCTGAATCTATCAACCCTGCTTATTGGAACATCCCAATGAACTATTTGTGCTTAAATAAGGCTCCAATTACACTGGGGCTGGGGCGCTTGAGAAAACTGTTGGTTCGATGTCTACATTTATTTTAGCAAAAGTTTGCAGTTAGAATGAGCTACACAATGATGTAAATTTTGTAACAATTCGACCAATTATATTATTAATGGAGTTATTCGAGATACTAATTTTTCACTTATTCGATGACCTTGACATTAGTTTCAGATCAAGGTCAAAACACAACCTCTCGGTTATGCGCATTGTTGACGCCTAACGATTGAAAAAAAGATTGCGACCTGTATCGTGGATCAAAAAATTGTTTACATACATACATACATTATGACAAACGCGAATAACCAACAGAACTTGGCAAAGCGATTCGCCAAGGCTGGCTTGACTCCACATAGCTAAAGTAAAGTACCTCAAACATTGACCAGATTCTATTTATATATAAGATTGAGTATACTACACAATATATCCAATCTATCGATCCAGCGTTGTCATAATTTTGATCACCGACTTAATGTCACAGTGGGCGATACTTGAAACCCAGGCTGAGAACCCAGGTTGTCGAGTCGCTTAAGCGACATTATATATATTTTCTCGCTATCATCTTGTTGACTTGGGTATAAGTGTCTTAAATAACGCCATAATATATTCAAGAGTTGTGGTTATTGCTTACCAAATCATAAGATATTCTCGGCCAGCAACGCAACTTCATCTCACAGCACGATGTGCATTATGAATTATCCGACCAGCTGAAGCATTTCGGTTTGTCCAGCTCATTGGAAAATGTCGAAACCAAATATATATATATTTTTTACTCCCCCTTTCGAATGTCACGTGGATAGAGAATTTATTTGTGAAGGAAGTAATTCTAAGCAATATATCAGAAGTTGGGATTATGATATATCGGATAATCACGAGAAACAAGATGTTAAATGCAGAGTACCAAAATAGTCGTCAGTCTAATATATAATTTTTTTTCAAACGTCCCTAACTAACACCTGCGCAATGCAGGGGTCAAAACCGTGCAATGGATAAATGTGAATGGAGATAATTAACAAGATAACATCAATTTTAAATAACAAATTGCAGAACAAAGCACTCAAAAAGAGCTTGACTTTTTTGGCACTCACATCGTGGGCTGAGGTGTGACTGTGTGCCCAAAAAGTTGGTCGATTGTATCGAAAAGGTCGCCTTCGTATCAATATGAATATATATATATATATATATATATATATATATATATATATATATATATATATATATATATATATATATATATATATATATATATATATATATATAGATATATATATATATATAGATATCGGCAATATCGGCTAAAAATATCCAAAACTAGCCACCATAACTATTTACCGTGCGATATCAGGTTATTATTCTCATGCAATGGGTCTCAATTACAGGTTATGTTCTTCGCTATATTTTACTACATAACGTATATGAGATATATGAAGTAATTGAAAACGATTTCAAGGTAACAATATTTGCCAACCAAATATGGACATATGTACAATTAACGTATAATACTAACGTTAACACACCTTGGCAAAGGTTCTACATCGTAAGATGTGGTAAATATGCACCATCTCCTTGTACTAACATCTCGGGTAGGTCCATAACAGCAAGTAGCAACTATGTCGCACTCTTTGCATGGTAGCATATCTCTTTAGTTTGTTGTGATGCATGACTTATTACAGCTTTTAAATGTTTTACTCTATTCTATATTTGCTGTATGCATTCATTATACCTGTATCATATCGTTCCTTCAATGGGCTGTTGTAACCTAAGTATTTCTATGGTTAATGAGCTATGGGGCGTAAAGGTAGTTCGTAGTTCGCCATAAAGTCATTTATTACATGTGCATCGGTCACAAAGTTGCTTGACTTACTTAGGTTTACTCACGTGCTCTATCAGGTAACATGGACATGTTGTGACTTAAGTGAAATATAATAGATTGGATTAGACGCAGTCCATAACCACAGTGAATGATAGGGTGTTAAGGAGTTTGAGGTCACAACCACTATTATATATACTACTTCCGACAAGTGCAATTACATCTGCGTATGGGATAGGTTGCGTTCACTTGGTCATTACCATACGTATAGAGCTCAGTCGATTTTAGCTGTTTCATATTGATACTTGCTAAGACCAGACTCAATCGTGACCTACTGTTAACAATTAACACTCTGGGCAAAATAAGTATGCACCCAGTGACAATATCAACCTCCCGGACGAGCCAATACCCTGCTATAAGCATAATGAGTAAGTCACAATATGCTTGCGTTATAACGTTCTTATCACAAAATTATGTATCACAATAATAGGCAATGCTGCAATGGTTTAACGTGCCTCTCAGCAGTGTCACGTGAAATCACTCAAGCGTTTCTTTCTCTCTCGTCCTCAGTGTTAGTTTAATATGCATTATTCCCTTGTTCACAGAGTATGTTGCTGTTCCTGTCATCGGTGTGTCACTCATCATCCTTTACTTGATCGTTCCCATTGGGCATATGTACAATCAGGAAAACGCTCCTAATGATAGGAAGATGGAGTACAACCCTAAGAACGACATGGACGGGGAGCTGAAACCTGTGGATTTGAGGCGAATATTCGACTTCGTGCCATACGGAATAACCAATTGCAAAGACCTCTTTGCTGGTATCAAACCTAACAAATCGATTGAGAATTTCTTCCCCCCGCAACATGTAAATCTCGTGCATCTCCATGGCAAGAAATATGCAAGTCTTACCAAGCACGGGGAAGGGTGCTCGGCAGAGTATTTGGAACAGACGATGGTGTACTGGAAGTTGGTTCAAGCCCCATTCGTCAGAACTGTGTGTGAGACCGGATTTAATGGCGGCCATAGCGCCTTGCTGTGGCTGAGCGCTAATCCCAATACCCATGTTTATTCCTTTGATATCGGTGTTCACTCGTATGCCCGGCATATGGCAGAGTTTATTCAGAATATCTTTCCGGGGCGACTTACTGTGACTTGGGGAAGCTCGGTTAAAACATTGCCTTTGTTCCACGCCAACAACCCTGATGTTCTCTGCGACTTGATCGTCATTGACGGGGGACACACAAAAGCCATAGCCCGGTCTGACATGTCTAATTTCAGAATCATCTCTGCAAAGCAGAATATTCTCGTATTGGACGATTATCCATCCCCAGCGTGGAATTTTGATCGCACACTTGGCCCCGTCTGGGAGGAAGCTAAACAAACCGGCGAAATTTCGGAGCTTTTACGATGTTCGTATCTGAATGCGGGGAAAAAAGCACATGGATTTAGTGTGGGTCGATTTAAATGTTAACATTTATGTATATATATATATATATATATATATATATATATATATATATATATATATATATATATATATATATATATATATATATATATATATATATATATATATATATATATTATATATATATATATATATATATATATATATATTTATATATATATATATATATATATATATATTTATATATGTAAATATATGTATTCTTTTCTATTACAGAAAGCAGCTGGCAAAGGGTATGGGGTGTTGAAATAGGTGCATAATCGATGACTTGCATTATACAAGGAAAATATTCACCATAGTTGTACATTCATAGTTGTGCGTTCATTTGGCGGAAAAGAATAATATTCTGCTGTTGGATCTCAATGTACATCAAACATGGATAACTATGTGAGCTGGTTCAATAGAATGTTAACACTAAAGGAAAACTCAAAATAGTCATATGGTTGCAAACATACATACACACATATGCTGACACATATCATTTTCGAGTCAAATGTGTTTTACTAGATATATAATATTTACATAGAGCCGTGGGCGATTGACCTGGTACGTTCGATTGGCTCTGGTTAATCCAACTAATCTGTCCATAAAGCAACCATTTTGAAAAAGTGCTCTATTGAAAGTGGGATATATGTATGTCACTATATTTATGTGAAATATTCGTGGATTGTTAGTATGTTGTTAGGCCATATGGATTGTCAGTATTTTCGTCGGTCAGGTGCATTGTTAGTATGTTCCTCGGTCAAGAGGATTGTGAGTGCGTTCTTAGTTCGAGTGGATTGCTTGAATGTTCTATGGTCAGGTGGATTGTTAATATGTTCTAAGGTCAGGTGGATTGTTAATATGTACTTAGGTCAGGTGGATTGTTAGGATTTTCTTAGGTCAAGTGGACTGTGAGTGTGTTCTTAGGTCAGTAGGATTTTTGAATTTATTCTTAGATCAGGTGGATTGTTTGTATGTTCTTAGGTCAATTGGATTGTTAGCATGATCTTAGGTCAAGTTGATTGTGAAAGTATTCTTTGTTCAGGTGAATTGTTAGTTGATATTACATATACCAATCTCAACTATCTTTGCCGTAATATAGATCCGTTTCGTTTTCATATGTTCACCAGATGACCGTTATATTGATGAAGATACCATTTTGCCATCTGGTGTCGGAAAGGTGAACCCCAAAGTCAATCCAAAACCTGCGGGTGACAAACCACGTAAACGTGATTTACGTGAGGAAAATGACACAAGAACCGAGGTATTATCACCCACGATCTTTTCTTTCGGCTCCATTGAAACTGATAACTATGTATTACATCGCGCTGGGCTTAAGATTATCATCGAAAAGTTAAGACATGGAAGATGGCCAAAGCAATATACTTCCCAAAGATCGCAAATCTAATTCCACATCGTCTGGGCTTAAGCTGCTAGATAAGCAGATTGTGTCGATTTGCCATGGCTTATTTAAATATTTCCAATTCTTTACATGGATTATATGTGATTATAAGACACAATATGCTTGGCCACGGAATAGTAAAATAGTTGACTGTATGCATCATTGCTAAATATTTGTCTGGTAATTTACCATGATATTAATCGTTATATCCTAGCCATCCTAAGACAGCTATCAGGTTTTGACTATGGCAAGGGATGAAACAAGCATTCGACGATTTTACTTCTTCAGCAATAGCCCATATTTAGCATTTAATATCATATTGATAAATAGTTGAAACAATAAATATTTATTCTCAAGAACAGCTGTTTATCTTTCAAATTCTATGTTAAACTGATACATCGAAGATTGGTATTCGCATTTTCAAGGGTTAATCATAACTGATTAAAGTCATATAACCCCCATAAGCACAACAGTACAGTGCTCACTATTTTTATCAAACCAGCCTTGCGTATGTCAAAAAAGGGATCTTTGGCTTCTTGAAGCGATTCCAACAATCACTTACACATACCAGGAATCCATCAGGCAACACCAATCAACGGGCAAACAACAATGTCGAAATCATGTAAGGGTAGCCCAGCCCCGCTATGTGGGAAGGTGTATGGATGCAGTTAATCCACAAGGAGTAGCAGAAACAATGTCGGCAATGGTACATTATACGCTCAGTGTCACAATACGGGTCTGATAAAACTTTCAAATTTCAAATTGACAAAACGTCGTCTAGTGACCAACAATAAGCATCAAGAAATGTGGCCTGTATCGCTATAGGAAAGCAGCCTGATGACGCAAGTGCTATCTTTATTCGAAGGAGTTCACTAAAGCTTGGGTTGTACAGATGATGAATCAATACGACCAAATGCAGATGCTTTATACAAGCGTTGGTAAACCCTGGATATACTCCGAATTCAGCCCGTGAAATCACACGCAGATGATGCAAGTGGCCCACCAGCAAATTATGTGTAGTTATTGATACAGTTTAAGAATTGTATTCAATATAGTTGACATCATGTGAAGTGAGCACGCTGCTACGCTTGGGCAATATATTAATGGTTAAAACAACAATACAGTGGTAGGAACAACGGGGCAGAATATTTTAACAAAGATCATTCTGATGCAGCAATCGTTTCCATTTCTTAGTGATCAGTCAGCCGTGCCCCAGTTACGTAGTCAGCCAGCCCAGCCATCATTTAGTCTTCAGCAACCCTGTCCCCATTACGTCTTCAGAAAGCTCTACCCACATCGCGTCATCACCCAGAGCATGCTCTTATCCACATTTTGACCCTGCCTTCATTAAATGATCATCAAGCTCTACCCACATTAAGACATCACCTAGCCCCTGCCCACATCGAGTCATCAGCAAGCTCCACCCACCTTTTGCCATTAGCTTGCTCTGCCCACAAACAGTTTTCAGCCATCCCTGCTCTCATTAGATAATCAGCAAGCTCTACCCACATTGTTGCAATAATCATTAAAACCCATTGAAAGAGGCAGAACGTCAACTTTGGTATTGCGGCTTGCCATATGTCCATATGTGCGTGATTTCAGATGCAAATCCTGCAGCTAAAGGACGCATTATTACCGGGGAATATCAAGGGTGTACATTTATGGTTATCTGTCAAACAGTGTTCATTCGAATCTGTTGTATTTTGCGGAATGAATTGGTCTGCTGTAGGCCATAATTACATTTAGACATGAATTAATGGAGTTACACCACGCCTAGTTTGTAACCTCACAACGACTGCTAAAAGGTCGTCTTCCAGTTTTAATAGTCTTGACTTTTCATATTGATGTGATGAAGAACTGTATTTGAATAGAAACAGCATTATTGGAACATCTTTCATGAATTCCTTCCAATATTCATTGTTTTCTAGTGTTATACCTAATGATAATTTGAGGTTTGAGACTGTGAGCTATTTGCAAGGCGAGGATTCCTGCTGTAAATGTGATTTGTGAAAATCTAAGGCGGTCAACTGCCCATTGATTTCAAATGACGGTTTTGAGACTAATCATTTGCACCTCATATCTGATACAAGTAATTGAATACAATTGTCATCAAGAGATGTGAAAGTTCGATAATAAATTCAAGACGACTGAATGCGCTTCGTATATCGAGAGCAGCCAGCAATGCACTAATGAGTATATATCAATAAAATAAACCATCTGAATCATCGATTGCATGCAAAGCGCGTGGTATTGCTATTCAAAATAGGCGGATACGAATTAAATATTCCCCTACAAGCTCCTCCTGTCCTTGCTCGACGGTTGACACAAATCAACATGCTACAACTGGGGGATTAATTCAAGCAGCTCTTATTTCTGCACAGTTTGACTTTCACCATAAATTGGAGAAATGATAAAGAACCATAGAAGATAACTGAGTGATATTGCATATTATTAAACTATCACCATGAGTCGACGTCCGCTCTTTGTGCAACTGTTTGTCATGATGTCGGTAGTTTCACTTATACTGGTTGTGATGTATAGCGTTGCCATGGTCAACCTCGTTTCCGAAGGGCTGGAAGGGTTTTATAAGACCGCCATGTCCCAGAATACGGTAGCAGATCAAGCGACACTGTCTGATATCGTGTATCTATACTGAAACTTACATCTCTACCACTGATCAATCAATGATATCGTGTATCTATACTGATACTTACATCTCCAGCAAAGATGTTGATTTGAATACGTCATTGCAACAAGGCGACCGGGCACCCAGTCGAGTATTGTGGCATAAAATATAACAGATTCAAATGAAATCGAAAACTCAATAAGTTACACGATATATCATACGCTGTGCATATTAACGTAACCACAAACAATTAATGATCATCCCATATAATTAACCGAGCAATAGAACAGCCGAAATTCAGCAAGGCAGTACAACGAGGTTCCCGAAAACCAGGAACGTTAAGCTTGAAATATATATATATATATATATATATATATATATATATATATATATATATATATATATATATATATATATATATATATATATATATATATATATATATAGAATATATAGATCAAAAGGGTATGTATATTATATAGATATATATATATAGAGATATATATATAGAGATATATATAGATATATATATATATATATCTCTCTATCTATATATAGATATAGAGAGATCTCTCTCTCTCTATCTATATATATCTCTATATATATATATATATATATATAATATATATATATATCTATATATATATATATATATATATATATATATATTATATATCTATATATATATATATATATATATATATCTCTATATATATATATTTATATATATTTTTATTTGTAAATATATGGATTCATTTCTACTACAGAAAGCAGCTGGCAAAGGGTATGGGGTGTTGATATAGGTACATAATCGATGACTTGCATTATACATGGATGATATTTACCATAGTTGTACATTCATTTGGCGGAAAAGAATCAATATTCTGCTGTTGGCAGGTTTGATTCAATAACCTTACTATTCATAGGGTCAGATGTATACCTGATTGTAGCGAATGATAAAGGTCCACGGGGGACGCTACATGTACCCTTTCTGGCTTTTTGGGACGGCGTCTGCTTCAGTTGTTGTTAATGATGTTGGCTGTTTTACTGACACTGCATCTGATGTACGGTGTGTTGGTGAACTCCGTTTCTGACGAGCTTAAATGAATATATAAGATTACCCTGCCAATGAATACTGGTGTGAAATCTTATTCCAACCAGCAATGAACTTGATTATGTGACGCCGTCACAACAGCCAATAGGTTCAGAAGATAATTCGCGAAATCCATGGTAGATGTGACGCATTCAGTATGGAAAAAAGGATCTCAATGTACATCAATCATGGATTACTATGTGAGCTTGTTCAATAGAATGTTAACACTAAAGGAAAACTCAACGTAGTCATATGGTTGCAAACATACATACATACATATGCACACACATATCATTTTCGAGTCAAATATGTTTTACTAGATATATAATATTTACATAGAGCCGTGGGCGATTGATCTGAATAGTTCGATTGGCTCTGGTTAATCAAACTAATCTGTCCATAAAGCAACCATTTTTACAAAGTGCTCTATTGAAAGTGGGATAGATGTATGTCACTATATTTATGTGAAATATTCGTGGATTGTTAGTATGTTGTTAGGCCATATGGATTGTCAGTATTTTCGTCGGTCAGGTGCATTGTTAGTATGTTCCTCGGTCAAGAGGATTGTGAGTGCGTTCTTAGTTCGAGTGGATTGCTTGAATGTTCTATGGTCAGGTGGATTGTTAATATGTTCTAAGGTCAGGTGAATTATTAATATGTACTTAGGTCAGGTGGTTTGTTAGGATTTTCTTAGGTCAAGTGGACTGTGAGTGTGTTCTTAGGTCAGTAGGATTTTTAAATTTATTCTTAGATCAGGTGAATTGTTTGCATGTTCTTAGGTCAATTGGATTGTTAGCATTATCTTAGGTCAAATTGATTGTGAAAGTATTCTTTGTTCAGGTGAATTGTTAGTTGATATAACATATACCAATCTCAACTATCTTTGCCGTAATATAGATCCGTTTCGTTTTCAGATGTTCACCAGATGACCGTTGTATTGATGAAGATATCATTTTGGCATCTGGTGTTGGAAAGGTGAACCCCAAAGTCAATCCAAAACCTGCGGGTGAAAAACCATGTAGACGTGATTCACGTGAGGAAAATGACACAAGAACCGAGGTATTATCACCCACGATCTTTTCTTTCGGCTCCATTGAAACTGATAACTATGTATTACATCGCGCTGGGCTTAAGATTATCATCGAAAAGTTAAGACATGGCAGATGGCCAAAGGAATATACTTCCCAAAGATCGCAAATCTAATTCCACATCGTCTGGGCTTAAGCTGCTAGATAAGCAGATTGTGTCGCTTTGCCATGGCTCATTTAAATATTTCCAATTCTTTACATGGATGATATGTGATTATATGTCACAATATGCTTGGCCACGGAATAGTAAAATAATTTACTGTATGCATCATTGCTAAATATTTGTCTGGTAATTTACCATGATATATATCGTTATATCCTAGCCATCCTTAGACAGCTATCAGGTTTTGACTATGGCAAGGGAATCACAAACATTCGACGATTTTACTTCTTCAGCAATAGCCCATATTTAGCATTTAATATCATATTGATAAATAGTTGAAACAATGACTATTTATTCTCAAGAACAGCTGTTTATCTTTCAAATTCTATGTTAAACTGATACATTGAAGATTGGTATTCGCCTTTGCAAGGGTTAATCATAACAGATTAAACTCATAAACCCCCATAAGCACAACAGTACAGTGCTCACTATGTTTATCAAACCAGCCTTGCGTATGTCAAAAAAGGGATCTTTGGCTTCTTGTAGCGATTCCAACAATCACTGATACATACCAGGAATCCATCAGGTTGCAACACCAATCAACTGGCAAATAACAATGTCGAAATCATGTCAGGGTAGCCCAGCCCGCTATGTGGGAAGGTGTATGGATGCAGTTAATCCACAAGGAGTAGCAGAAACAATGTTGGCAATGGTACATTGCCCCAATTACGTAGTCAGCCAGCCCAGCCATCATTTAGTCTTCAGCCAACCCTTTCCCCATTACGTCTTCAGAAATCTTTACCCACACCGCGTCATCAGCCAGAGCATGCTCTATCCACATTGTGACCCTGCCTTCATTAAATAATCATCAAGCTCTATCCACATTAAGACATCAACTAGCCCCTGACCACATCGAGTCATCAGCAAGCTCTATCCACATTTTGTCATTAGCTTGCTCTGCCCACAAAAAGTTTTCAGCCACCCCTGCCCTCATTAGATAATCAGCAAGCTCTAGCCACATTGTTGCAATAATCATTAAAACCCATTGAAAGAGGTAGAACGTCATCTTTGGTATTGCGTCTTGCCATATGTCCATATGTGCGTGATTTCAGATGCAAATCTTGCAGCTAAAGGAAGCATTATTACCGGGAAATATCAAGGGTGTACATTTATGGTCATCTGTCAAACAGTGTTTATTCGAATCTGTTGTATTTTGCGGATGAATTGGTCTGCTGTAGGCCATAATTACATTTAGACATGAATTAATGGAGTTACACAACGCCTAGTTTGTAACTTCACAACGACTGCTAAAAGGTCGTCTTCCGGTTTCAATAGTCATGACTTTTCATATTGATGTGATGAAGAACTGTATTTGAATAGAAACAGCATTATTGGAACATCTTTCATGAATTCCTTCCAATATTCGTTGCTTTCTAGTGTTATACCTAATGATAATTTGAGGTTTGAGACTGTGAGCTATTTGCAAGGCGAGGATTCCTGCTGTAAATGTGATTTGTGAAAATCTTAGGCGGTCAACTGCCCATTGATTTCAAATGGCGGTTTTGAGACTAATCATTCGCACCTCATATCTGATACTAGTAATTGAATACAATTGTCATCAATAGATGTGAAAGTTCGATAATTAATTCAAGGCGACTGAATGCGCTTCGTATATCGAGAGCAGCCAGCAATGCACTAATGAGTATATATCAATAAAATAAACCATCTGAATCATCGATTGCATGCAAAGCGCGTGGTATTGCTATTCAAAATAGGCGGATACGAATTAAATATTCCCCTACAAGCTCCTCCAGTCCTTGCTCGACGGTTGACACAAATCAACATGCTACAACTGGGGGATTAATTCAAGCAGCTCTTATTTCTGCAGAGTTTGACTTTCACCATAAATTGGAGAAATGATAAAGAACCATAGAAGATAACTGAGTGATATTGCATATTATTAAACTATCACCATGAGTCGACGTCCGCTCTTTGTGCAACTGTTTGTCATGATGTCGGTAGTTTCACTTATACTGGTTGTGATGTATAGCGTTGCCATGGTCAACCTCGTTTCCGAAGGGCTGGAAGGGTTTTATAAGACCGCCATGTCCAAGAATACGGTAGCAGATCAAGCGACACTGTCTAAAGGTCCGGAGGCTCAGAAAATAGCTCAGCAATATCTCGTCTGGACTTCAAATAAGACGAAAATATCACAAGGTAAATTGCACGTGCACAGCTATTGGAATAGCAGCAGTGGCTGTGGTCATAGTCTTATTATAGCTGTTTAGCAAATTTGGCAATTAATAGCGTAAAGAGTGCGACGTGTGTGTTTGCGTGTGTGTATGTGGGTTTGTGTGTGTGTGTGTGCATTTACGCGCTGGCGATTAATAAAAACATAAATATATATATATATATATATATATATATATATATATATATATATATATATATATATATATATATGTATATATATATATATATATATATATATATATATATATATATATATATATATATATGCATATATATATATTATATATATTTGTATGTATATATATATATTTGTATATATATATATTTAAACATATGTATATATATATATAAATTTATATATGTATATATATATATATATATATATATATATATATATGTATATATATATATATAAATATATACATGGATATATATGCATATATATAAATATTTATGAAGCAAATAGGTCACATGTAGATCTTTGAATCATTTTAAACAGTGTTATTTATGCTCAAAACATAACAAATCCTCACACAATGATGATGAATATCGTTGCTTCCTTGTGATATATCCTGTAGATGGCCAATACATGAATGACGCTGTCACATCTGGTGCAAGAATGGATGTCGGACCACGTAAACGAGGTTCACGTGTTGAACATGACAGTAAAACAATGGTGTTGTCACCCATGATCATCGGTAATACTCAAGGTATGTGACAATTCCTTGCTTTCGTGCCACTTTGCTAATGATGACGCTATTTAAGCTTGCACTTTGCATAGGAGCCGAAGGGCAGTGATGCTATAGGTCTATGGATAACTATGAATCAGTTTATGATCTGGATCTGGGTTATTACAAAATTAGCTCCATTCCCCGTGTGTTCCAGATTTTGGTAGCGTAAATTCATTCCGCTCATTTTACTGCTTTCCCAATGTTTACAAGGATGATACGGAAAGTGATGTAATCTACGGTATAATTCTGTGATCGGTTCCGTTCCGATAATGTCCAAAATAGTTATATTTACCCTGGCTATGCATATATATAAATTAGGTTAAAAGCATATCATGAAAGGCGCGCAACTTACCTTTGATGGAATTCCATCATCAATTAAATTCAAGCGTTTAGTATCAAACTTTATGGCAAAAGTTTAGTTTTCAAGTCGAATATTCATCTCAAGTGAATTTATTTTCGACGAGGCATAAAGACCATTCTACATGCCAACCTATCCTTTTTGCATATTTCAGATAATTAAATTGAAACTTCTCGTTTGTTCACTGTCCAATGTTGTCACAGTTGATGCCGATGATAATTACTATTTAATCCAAATATTTCCCATCACAGATGATGCAGAAATTGATTACCTTGAGGAGAAGAGGACTGTATCTGGTGCATGTCATGGTCGTTTAGGCAACCAGATGTTTAAGCACGCGGCTTTGCTCGGGCTGGCGTTAGAATTCAACAGGACACTTGTACATGATACACGTCCGCTATCGTCCGGATTCGCTAACCTCACGGGCTTACCATTTTCACTTGCAAACGAGAGTGATCCAAGCGGTGAATGGACTCATCGAATGGGCTCTTCAGGATGGGGAAAATGTGCTCACGATGCTATCAAGTACATTTCGACTCATCCCAAAATGACACACATCATTATCAACGGTTATATGCAGGCTTGGTGTTACTTCGATAAGTTTCGGGACCAAGTTCGTAAGGAATTCACCTTTCACGCCAATCTAACGACCTCTAGAAATCGTTTTCTTATTAAGCATGCTCGAAATGCGTTTGGCCATGGGGTAAATACCTCCGCGGTGACTTACATTGGGGTTCACATTCGGCGCGGGGATACGACTTGGAGTGCACAAAAAGGATACACTGTGGCTGACGAACCTTATCTCGAGCATGCAGTAGCCTACATGGAAAATAAACTCCAGTCGTCCAAGTACAAACTCTATGTCATCGCTAGTGATGACAAAGTATGGCCCAAAGAGCACTTTAAGGCTCCTTCGCCAGCTGTATTCACCACGGAAAATGCCCCAAATGTCTCCACATCATTTTATGATATGGCCATTCTGGCCGGGTGTAACCACACCATCATAACAGTGGGTTCTTATGGCTGGTGGTCGGCCTATTTGGCCGGAGGAATAACAGTGTATTACACGCGGTACCCGGCAGAAGGAAGCACTCTAGAAAAGCATTGCAATCGCACGGAACACTTTATACCAGAATGGATAGGCCTCGAATAGGGAATTTTATTGTTGCGTAATTATTTTGAATTGGTGTCTGATTTGTATCTTAGAAGATCTATACAAAAATGAAAAATTGATCACCTGAATATGTCAGTAATCGTGTATACATGGAACCCCGACAACCAGAAAAGTTTGTGTGATGCCATATGCACAATAGTTCTGTACTGTTTGATATTAAACAACTTACCTTTAAATCATTTGCCTAACTCGATATATGAAGACATTCACCAATATATGAATGATACATGTATATATTTATATAAACACATGTATATGTATATCCTAATATATGCATATATTATATATATGTTTGTATATATATATATATTTTTATATATATATATATATATATACATATATATCTATATATATATATATATATTTATACATATATATATCTATATATATTTATATATATATATACAAACATATATATATATATGTTTATATATATACAAATATATATACATAATATATGTTTGTATATGTATGTGTGTGTGTGTGTGTGTGTGCGTGTGTGTGTATATAAAACATGTGTTCTATATTACGATTCGCCTTCTTGAAATGTCAAACAAATGTTTGACTATAATCAACAGAGCATCCACAACTGTATTGTTCATTTATTGTTAGCCTGTAAATGAAGATGCATTTTGGCCAGGACTCAGCCAAATCGCTTTAACCCAGATTAACACTACCTCGCTTGATATATATGATCAATGAATGTTGATGAGTGGCCACTTCCCGTCAGCGCTAGCACCGAATCGCTATTTTCTATTTTGATTGCAGTGGTGATGCTAGCTATTGTGATATACTGCTATTACAGCTGAATGCGAAGGTGCTAAGCCACATTTGTCACCTCATCGAGAAACCCTTTGATAAAGTTTGTTCAGGATGTGATTAAGGATGGAGCGCAACTTTGGCAGATCGAATAGACAGACAACATATGCTAGAAGACGAATCTGCAAATCATGCAAAGTTGTTGACAAGTTCATCTCTGAATGTCGGCCCAGTCTCGTCAAGTGTCATAAGTTTATAGGAGATGGCTAATCGTCTTAAGTCGCTTATATCCTTCTGTCCGCTATAGCACTATAAAACTCGACAGCATGGCAAGTTGTTGTTGCAATCCGTTTGATTGTCGTTGTAAGGTGTCACACTTTCAATCCTTCCTAAGGAATTCATCACCATAGCAAACAAATACATTAAAGCAAGGGTTATTTTGTATACTTGCTTGTAAGGATATCATCTGCTCTGTTGTTCACTTGTTGGTATTCATCAAGTATGATAATCTAATACAAACATTTTCTATCCTCAAGATTTTTGCAATATTCATTAAAACCCATCAAAAAGCCTTTTCCTTTGTTCAAACATCGTGATCTGCGACAGGAGCCTCTATAGCAGCACTTATATAATCAGTTCTAGCACTGTCATTGACGTTGCTATGTCACTCTAATTCTGTGTTATCATCAATGCCCAGTTAAAGACCACTGCTTGCAAACTGCGCCTTCTATATCGAATGCAGCCAGCAATGCATTAGTGAGCTTATATGAATAAGAAGGAACATCTGATTAATCGATTACATACATAATGCAGGACCTAGATATATCACAATAAGCGTACAATAAAATATTATACATTTCAGTCCTTGCTCGACGGTTGACAGAAATCAATATATTACTGCGAAGAGATTGATTCAAGCAGGTTTTATTTCTGCAGACTGCAGACTAAAAACAATACGTTTGAGGGATTATAAACAACCATAGACGATAATAGAGTGATATTACAAATGATATAACTGTTATCATCGCTCTTAGTGCAACTGTTTGTCATGATGTCGGTCGTTTAGCTGATACTGCTGGTGATGTATGGAGGCGCCATGGTCAACTCCGTTCCGATGAGCTGGAAGTCGCTCTGGCTTTAGGACCTGTGGCTCTAGGTAATGGGGTATGCATGAGGAGGCAGAGGAAGACTCGTGGATCTGGGAAGCTGAGGTTTATAATTGATATCAGCTGTAGGGATTTTCGTCAAACTTATGGTCTGAGAGGGTACGTTATGATGATAGGTAGGTTCGTTGTCAATTTGGCTCTCGACAGTAGCGTATTCAAACAAGAACAAAATATCATAAGCTAAACCCATCGCAGATTTTGACGGAATAGTAGCAGTGGTTGTGGTGGTAGTCTTATTATAGCCGTTAAATATATGTGTGTGTGTGTGTGTGAATGTGTATGTGTGTGTGTGTGTGTGTGTGTGTGTGTGTGTGTGTGTGTGTGTGTGTGTGTGTGTGTGTGTGTGTGTGTGTGTGTGTGTGTGTGTGTGTGTGTGTGTGTGTGTGTGTGTGTGTGTGTGTGTGTGTGTTTGTCTACTGCCTAACAAATCCACAGGGAATGACCTTTCTTACCTGTCCTGGGAGCCTGTATATGTTCCATCACAGACAAGTAAAATGGAAAATGCTAAAGGCAACCTCACATTGCTGGTTGATCAGCTGGATTGGATAAAGTTCATTAGCTCAATCTGTCAGAAGGCTACTTATTTTAAACAGACTCCTGGGGAATAGCGTGCAGGTAATATGCTACGAGCTACACTGACAGCTGAACAATTTTAACAGTGATATGATTTATACCCTAAACATGCCCATACCTCTCACAATGATGCTGACCCTCGTTGCTTCCTTCTGATATATCATTTAGGTGGCCATTACATTGATGACGCTGTCACATCTGGTGCCGGAAAGGTAAACAACGAAGTCATTCCAAAACCTGCGGATGACAAACTGCGTGAATGAGATTCACGTGTGGAAAATGACACTAAAACAGCGGTATTATCTCCAATGATGATCGGTGATACACAATGTCGGGGTCTAGGTTATTACAAGATTGGATCCAATCTCCTCGTGTTCAAGCTTTTGGGTGCATATATCCATTCTCCTTATTTCCGTGCGTTCGCATGGTTAACAAGGATGTCACGAGTTTATAAAAAGGAATGCACTTAGCTATGCATAGTGATGTAGTTTACTGTGTTAATCTGTGCTCAGTATATATATATATATATATATATATATATATATATATATATATATATATATATATATATATATATATATATATATATATATATATATATATATATATATATATAGATGTGTGTGTGTATATATATATATATATATATATATATAATATATATATATATATATATATATATATATATATATATATATATATATATATATATATATATATATATATATATATATATATATATATATATATATATATATATATATTATAATATCTGCGCTTTTTTATATCTTCAAGAATTGCTGTCACTGCGATGATTCCAAAGAAATAAACACACCTATGCAGGCCAGTCTAGAATCCTGGTTGCTGAAATAACACATCATTCTAACACCTTTGGGTGTTACAGTTTTAAATTCCTGTGAAATTTGTAAATTAGAAACCAGGGACAATATGATAGTTGCGTAACATGAGATACCGGAAGATGATGTGGAGAATAATCTCAATGGCAGGCCTACTGAAGACATCTCCCCGGCAAAAACGCATCGAAGCAGGGCTAAGGGCGCCATCACCACCATCCTTTCCTGAATCCAAAGAAACCTGACAAGTGCCGAATCGTGTTTGACTGTGCTGCGAGGAAAAATGGGATATCAATAAATCACACAATGCATCAGGGACCAGACCTAGCCAACGGACTAATAGGATTACTACTGCGTTTTAAACAAGGTCCTATTGCTTTCATGTCTGATATAGAGAGCATGTTCCATCAGGTCAATGTGACACCAAAGGACCGAAATGACTTACGTTTCCTCTGGTGGGAAAATGATTACACAAAAGGGAGAATCATTGCACTTAGAATGACTGGCCTCTTGCTTGTCGATATATGGAGCCCAAATTGCGCAAACTAAACCCTCACAATGGTAGTACATGACCGCAACAAGATATTTCCAGTGATGACGCTTAGCACCATACTGAAGAATTTTTATGTGGACGGGTGTCTTTAGTCTGCAAACCACTTGGATATTGCTAATACGATTGCAAGGAAGGTCAAGGAATTACTTGCACTTGGAGATTCTGTCTTTTGGACCGACAGAACTATTGTTCTTTGTTATCTGCAAATTGAATTGATGCGATTCCAGACATATGTTGCCAACCGGGTAGCAAAGATAATGGATTACACCAAACCAATACAACGGAGACACGTTCCAACATCTAAAAATCCTGGAGATGATGTCTCTCGTGGATTGACCACGGAGGAACTGATCTGTAATAAATGGTGGACAAAAGGATCAGACTTCCTTCAGATGGATGAGATACACTGGCCGAGCCAGCCTGCATTCAAGTGTGCTGAGCTAGAGCAGATTGCTGAATTGAAGAAGACTCCTATCGTAATTTCTGTGAGGATTGAACTTGACCTAACCAATACCCTCTTGAATTACTTCTCCTAATGGTTCAAGTTGAAGAAAGCAGTAGTTTGGGTACTACGATTTAAACAAATACTACAAAGAATACTATCAACTACTGGACGAATTAAACCTGAAAGAGTTGCAAGTTTCGGAATAAGCCATAATCAAATACAAACAAAGAACCCCACTGGAGGCGGACTCAAAATCTCAGATGAATAAGCTGAGGCCCGTAAAGTCTGCTGCAGAATTACTACGGGTAGGAAGCAAGCTTACCCGGTCAGAATTATCCCATGATTCAGTGCACCAACTGATCCTGCCTAATACATACCACATATCACGACTCACCACCGAGAATTGCCACATCCGCACCGGCCATGCTGGTGTTGAAGGGAGATTAGAAGTATAGGTAATAGCGGTTCTGGTCCAGCGGGGGACGATCTTGAGATCACCTCCACCCACCAAAGCAAATCGCTCAGCGTGCCCTGACTTAAATGTCAGTGATATTCAATATTGCGCGTCTAGGATGAGGACATGCCTTGAAGTGGATATATATATATATATATATATATATATATATATATATATATATATATATATATATATATATATATATATATATATATATATATATATATATATATATATATATATATATATATATATATATATATATATATATATATATATATATACGAAACCACGAAAGGTTAAGACATTAATTTATACGTATAAATCCAACCTTTCGTGCCCATATATATTTTTGAGTATTTGCGGAATACCGAAATAAATATTTTTAATCATTTTCAGTCATCATGAATTAGAAACATAATATTTGTTGTAGATGTGATCATTATGAACCATTGGTAGAATTTCGCGATCTAATTCAATGTTGTAGATTAATGAAAAAGGAGAAAAATAGAGTTTTTCGGTAAAGAAATTTAAGAATAAATCAAATATTTTAATTTTTCAAATAAATATATCCCACACATATGATTAAACATTATTTCGGAAATTTGGATCGAAGTATATACGGTTGTATGGAAGATATTTAGGTGTGCGTGTTATGTCAACAAATGGTTAGTTGTTAAAATTTTATTTCGCTATTATATTCAAAATCCAAAGAAATCACGCGTGAAAGATTATTTTGTGTACTTAACTAAGACTAGACTATCACATTCGAATGGTCAAACCAAAATATTTTCAATTATTTTCGACGAAAATCAGCGTTGACTTTATGTGGACATACTGGTATATCCTTTCGTGGACCAAAGTCTACGAAAGGTTGGCGGTTTGTCCACTAAAGGTAATATATATATATATATATATATATATATATATATATATATATATATATATATATATATATATATATATATATATATATATATATATATATATATATATATATGTATATATATATATATATATATAAGGGTACATATATATATAATATATAGTGTATATATATATATATATCTATAAACATATATACTTTATATATAATATATATATATAGTATATATATATATATATGATATATATATATATACGTATATGTATATATATAATATATATATATATATATATATTTATATATATATATATATATATATATATATATATATATATATATATATATATACGTATATATATACATATATATATATATATATATATATATCTATATATATATATATCATATATATATATATATATATATATCTATATATATATATATAGTACTTATATATATATATATATATATATATATATATATATCTATATATATATATATATATATATATATATATATCTATATATATATATCGGTGCAGTTGTTCGCGTAAAAATCACGTAACAAATGTGCAGCGTTTTATTTCAAGATGTATTTCTTCACATATCGCGTGACTCAAATGGTTTGGGCGTATCACTGCGCCTCATAAATAAGTTCCGTATTTTTCATGTATATCGTCACGTACAGCTCACGTATATGTACTGATCTTATGATTGTTTATCGCTAATATCTCAAGATTTGTTATGACAATTGCAATAACCGATATGTATCTTGTCTAATATAAATGTAATACATCTGCATTTGCGCAGTGATACCTACCAGTTGCCGTCGTATCAAACACTGCCTTTTAAACTTTCTTTCGTCTCTGCGCCGTAAGGAAATAACAAGGTTACCTCTGCCTGTCTGGCAGCTAGCTAGAATGTGATATAAGTGCTTGTCCCCAAAGCAGACCAAAGTTGGTGAGCAACTTACAACTTTCATATTATAATAAGGCTGTTTGGCCGTTTACTTTCTCATTCGTTGTTCTTGTAATAAACTGTATAGAAGCTGTGAAAGGAGTACCAGTTCTGTCTTTGTCCTTAACTGAATATAGCTGTTGGTGTCTAATTAATTAAATCTGATATAATTCGTTTTATATTGTACTCGAGCACATATTTTGTAGTTGTGTGTCTGTTTCCAAAGCTTATTTTCGTGTCCGGCTTTTGTCTGTTTCCAAAATCTTATATTTGTGTCCGGCTTATGTTGCAAAGTTGACGACGAATAAACCATTCCGTACTCAGCGCAGTTTGGGGGTCTGCACTTACGATATATCTGCATATATATATATATATATATATATATATATATATATATATATATATATATAGATATATAGATATATATATATATATATATATATATATATATATATATATATATATATATATATATATATATATATATATATCTTATATATATATATATATATATATATATATATATATATATATATATATATATATATATATATATATATATTGTGCACATATAGATAGAGATATAAACGACTGCTCAAATCGTGAACTCTTCCTTAAATGGCATTAAGCATTTGAATTGAAAGATTTCATTCACGTTACACAAAGATTGAACGTTGGAAGTTTTCCTTCTCTTTATCTTGGCCTCTGTATAAAGCACAGAATCAGACTGTTTATATATACTCCAGCGACCCCAACCCTTTATTACAGACGATGCATAATTTAACCTGTGGCTGTTTGATCCGGCTACGGATGATGATGCTTCTGTTCTGTAACAGATATGTACCTTGACAATCTATATACATTTAGCCGATTGCCTAAAATATTAAGCCTCCTTTAAGTAAAGGTTTGAAATAGATAATATAATATATATTTATTTTGCATTTCCCCTCTATGCTTATTAATGATTATCTTATACTATAAAGTTGCATAATATTTCAAAGTTCATAACACATAGTTAATTGAACTACAGATTTTTTTTCTTACCAGGATTTCTCCTTGACACTTGGATGTGCCTGTCAGCCCCAAAAGAAATGCCATATCCTTTCAGAGTCAGACCAACTGCCTTTTGATACAGTTCAGATTGTCCAATTGTTTCCCTTTGCTACCCAGACGAAGTAATTATCTCACCATATATATATATATATGATGTAGTAGTTCCTTATTTGTGTGAGGAAATATATGGAGCGGTTGAGTGACCTGAACAAGCTGACTATTCAGAATACCCTGAAGTTGTGTCACAGCGTCCAGTCTTCTCAGCTGGTCTTCTACTATAGTAGGATAATGCAGCATTATTGTGGTCAGAGCTGGTTAGGGGAATGCTGGTACCACTAGCATTGCTGTGGGTATCCAATGTTACATTATACAGCACATTGGTCAAATCCAAAGTGGGATGTCCAGACAGCATGAGCATTCTTTTGCTATCTGTATATTTTCCTTAGAGCTCTCTGCAAAGCGGCCGTTGCTGCAAATCCAACAATTAATGCTTATGATGCAAGCGCTGCAACAACGTGTGTCACCCCAGCAAGCTGCGGATTTAACAAATGCACCAGCTGTCAAAAAGCGTAAGACAAGTGACCAGCCGTTAACCTCATCTGCGCCCGAACCTTTCTGTTGTGATTCTGATGATGTACATGTCAGTGATCATGACGAAACTGATGTTTTGCTTGCATTCGATGATATAGTGCACGGTGATTCAAGTGATGATGAGAAGGATGATGGACCCGATGCAGTTGATAAACTGGAAAAGTTCTTTAAAACTGAAGATCGTGCTGGGCCCAGTGTTGACAAACAAATGGCTGATGTGATTATGTCAGCATTAAAGTCGGCCACCAATCATGAGAAAACTAAGAAACGATTGAACAATGCCGGCTCCGGAGAACCTAAATATCTTGGTGCCGAAAGTGAATAGTGAACTATGAGAGAAATTGTCGACAAGGTAACGCTCCAACGATCTAAAATTCCAAAATAATCAGCTTGGAGTGGTGTTGGCGATTACTGTGGTCAACTAGATGATGGACGAGTCAGAAGTTTTCCAAACAAGGAAATCAAACTTAAGATTTCCCACAACATTCAGCTTCTCTCCCACTCACATATGGCCTTTTCTGTTAGACGAAAAGATCTTAACAAGCCTGAACTTGCAGCTGCTCACAAACAACTGTGTGGTCCAAAGAACCCACCTACCTATTTACTCTTTGGGGATAACCTTGCTGGGAAGATTAATGAGATCGACGAAACTGCTAAGGTCATTCAAAACGTTTGAACATCTTTCCGCCCCCATCCCAGAAAGATGTCATCTATGTAACCTACATTAGCATGTCCCACTTTTTTCAAGGAGGAATAAACAACTTTCATAATCTTTGTAAACTTCCCTATGGGTGTGACGATATACAAAATATCCCAAACCAGCAATATCTTCTATTTTGTTGGACGGGATTGTTAAAGAAGGCAGGCCGTATGACAGACAGGTATGTCTCTCACCCGATTATTTGCCGAATTATTAAAGAGCTCATAGCTACGCTGAGAGGATTCGCTCCAACTGGCAATGCGGTGGATATTTCCATTAGTGATCAGCACGCCAGGTGTCGTTGGCGTGGTGCGGCTACAGTTGAAGAAATTGAGCTTTTTTGTTGGTCGAGGCGACTGCGCCTCCAAAGTAACCAGACCATTTTATTTGATTTTAAAAAAGACGTTATGACAATCAGCGTGTTGACAACTTTTGTCGGGCAATGCGCGAGTGAGCCCTGTTATCGTAGCTTTAAGCTCTTTGGTATTAAATTTGCATAAGTCCTTGCCCGGTACTGGCCGTGTTATTTAAGTCAATTCAAATCTTATATACAAAAAAAAAAAATGCCTTGATCCGAGCCAAGAAATCATATTATGGATCTAGCATCCATTTGAACCTTGTTCGTATATTGAATGCTTGGGGGTCCGACAGCTGGCTGCTGTCTTATGAGCATCAGTTATGAGAGTTGCATATTCCACGACTGAAGTGTGTACGACCACAGGCCAAGAGAGTAATGCTATTGGCTGCTGTATTGGAAACAAAATAAGAGCAGTACTTATCATGTCATTATCGGTTCAAAGGCAAACCTATCATTAACCCATCACTGTCTTTCCTTGAACCGAACCAAAGAGCAATTATGTGGATGAAATACCTTACGTCAGAACTAAAGCATAGAATGCATCGAATGCGACTTACTTATATTCAAGGAAGCTTATGTTTCAAATCCTATGGTTTTTTTGTCAATGTTTATTCTTGCTGCCATAACTCCTTGTAATTAGCACTATTGGCTGCATTAGCGCCTGACAGCTACCTTTTCCTACAAGCAACATTCCTCCTTTCCGTTAAATACATCCAATGTTCTTTGACGTTGATGTATAATTTTGTTAACGGTGCATTTCATCAAAAATATCATTATTGACCGATTCCCTACTATTGTTATAAGTCTGATCCGTCACCGCAAATATCTGAATGGGCTTTGTAAAGTTAGATTCGTTATTTTTGACAGGACGTGAATTATAAAGCAACTAGATATCCGAAGCTGATTACTGGGCTCCTATACAAGACAATAACAGAATTGTGCAGGTACACGGGCACTGCTTAGGTGTTTGTTGTGCAAACTAAGTTGGGAGGTTTTGTTCAAGGCTCAAAGATTTGGTGTTCTCAATACCACATAGGGATTACAATCGGGTCTTTTCAGCAGCTAAGCGAAAACGGAAGCAAAATATGAGTTTCTCCAAATCGGCATATAATGCATCTTTAATCAAGTTGCGTTCTGTATCAAATTGAGATATACCCCACCACACCAATTCATTAGATAACGTTGTTTCCGTGGCGTATTTACCTGCAGAGCAACAAATGGGCTGTCCAGTGTTGAACATAGTTCAGCAAAATTATCAGGGTGAAAGAGCTGCTTTGCAGATGGGTACTTTTTAAGTCATTGAAATGGTAGAATCCTTGTTCATATACAAATATGTTCTGTTTCGTGCTTATGGCCAGCAATTTAGGGGGAAATGGCATTAGTAATCATTTCCTTATATCGACCACTGGCAGGAGACCCGACCTTGCCCGAGAAAACAAGGTCTTGGCCTAACGCAAATTACCTTTGCAGTAATTCTGGATACATTTATTAGTTCAAACACAGTATATAAAATCTAACTCATACTGTTAATGTCTGTGTGTTTGTTCTTGAAGCACAGTAATATGGAACGCTCTAAGATTAAACCTACCATGACCCCTCCCTAATAACAGCCGTGACCCCACCCATATCCCCACCATGATCCCATACAAATCGTCATAGTGACCCCATCTAAATCCCCCCATGACCCTACCGTAATCCGCACCGTTATCCCACTATTAAACTTGTAACGTGTTTCATTACCTTTGCTGCTTTCGTAACCTGAAGTGACGTCATCGACATCAATGAATTTTTATTATACGACTGATGCTGTCACTCACTGACAACATTTGACACATTTTGTAGAACCATCGGACTTGTATTGACGATTTTATAAGCGGTGGAAATGTTCATAATAAGTTTGTTAGCATTGGACTGATACCACAATTTTTCAGCTTTGGGCGGTCGGGAATTTTTCTCGCAATACTACTGTCAAGAGGCAGCGATGTATAATATTTTATTTACACAGAAGATCCTCACTTCATTCAGAACGGGTATAAACATCTAGTTTAAAGAGACTATTTACACCAGAAGTCAGAGAGTAGGGGTGTTTTATGACGTGAGTGCCTGTGACCAGAGCTGCCTTTCAGCCATCTACGCAGAATCGGCGGAACAGCTCAACTTCAAGCATCTCCTCTGGCACTCCAGCCTCTATAAGCACCCGCTTAGCCTCTCCCAGCGGATGTCTGAGGGTCTGACGAAAACTGTGACCGTGCTGTGCGTGAAGTCGTAGTTGACCACAAACTGAAATCTGTAAGCATTGACCAAGGCAAATGATAATCTGTAAGCACAGGCCAGGGCAAATGATAATCGGTGAACATAGGCGCAGGAAAATAATAATGCGAGCATAGGCCAAGGCAAATAGTAATCTGTGAGCTTAGGCCAAGACAAATAATGCAGTGTGCGCAGAAATCTAGTCAAATAAAAGGAAGAGTATGCAGAGACAAAAGTGAAATAATTGCAAGAATAAGCACAGACCAAGACAAATAATAGGAGGTGTGGGCACAGACCGAGTTCAATAATAGGTAGTGTGGGCACAGACCAAGTTAAATAATAGTAAGTGTGGGCACAGACCAAAACAAATAATAGGAAGTGTGGGCACAGACCAAGACCAATAATAGGAAGTGTGGGCACAGACCAAGACCAATAATAGGAAGTGTTGGCACAGACTAAGACAAATAATAGGAAGTGTTGGCACAGACCAAGACCAATAATAGGAAGTGTTGGCACAGACTAAGACAAATAATAGGAAGTGTGGGCACAGACCAAGACCAATAATAGGAAGTGTTGGCACAGACTAAGACAAATAATAAGATGTGTTGGCACAGACTAAGAGATAAATGGAAGTGTTAGCATAGATCAAGTCAAATAATTGCGAATGTGAAAATAGATTAAGTGCACAAAAGGAGAAGTAAATTAAACAAAGAATAAGTCAAGTAGTAGAAAGTGACATCACAGAACATGTCAAGTAGTATTGAGTGACATCCTAGAACTTATCATGTAGTATAAAGTGACATCATAGAACATGTCAAGTAGTATAGAGTGACATCCTAGAACTTATCATGTAGTATAAAGTGACATCATAGAACATGTCGAGTAGTATAGAGTGACATCCTAGAACTTATCATGTAGTATAAAGTGACATCATAGAACATGTCGAGTAGTATAGAGTGACATTATAGAACACGTAGTAGGAAGTAAGAGTTAAAACCAAAAGTCAACAATGGGAAGTATAAGCATTGATTGAGTGAAAACACGGAAGTGTGAGCATTGACCTAAACGACAATGATTGAAAAATTCGAACATAGACCATGTCATATCAATTGAAATGTAAGGCATGGCGACGTCTAGAGAAAGGAAGAAACAACAATTTCAATTCCCAAGAGCTTAAGGTAAACAAGACAATTTTTGGTTTTAATAACTCAAAGGGTCAAAGGACATACAGCACGTATTATCAATTTGAAAGGAGAAATTTGCATAAGAGTGATTTTTGAAGTTTTGGAGCAGAAAGCTTGAAATAACTGTAGGAAGTGTAAGCACAGATCCAGTCAATAACAGGATGTATAATTATAGAGCGAAGGCAACAATTGACAGATACAACAAAAGAGCACACGAAGCACACATATGACCGGTGGTGATGGGAAAAGCCCAAAAAACATTCAAACTACCGTATTGATGAAATCGACAATTATGTCATAAACTCAAACAGTACCCACATGTCTTGATCGACATAATGGGCGGGATCTATATAGAAAGACATAAAATGGCAAAAACACCCAACACAACCTAAATTATTAATGAGGCAATGATTATACCACACCCAGATATGATCCGTGAGAGATATGCCCGGTCGTCCACATCTGCCTGTTGATGAGGTATCCTCATTAAGTCATCTGGTACACAGAGATGGTGTAGTAGAAGCCGGACCACTTCACACGATACATGCTAACATTACCAGTACCGTATTTACTCGTGTATATGTCGCACGCCCATTTTGATGAGGCGGAGGTAGCAAATTCAGACCTATAATTAGTTACAAACGAAAGACCATTACAAAATGTATGCATGATAATGTTATCACGCAATAGTCGTGGTACCCCAGACACCACATGGGACAAAATTTATACAGGTACATCAGTCAAGGAAGCATTTCTTGAGTAGCATTCGTTAAAATACTGGTAAACAACTGAAGAATTGCTTCCGTGTTATTAAAACATTAACAAGAGATGGGTACTTCGGGTAACAGAGGACATGCACCTATATTCCCAGGAAGTTCTTGTAGAGCTGCTGCTTCACCAAGATTCCCTGGATCATCATCCCCGAACCCAGTGTCATCTCCGCCCAGGTAGTCAGGGACAATACCTCTAGTCAACTTGACTAACTTAACTAGGCATATTGACTGTCCACCAAACGACTAATGTGTTAGTCAATTTGACTAAAGCAGTTAGTCAAATATTGATTAGTCAAAATGACTAATCTACCTAGTCAAGTAAAGATTAGTCAAAACGACTAATCCATTGGTCACTATGACTATCTTATTAGTCACATTGTGTACAGGGTAAGTAATAATGACTATTGTACTTAGTCAGACCGACTAGAGGATTTGGTCAGTTTGACTATGATTGAAGGTCAGTTTGACTATTTTTGAAGGTCAGTTTGACTATGTTTGAAGGTCGAGCTTAAAATACCTCATACACCCTGAACGAATACAAATTTATTTGACCAAATAAGTCCTACTGCTTATAAGTTTGCATCTTGTATAAACAAGTCAGACAAAATTGCATGCAAAACAAGAACATTTTATTTCATTCAATCACATGAATGCATAGCCTTGTTAATGCTAGCCGTGAAAGGAGTTTGGCATCAATAGGGTCTTTAACCTCATCATCAACGGCAAGCATAACTTTCAGGACATAGCAAAAATTTAAAGACATAAATCGCAGCCATCAGCATGGCCATGGCTTCTGTTACGTCCACCGTTTCTCCAACAGACGTTCCCTCTATGTACACATGATTTCAGCATCCATCAATTCTCCCTCATACAGCAGCAGAGGAGGCAGGCTGTTTATGCTGGTGTCGTGATGCGTTGCAACATTCTAAAACACATAGTAGACTTATTGTTGAGCCATAGCACTCATTAGAAATAGTGCAAGGTCCACAAATCCTGCCTGAATGAAAGTATGTTATCATTAAAAAGAGACATTGTTACAATCAGCATCCTTGTTTACCTAGTCATTATTTAGTTTGATAATAATTATGGAATACAAAGCTTAATATTGGGTCATTGTCAAGAGCAAGCAAGCTATATAATACATGATGAGATATTAACGACAATTACCTCGAGTGTGCCTTCAAAGATAAAGGATTTTTCTTTGAAAAGTAGAGGCAGACCGGTGATAACTATAGCTGCCTGGGCCGCTGGGAGATAGCAATGACACAGACAAAATGGGGTAGATATTGGAAGCCAAGTTGTACAGCAACATCAAGTCTAGTATATGATCGAACCAATGTAAAAATAACTAAATAAATAGTAAGAAAGCGACACTATTGTAGCTACCAGGAACCTGAAGCACAATATGCGGCAGTTATTTGGTTGGTAGATGATGAATATGGTAAACTGGGATTCTTTACCTGCTCTCTCTACTTGGTTCCTCAACAGGTTCATTCACGACATCATCTCCTTCAGTCTGAAGGGCAGATTTTTTTTCCGCCTAAGAAGTTCCACAATGCCCCTCCCATAGCGTTGGAGGCCAGACAGAAGGAGGTTGCCATTGTCGCCATTCTCTGCCTTAGGCCCCAGTCTAGTGAATTCTGCATACAGCTGCAGCCGACAAAGCCTTAACAGTCATTAATTAATTAATGATTCAGTGCAATTCTACAATGGGAAATCAGTTAATAAAATATAGACTTCAAACACTATGATACTATTCAAAATCACATATGCTTGTATTAAAATCTGGCCCATGTATAATATCTCACTCCTGCTCTTCCCTGCAACCATGGGTGTTGCTCAGTGCACTGAGGCATTGGCATTCCGTCTCGCACAATCTGACTACGTCGCTCACTTTCAGGCTGCGGGTAAGGTAGTTTTGGAGGCCCC